>KZ308660.1:38883-133339 GCA_000376725.2 Ladona fulva
TAATCCCATATTTCCTATTTTTCTAAAAATTGCTGACTTTTGAGTCATATTTGAGAGGGATTTGTCTCTTAAAATATATTTAGGATCGAGGAATATTAATGATTAAGTAGTGCCATCGAAAAGGCCTTGTTTATGAGGAGGCGTCGCCAGGGGAACCATTGGAAGCCGAGATCATCTCTTCTGGGAAAGACAGCCAAAGAGTCAAGCCCCAGAGCAATGGATATTGGTAATGTAATTGCCTTTTCCCAAAGTGAATCCATCGGTGAAAATTGAAAAGTTAATCTGGGATGATGAAGCACCCGGAAGATCGTGTATGGCGACATAAATGTACTGCGATTCCTCCCACGTTCAAACGCAAAGTTTCGATGGAATATTTGCGTAGAGAGGAAAAGTGGATTTTTCCCGTCGCTTCTTCACTTCCTTAAACAAAAGCAGGAGTCCAAATAGTTTTTATTACGAAACGATATGGTACATAATACATACATAAATGTGCCATTTAAATGTACCATTTCGGGGGAAAAGTGTTTCTTGGGCTCCCAGATGGCCAAGTGGATTATGCCTTTGCTAAAAGCGGTCCCGGGTTTGATTCTCGGTGGGGGCTACAAAATGACGTCAGCTGTCGAAGGACTTTAAACAGTGCTAATACAAATACCTCATTGCCTTTGCGGGATTAAATTACAACATTTTCGATAGAATCAGTTCAGAAACGCATTCGCAGAACTACTTTCTTGTCTTCGCAAACGCTGAAGATGCGAACAGCGCATGCGCCACATTTCTGGTTCGAAACAGTCCGCAAATATACCTATTATGACAAGTTGTTCTGATAGATTATAATAATTATAAATGTCTCATCTTCTTTGAAAACGTACCATCTAACAAGTATTTGCTATTTTTTGAGAATGATGTCATATTTTAAATCACGTTAGAACAGATTACATTAGATTTAATGAATGGATGTCCATTCCACACAGTATCCGTACGTATTTTGAATACATTTTGCAAAATTTCGTAAAATAGAAAGAACAACGTGCGGGGAAACATATTCGAAGTTTAATGTGGTCTAAGAAAAGACAGTAATGTTTAGAAATATCCACAGAGAAGGGGATGGGGAAATAACTCGCGAAAACGCTGTGAGATAAAATATTAAATCAAGTTAAAATAGGCAAACACAAAAGATTTAAAAACTAAATGAAATAGAAGGAAAATATCACAGCAAACATGGTACCTACGATAAAACTTAACGAGGTCGCCTTTAGTGAAAGTGGTTCCAGAATCGATTATCTTTGGGGGTCCAGAAAACAAGCGCATGATATCAGCTGTAAAATAACGTTCATAATACTACTATAAGCAAGGGAAACGGTAAGGAATTTACTTTGGACATTGAGTTGTACGTCTTAAAACACAAGGTATGGTAGTTGAGTGGTTAGAAGACATGCCTGGAAAGTGGAAGACCTGAGTTCGAGTCTCAATCATGTCTCAATCATTTTTCACATCTGTTAATCCTTGGATTTCTATAAACGATTTGTCTTTCTATTGGTTAATTTGATTCCATGCATGCAAACCATACGAATATCGGTGATATACTGAGTTATTCAAGGAATTTCTACGACAACAGAATATTTTAATTATTGCGAAAATTCCCATCGATTCTAAACGGGGAATATGTGAGTGGGAAACAGTAAAGTAGCGCTTTTGCATGAAAGAGAAGCAGTTATCTCTATTACTTATTGGAACTTAGATGAATCATCGGTTTATTAGCCTCCAGTTTACATTTTAATTAATTAATCAATCCTAAAATTGTGAGCTGTTATGTCTACACGTCGTAAACTCCTGGCATTACGTCCTAGGGCTTATTTTTATGGGAAAATCAATCAAAGTTTTCTTATCAAAACATAACATACTATTTTACGAGTAATAGGCTTCTGTGTCATTATTTATCGCGGTGACGAGGATATTGTGACCCCAGGTACCCTAAGATGGAAGCGTTGACACTGCTAGGGCTTCCCTTACCGGAATGAACGACCTGCGAGAGAAGGAGGCTCTGACCCTTAATGGAGGGTGGTTTGGCATTAGGCTGGTGCCCTGCCCACGTAAGAATCCTGTATACTGTTGACCTTTTCAAAAAGCCTCAGATAAGGACGGATTTAAAAAGACAACGGCATGGCAAGGATAAGATTAAGGTTCTATTGTGTTGCTTATACATATATATATTTATAGAATAGTGGAATGTACAGGGACTGAAGGTTGAAGAAACTGAATCTATCGTTAATTTATGATCGTGGGATATCAGATAACGTTATTGAGAAGGAAAATGTACTGTTTGGGGGATGAATCACTTGTTTATGCGGCTGTAATGCAGTAGTATATAGTCAGTTAAGAAAAAGTCCGTGAGCGATGTTACTTTGCGTAATTTTGACATGGCTTTGAATATGCATGTAGTATATGGAGCGACAAACGTTGTATTTAAGAATTAGAGAGGTACAGCGAAAGGCTATCCGTATCGTAAAGAATTCTTACTACAAATCAGTGAGCGTTATCCAGATGCTTCAGGACACGGGATGGGAATCTCTAGAAAACAGATTTAACAAACGCTTAATTTATTCAATGAGTTCAGAAGTACGTTCTTAAAAACGAAACCGATATAATTACATAGGACCTTCTGATAACAAGTCGTTCAAGGAATTCATTTTTCCGCAAATGATACGCGAAAGTAATCGATTAGGGAAGTAGAGTGCGTGCACCCCCTGCCACACGCCGAAAAGCGGCTTGCATGGTACTCATGTAGATGTAGATGTTTATTGCTGCTCACGTCAATGACGATAATTCGTTCAATGTGTGGAATTTGTTTCTTCTTTTAGACTTGCATTAATTCACAAGAAGATATCAGCATTCTACCGAACGACCTTAGCTTTATATCAAGTAGGTCCAGAGATTGGCTGCATGATTTGAATAATAGTATGTACGTTACTATGAATTTTATTCCTTTCTCTAAATTTATTTGTTTAATATATCAATGATCTTTAAATCTCATACTTCTAATACTTTTACTCCTCGTTTCATCATCAGTCCCATAAATATGCCGCTTTACACCATCTTGTTCACAGATAAGTAAATCTTCCACTCAACAGTATTAGTGTTAAGAAGGAACTGTGTTTTATTAAGGATACTGCTCTCAACTTGAGATATAGCACCAAATTGGTGGACACTCTTGTCAAGAGACATTCGTACAAACGCTTGGTTAGGCGTTGTTCCCAGCTACCTTTGTCTTCTACGAGTGATCATTTTAGATGTATTAAACTTCCGTTTTTCTACTCCTAACTAAAGGTTTTGACATTATTTTTAAACAGAAAAATATCAAAGTTTGTTACACCAATAGTTTAAGTTTATTGGGCAGCACGAAGGATAAAGATTCATATTTACTAAGTCCGGCATTTATCAGATTATTTACCCAAGATGTGATCTTTCATACATTGGGAAAACTAATAGGCGTGTAATCACTAGGTTTATATAGCACATTGCCCATTTCAGATATGGGAGATACAGTAATTCCAGTAAAGCTAAGCATATGTTTGATTGCTCACATAATATTACTGTAGAGGACTTAAAACTTGCTCGTAATATTAATTCTGGTTTTAATGCTACTGAAAATTTGTATAAAAAACAGGAAGTCGTTAATGAATCGTGATTTGGATTTTGACCAAAAACTTAATTGCTCTTTGGATTCCACTGGGTGACTTTCTTTTGTTTCTCTGTAATAATCTTTATCTTTGTCTTTTCTATCAGTCCGACGCGTACACTGAAGATGCTGGCGAAATGTACATCGGTTTGTGGCGGTCTATTTTTGATGGTATCGGAGTACTCCGATTATTGAGTTTTTGTGCTTAAATAGAAGTTGGTTGCTCCGTTAGGTGCCCTTTTACTGCTGGAATCTGTTTCACTTTAGACTTATTTTGATCAGTTTACCCTTCAAAATCTCCTGGCATTTTTTGGTCGAAAATTATTTATAATGTTACGATTTGATCACATGCCGATGACGTCAGCAGAATTAAACGGAGATCAGGATTTATAGACATAGAATTAGTAATTAATCGAAAAGCACGAAAAGAAGAATAGAGGAATATGGAGAAATGATAATAGAGAAAAACAATTCAGATGGAGAAATTCAGCAAACAGCAAAATCGAGACGCTCAATCGCTAAGCAAAATAAAAGGAATGATTGAGAAAACAATAAAACAAGAAGAAACATTGACCGCTGAGATTCAACTATAGAGTTATTCCTTTAAATTATCACAACATAATAGGAGAAAATAAAATGTTCAATGAATTATTAATTACGGTACAATAGGATATTGCAAATCGCTATTCCTCCATGATGCATTGTTGCGTAAACGAATTAACAGCGAAACAATGCCGACTCAGTTCTTGTCGCACAAAGCACATTAATTAATTGACAATTTAATCAGAGAATGCGCAATGCGTACGGCCATTAACTCATTAAACAGACAGTCGTAGTGTAACCTTTAAGTGTTGTGGAACAATATCGATTGGAATGGGCAAAATTAAAACCACGTTGAGTACGAGACGAGTTCCTGAGCCTTGGATTCGACACGTAAGGCCCAAGTTTCATAAAATTTTAAACGAATCGTCCAAGATAATGATACCGATCTTGAATTCATGCTGTAATTATTTCTGAATTTAATTTCCGGAAGGAATAAATTCCGAAGGCGATAAGAACGAAGTTCCTTCCGAGCGACCGGGGGTCGACCGTGGCGCGATCTTGAGGATAAAATATGGCCTAAAATATGGAAGATGGACTTATAAAGTGGGGTGGAGAACCATTTGTCGGAGCCGACTTCCTTAGATAGATTTAAGGACATCAGTGAAAGAGGTTCTAATTGATAGTACCCTTCTTGTCGGAGCGAATTCTCGTTAGATTTGTCGATGTTACTACGTGAGTGGCACTATTTTGTCTACAGTGTTGTATTAAGATTGTTTGCTTAACTATATTTTGTTCATGTACTTTCCGTTGGAGTTGGAGGCTGGGCGACGCGGTAACCCTAACACTGAAATATATAGTATGTCACAATACATCCATCTACACATACTACAGTAGTCCCTGCCAATGCGACCACATCCCTATTTAATTTCCCTGTTTTTTTCTTCGCAGTACTTTTATTGACATTTCAATACTGACTTGTTTTGGAAACCATAATATTTGTATTTCATATTCTTTCCCGTTATTTTTCATGAAAATTAATAAGTATTTTTTGTCTATACGATAATGAGTCTGTATCATCTTTATTTGCCTCTCAGATCTGATTTAAACTGCCTTTTCTTTATAACTTAGTTAACTGTCAGTAGGATTCGAAGGTTTTTTACTGCCTCATTGTTGTGTTTTCCTGTTGTGTTGTTTATTTTCCTTAGTGCAAATATAGGTTTTCAAACCCACGGACTAGTTTTCCTGTGTGCACTTTTTTCAATTTATCATTTGTTAATTTCATATGACATAGATTTGATAAAAGACTTGACAGTCTCGATTTTACCCATACAAAGTGGTATTATTATTACTATTATTAACCATCTGCTTAATGTGACCCGTTTTTATTGAACCCCGCCGAACTAATTTGAATTTCTTGTAATATATATTTCCTATAGTGACCTCTCTGTTGCAACCAGTGACCGCTTAAGTGGGGAACTATCAACAGAATATACCTCTTCTACAGTGACCATTTTGAAACAAAAAATCTTACGTCCTACATTTATCTAAAAAGATTCAACTTCATAATCTACAATTTACTATAAGTTTAAAAGGAAAATATTAAAATATGTTTTCCTGAAAATTTTCAGGCAATTTCCCACTCCATTTGTGAAAAGTAGGAAAAACCAAGTCGAATAACATAATGTAAAAACAGATTGGGAAAAGGTGACTTTGCACGTAAAGGCGTGCACTTAGGAAAAATCCCAAGGAAAAACGGACTTGAAAAAAGGACAAGATCGTAAAGGTTGGGCATGACCAGGACTCGAACTCGCCCGAAGAGCGGAATTTTCCGCTCTTCGGGCTGTTCTGGCTTGATAGATTATCTTCCAAAGATTCCCATCCCGCGTCCTGAAGCATTTGCGTAACACTCACTGACTTGTCGTAACAATTCTTTACAAAACGTATCGCCTTGCGCTGTACTTTTTCTAATTCCCGAATACAACATTTTTCCGCAGGGTCCCATACACTACACGCATATTCCAAATGAGGCCTGACCAACGCAACGTAACATCTCTCACAGACTTTTTCTTCGCTCCTGCCGACAATTCTCTTCACGAATCCAAGTTTCTTAAGCGCTCGACCACATATATTATTATATGTGGGTACCCCAGGTTAAGTTATTGGTGAGGGTTACTCCAAGGTATTTCACCGTTTCTGCTGCTGATAAAGTTTTCCCTCGGAGACTGTACGAATAATCATTGGCATTATTTGAAGAAGTTCTTCAACAAGAAGTTGATTACTGAACATTTATCTATATTGAGCTCTAATTGCCAATCATCGCACCTTTTCATAATTTGATCTAAATCACACGATAGGGTTAATATATCCTCTAAGCTTCCTATTTCCCTATAAATTACCGTGTCGTCCGCGAATATCTTAACTTTACTATTAATGTAATTGCTAAGGTCGTTGATGTACACTAAAAATAGTAACGGTCCGATTACACTTCCTTGTGGCACGCCCGAGGTTACTTTGACTGAGTTGGAACTTATACCATCTACTACTACTCGTTGTTCTCTGTCGGAGAGAAAGTCCTTAATCCATGTTTGTTTTCCTTGTGATCAGACATATTTATAAAGACAAAAAATGAAACTTCCTTTCATAAAACTTCTATCAATTTCATGTTATGCCAATTTTTAAATTTTGCTCTCTCTCCCTCCATGTTTTTATATTCTAAAGTTAAATAAAATATTTTTGCATTTACATTAATTTTAAGATATTTTATAATTCCTTTGGATAAAGCATAGCTCTTTCAATAGAGGATAACCTAATGTTGCTATAGTAACCACCTGTATAATGTGATATATTTTGAATGTTCCCATGAGTGGTCACTTAAAAGATGTTTTACTGTTTATTAAACTCACTAAGATGAAGATAGTTTGATCAGATCGATTTGGGCAAATTGCTGTATTATTATTTTAGGATCGCTCTTGACTTGGGTATTTATTCCGACTCGGGCCGCCGCAATCTCTAAGCATCCTCATTCTGGTCACGTCCCAAACTTGGGCTGAGTCATCATCCAAGGGCCGTTCCACTCAGAAATGCGCCTCCCAAGTGCCGTATTCCTAAGTCTCCGATGCTTTTGAGTAACTTGGTCCTCCGCATTAATGTTCTCTGGCAATACTACTCGGTGGAATCCCAAGGGACATACGTTTACTGCTCAATTACGTTCACTGCGCTTGCACAATTCTGTAGGAATATTTCAGCATCTGACAATACTTGTTTGATTGTACATTGTTCAAGTATTCTCCGATATTGAAGAGATCAGATTACCAAAGGAAGCTATCCGAATAGTTAGGAACTAAACGACGTTATGGATCCAGCAACTCTGAGAGAATCTAAGGAGGCATTGCTTGGAAACTGTTGCTAAGACAGATAATTATTTCTGGTCGTTCTCTGTCTGAGTATTATAAAAGCCAACAGACGTAGGCGTTTCAGAATTATAAATTTTCCGAATATTTCATCAAAGTGATCGTGATTTGAATACAATAGCAAACGAATGTTTTACGATAAAAATATACAACTTTGCTGAATTTCACCTCCTACGATATGCTATTATCTTCTTTGCTTTTAATTTAAAGAGATCGAACAACCGCGAGCACAAATGGACGAATATAGCTGACGGGAAAGTATTGAATCGTGTGGCATCGAGCCAGAGTCTATTATGTAAATCAAAAGAATCCGTTCTTGAAAGAAATTTAATAATCTACTTTTAAATTAACAACAGTGCATCGAACCGGAACAGAACCGGAAACCAAACCGAAAAAAAGTTATTTTGCCGGAGTAAATACGGAAGAGAACCAAAAAATAATTAAAACGCTTGAATCCGAACCGAAACCAAAACCATTGTTCATTTTAATTTTATTTACGGTTCCCAACAAGGCAAATTTTACTTCTTAAGTCGGAGGAATGTTTAATAAGAATATGCAACTAACAATTACCAAGTTCAATTCTTAATTTTTGTGTAATATGATATAAATTTAAAATGTCATCAATAACAAAACAAACGTTCAGAAGAGATAAATCGGTTCAACGTTGGAGCTGAGCCACAATTAACCGATATTGGTTTCAGTGGTTGAACCGGAGCGGAAAGTATAACAAAACGATGCTCCGATTGAAAAGCATAAGGACATTTTCTCCTGGAAATTCTGTGCATTGAGAAAAATCGACTGACGTGCTTAATTCGGAACGAGTAAAAATAAAGAGATCAATTTATAACATGGAAGAGTTGTAGATAATCTTCAATTTTCATTTATATCTATTATTCTGAACGACAGAGCCGAGCATATATATTACGTATAGTCCGCGATGAAAGCTACCTAGCGGTTGTATACATATAGTAAAATTAGATGTTGATTGTTTGGGAGATATAACTTTGAGGCCTCGGCAGTAAAATTTTCTCCAGCTTAATCCTCAATCCTTGATCTTTGTATGTGTCGTTTACGTATGAAATAACAAGGAATAATAGGTGTGAAAAATAGCGACATGACCGGGCAGGTACTCTAACCACTGAAATAGCATACCACATCTTGTCCGTACTGTTTGGTAATATTTTTGTAAGCAGAGCGAGTATCCTCCAATTAGTGGTAGAAACTAT
This sequence comes from Ladona fulva, assembly GCA_000376725.2. Classification (NCBI taxonomy): domain Eukaryota; kingdom Metazoa; phylum Arthropoda; class Insecta; order Odonata; family Libellulidae; genus Ladona; species Ladona fulva. The sequence continues at coordinate 47,739 of KZ308660.1, forward strand.
CGCTAGATAGTTTTCACATGGACACACAACTCACGAAAGATATTTTTCACACCTGTTATTACTTGGGATTCAGCCGCACGGCTCTTCCGTGCTTTTTTATCACATTCCCATAATCCTTGTATAATATCACGTTTTTGCATTTGCGATTTATTTTAGTTGAGTCTATTCCAACATTAAAGTTTTGATTGAATTCGATTTAACCCGTATCCGATTCAATTTGACTGCTCCGTGAACTCCGAGTAACCCCAATGTGCATTTAAATCACGCGGAATGAGTAAAAGGCTCTGAGCACTGAATTGCCCTCACTTCAGAAACAGAACGGCTGTGTTCAATTATCATGGAGCGTGTGCTAAAAGCACCCAATTATTATTATCATGGGCTTCAGGGAAATTCTTTATGCTGTATGATTGCGACTCTAATTCTGTGTTTTTAATTCGAATCTTATGATGGCGATGCTGTGATAATTTAAATTATTTTATTATATAATTAATTAAGTAATGCCCTGTTTAGGATAAAAATATACAAAAAAGAGAGCTATTTACTAAACTTATACTCTGCATTTCAACAAACACAACAACGTTTTATCTGAAATGCCCATCACAGTATTGCCCTGTTTATTATTTTTAACATATTTACCCCACATTTCCTCCACAATTACTCAACATAACTCAACCTCGAATCTGAGGCTGTTTCCGTCGCAATCCTGACGAGTTTCTGCATCGATGCATAGCTGTGGACGAAACACGGATACACTTCAGAGACAAAGGAACAGTCAAAACAGTGGGTTTTTGAATGCGAACCGAAGAAGGCGATGGCGGTGAAATTAACCGGCAAGGTGATGGCCACTGTATGCATGCGGAATCATTTAATTCTATTATTTCGAAAAAGATCAAACGATAAATGGAGAGTAATATGGGTCGTCATTGCACCATTATGGAATTGAAGTTCAAATTATTACAACATCCACTGTATTCACCGGATTTGGCCCCGAATTACTTCCTTTTATTTCCAAACTTGAAAAAAATAGCTCGGCGGACAACGGTTCACGTCGAACGAGATGGTTATCGCCCAAACAGATGCCTATTTTGAGGATCCTCCGAAATCCTACTTTTTGGACGTCTTAAAATATTTGGAGAAACGCTTGGAAAAGTGTGTATTGTTGAAAGAAAATTATGGCGAAACATAAAAAATGTCTACGCAAAATAATTTGTTTTTCTATATTTTCTAAGGACTAATAGAACTACTTTCGCATTTCGGATGTTAAGTTATTCGCGTGTGTTACTCTGAGATATTTCACCAATTCAGTCTCTCGATTTAGGAAATCTTTTGAAGAAAAGAGATTAAATTTATATATCACTAGCTTGAGACAGGTAACTATTTAGGTTATTATTATAAGGATATTGGTGGATAGGCCTGTATCACGGATAGGACACCACTGATGTTGTTTTCTGATTATCTAGCATAGATGAACCTGCGATTTTCAGCCTAACCCATCGAGGGACGCGTCTACCCAAAATGATAATTTCTTTCTGCTTTTTATTGCCATTTCTCACTAAATGTGAACAATTGCAATGTATACAGCTGTTGCTATAATTTTTCGTGATATTTGTATTGACTTTAATTAATAGTGCTCAAGTAATTTCAACATCATACATTATTTCCTTCACATCTTTTAGTTATTACTATCAGTAGATTTTTCACATCCCCTTTCATAGTGGGTGTTTCCTGCTTTGGATATTCTTATCCTATGATATTACTTAGGTCTTTTTACATCTACAACTCATTAAATTTTCCTCTATTTCTGTTTAAAAATTTATTTATGCATTTTTGAATGTCACTGACAACAGGTTAAATGGAAGGAGAGACTTTTTAGTCTCAATTTCGCCTTATAAAATCCTTTAAAGACTTAAAATATCACCTGCGATGTATTGGTAGGGTACTCTGAAACGCAATGTCTTCTTCTTTCTTCTGCACTACAGCCCAATAATTCTCCACAATATCTCTCCACGATTGTCTGTTTCTGTTTTTTTTTGCTGTTAGCCTTGTACACCCATTTATTGTATGCTTTCCATGACGTCATGTTTCCATCTTTTGTTGTCTTTCTCTTTTCCTTTTGACATTTGCATTATTTTTGAAGGTCTGTATTGCTATTCAGTCATCATTCATCTGATATACGTGTCCCAGCTGATCTTTTATAAACAGAATAATAGTTCATTAATTGATTTATTTCTTCATTGCGTAAAATTCTCCAATGACCGTTTTCAAAGACTGGTCCGTATATTTTTTAAATCACCCTTCTTTGAAATATCCTTAAATGATCATCATCAGTGGTTGTTAGGGTTATCATAAGTTGCAATTGGCCTTATTACTGATATATATTATTTGTGGATTTCGAAATAAACTTTGATTTGAGGATACATTCGTAAGCATATAAGGCTCGACCAATGTATGCACAGAAAAGGGCTCGACCTTGCAAAAGGTCATGCAGTTATAATGTTTTAATATATTGTTATGATCTATAGTTAGGAAACCAATTTTGCTCGAAAGACTTGTGCAATTTCCAAAAAACAACGAATTCTTTGCATTTTTTTCGATTTTGGCTCAAAATCTCCTAAAGTATACGTCTTAAAAAACTAATCAGTTGCATTTTAAAGAACATTACCTTTCCTACATTTAAAATTCAAAACCGTCTCTATATATTCAGAACTTTCCTAGGAATAGCTCTTCAAATATTGGCCATTTTTCACACAAAATTAAAGATTTTCGTTTTAGTCGTTTATCTTGCCAAATGTCGGGAGAAACACACATTCTACGAGGAAACGTATGAGAAATGAGTTTGTAGAAAATTTGTTTAGCTTTAATTTGAGTTCAAAATAACGCCCGTTGGCCGAATAGATCCTTCGAAATGGCGTAAAACACTGATTTCGCAAAAATGAATTTTTGGAAAAAATCAATGAAAAAGTTTTGAGCGCAACAAATAGCAATTATATTCTAATCATGTAAGTTATAAGTAATTTTTATGTTGTGTAATTATTATCACCTCAAGGATGAAGGAAATTCAAATAACCCTAACTCCACGGTCGGAGGAGGTTTGAATGGACCAGGGCGATTTTATTCGCCTTTTGAGTTCTATCTCGTATGTATTCTCTTGATTGGTTTAATTATTTATTTGAGTCCCAAGGCACTTTCATTCCTTAACTCCTTCAAACTTACCTCAAACTCCTCAACTCCTCCGTAGTCTGCTATCGCAATTATTAATTTTCCGCATTTCTTAATAGCTTTAAACAATCGTTTTCCCTTAGTCTACATTTGATCGTATTTTCTTGTTCTAATTTCGAAAATGTTGTTTTAAGTCTGCTTGCATAAACACATACTGATTCAAATCCACGTGTACGAATACATTTGCTTAGTATCTAAAGGTGGGATGAACACTTTAGGAGTGAAGGGAAGTGTCTGCAGCTATCTCTCTCATCCGTCGTCACCCGCACTATCTTTCCTCCAATTTTTGTCGCTCCCTTATCACATTTGCTGCCCTCTTCGCACCTGATCCCTCCATTCGACCCACTTCAACCGGAACCCTATTGTTCCGCCATTAACGTAAGATGGCTCTGCAATCTACCTTATACACCCTCCTCACTCTCCTCTTCTGCACATTTGCGCTTATGATAAGTGAACATTGTACACATACTTGAGTTTCGATGCACGGAGTGTCATTATGTTAAAAGTATTGCATGTAAGAGCAGTTCGTAGCATAAGTTCGAAAATGTCTGAAAATATAGCAAGTTAATTAGTGATTTCATATTGAAGAAGACATTGGAATACTAACTAAACTGTAAGTTTAATTTCAATTGATATTAGCAAAGAAAAACACACTAATCCTGTTTATATATATTAGTGATTCGGCGATACCAAACATTCTACCAACTCCGATGCATATTACTCGAAACTTCCGGTAATGATCGGATTCCCGAATCCGACTACTACGATGAATAAAATCACTATTTTTAGTTACTTTTGGTTTGGGAAACCAATATTTAACGAATATATTATTTCTACTAGTAAAAAAATTAGTATAAAAGTCAACACTAAAGCTTATTTAATAGAGTAGGATATCCTTTTAAAGGAAAAATTTGGTAAACCAATGAAATGATGTGACATTTACCCGTACCACGAAAAATAGCTTTATCGGCGACCTACGTTTCGACACCGTCAGGCAAAGGGTACAGAAACGCTTTTTCATATACGTACATGGGCAAAATAGAAAAGGTGGGCGGAGGGAAGGCAAAGAGGGGTCGGGGATTTAACGATATAGAAAAGGATTGGGGAAGGAAATGGTGAGAAGTAGTTGTTAATAATTCTGGAATGGGGGGGGGGAGGAACAAGCTCTTTTTCGTGGTACGGGTAAATGTCTTATCATTTCATTGTTTGAAGTTATGAAGACATACCACAAAGTCACGGCATAAGGAATCGAGAGAAAAATTTGGATATAAGTTTAATCAATATAGGGAACAGTTTTTATACATAATTTATCTAGGCATCAAGCCCTAAAATTTAGAACAAAAATTTAAGTCGTTTTTATTTTTATATAACATGTTGTAATTACGATTGCTGGAAATTTTTAATTTTCTCATATTAAATGAGAGAATTACAAACGCCTAAAAAAAATTTTTTAATTCAGATGAAACTAAAACGAAAGAGGACTGACGGACCTTATGGGATGTTCGAGAATTGTGTAGTAATTCGAAGTTTTAAATGTTTTACGCAAGAAAAAGGAATATAAAAATAACAAAAAACACCAGATTTAGGCGTGTTTAATATCGATAGATCTCAAAGGAATAACAAGTGTGAAAAATAGATAGATCTTTTTTCACTGACGGCTCAATTAATACGTTTCTTAATATTAGCTCGAACCAGAAGTAGAAGATAGACTTTTGAACAACAATTTCCAAAGTATCGCGTTATGAATCGGATATCATGTTAAAAATTCTCCTATTCCGTTTACCGTTAAAGTTCCGGTAATTCGATTCTCGAAAAGTTCCTGTATTTCGGTTTCCGAAAAGTTCCGGTATTCCCGATTCCGATTCAGTGTTCCATCACTGATTCTTAAAGTAATATCAACGCACTCTCTGCGAATTTTGAGGGGCTTCTGTGTTTCCATAGCAACACTAAATGCCTCAGGAATTGTTGCTGTAATTTTAAGAGTGCTTTCATTGTGCTTACATTCCGATATCTTTGGTTTCCTCATTTCGGACTCTCTTTTCTCTCCTTTCCTGTCGACTTTCCTTTCTCTCCCTCCACTTCTTCTTCCCTTCCATTTATTTTCCCTTCAACCTTTCTTTACCGCATTTCCTTCTTGCTTTCCTCTCTGCCTTGTTTTCTTTTATACAGCTTCCCACTTCTCTCGCCCAATATTCTCTTGGCTATGTCATCCAACCTCGTCGGGTTCACCCCTGACGTCACTGCGGTTACGTATTCGCTGTATTCTGAGAGATGAAGTACTTTGAGGTGTTCAAAATGAAAAGGCCCACTGCCTTACAAGGCTGTTATTATAAACATATTTCATTAAACAGATAATCGCAACAATGCTGCACAACAATTACGCTCTGAATTTATGTAATTTGAGATCTCAGACGCGTTGAATCTTGAACTTTAGGAATTCATTGGAGTGTGCCTCAGAGGGCAGTATTTTAGGTGATTAGAAGCAGAAAACAAGAGAAAATACTTTTACTACACGTGCAACTAAAATTGCCCGACAGTAGCGAATTTGTTTTTGTTGAGATTTCGATGAAAAATTAACTCGAAAATAGTTTGAAGTTAAAATGCAATTGTTGAGATTTTTTTTACTCTCTAAGCCAGCGATGGCAAACCTATGGCACGCGTACCAAATTTGGCACGCGAGAGGATTTTTTTGCCACGTGGCACTCAATACACTATCCTTGTTATTTATACTTTAGTTAAAAAATGAAGCCTCATAGGACATGAATGTGGATTATGTACATTAGTATTGATTGTAAATGATTATTTAGGTCAACTATTACACTTTAATCCCATCAATGACATAATAAAATAGTTAATATCAGCAACTCGATCTTTGATTTGGCATCCATTGGTTTGTAGGTCCTTCATTCTTAAGAAATCTTACCTCAAAAGGTTCGCCATCCTAAGCAGAAAGCCATCGTGACTTCCGGCAAAACCCTCGCGTGTATTTTTTCTACGTTTTGAGTTACGAATTTCAATATTTAAGCGTTTGACAATTTTCAAGTTGTTTTTAGCCACTCCTCGGGAGGAATGCGACGTTACGAAAATTAATTTGCAACTCTGATTTGGCAACGAGAGTTTCCGTGCGATGACGAAGCAGCCGATAACATCTTCATCATCACGGAGTCAGGAAATGGGTCGTGCATTACACAGGTTGGATAGGTCAGTTCCTCTCGGTTTTTAGAAGGGCGCGATTAGTCTTTCAGAAGTTTAATTATTGACACCGAATTGCAAATACAGCCCATGCATTCACACCTGCAAGAGATTCGGATATACTCTTCGAGATGTCCCAGAGATGAGGTTGCTCCCATTCTGCTGTAGCGGAAGTTGAGGGCGTTGGGAGTATGAGTGAAGGTGGAGTGGATTGGATGTTTAAGGAGTGGATTGGGTGAGGACGGTGTTCGGGATATGACAAAATGGAATCGTGACTTAGACAACGTGTTGGATATATAAAAGAGGTGTTTTATGCTGAATATAGACGGTGCAGGACATACATAGCAGTTTACCTTTCGGTATGTTTATGTGCCTTAACATTCTCTATTCCGTGCCATTTCTTTCGTTTATTAATAACTTACTCCACCCTTTATGTCCTTTGACATCTTTTGTTCTCTGTTCTGTCTTTTCCCTTGCATTTTACCCTCAGTTATTATTATTCAGCAATCCCTCTGCTCTCACGTGTAATTGATTAATGACGTTTAAATACTTCTATTAAAGCACTCTCCTCCACGCCCATTTCTAGTATATTTATTTTTCTATCCACCCAACTCACCCTTTCCATTCTACGCCATATCCACATCTCGAAGGACTCTAATCTTTTCATGTCCTCCTTGCGTAAGGTCCACGTTTCACACTCATATTGCAGTACACTCAACACTAAGAATTTGGCCAATCTTTTCTTTATTCTATGATCGAGACATCTAGTCATCAGTTCCCTTCGCTTCACGAAAGCTTTCTTGGCCAATGCTATTCTTTTTTGAACCCCATCTGTACAACTCCCATCCCAAGAGAGAACACTACCCAACCAAGAGAATGTATCTAGCTGTTATAGTTGCAGGACAAAGCGAAAAAGAATTAGTGTCATTCTTAGTGTGGTGGAGGACCAAGAGAAAGTTTATCGAATTCTATGATTCAATGCAGAAAAGAATTGGCGTCGATGATTAGAGATTGAAAATGAATAAATGGAAAGGAGCATGGATGTAGAGAAACATTTATTTTAGGGCTTTGAGGACTATTTTTAATTGAGAACGTGTTTATCCCAATTATCCATGTGGCGATTCTATGTGTTTTTATGAATTTTAAGTCAAATATCTATCTAAAAATTATTCGGTCTTATCTTTATTTTAATCGAGGTCTTCAAGGAGTTTTTGATTCATAGCGAGGATTTAATGTATTTCTTGTTGTGGGAAGAGGTACTAATCAGTGATAATAATTGGCAGATCCAATGTGGGGGGGCGGTCAGATGGGGTGGTCGCCACGCCCCCCCCCCTTGTTCACTTAGCAGTACCAGCTGTTTTTATAGGATCTAATGATAAACTTAATTTGAAATCAATTTATGAACATTTCCGCGATTACTATACATCTACTCCACATATCACGATAAAACATTAAAAAAAAGTGAATTGGAGATGGGTTCATAAGGAAAATCACTGAAATCGCCTCCCTCTTTGGAGAGTTTCTTGATCTGCCCATGGCAATCATACCCATAAAATGAAAGGAAATGCTTGCCTGCTTCAAAACCGTTAACGATCAGATAGCGTAACTGTCGTAATGACATCCGATTCTTTAAGAGATTCAATTCGTACTCTAATGGCTGATTCTTTAATGTTTGAAGGGCGGTTTTCCCGAAATCGGTCAACTTTTCTCGGGATTCTCGAGACTGAGGTTGCGTAGATGGGGCGGCGGAAAGAATTCCCGCCCGGAAACCCAACTCGGAAGCATTTATTTCGCTTTAGAAAAGGATTCGACGGAGGCAAACCGCCAAGGGATCCCGCCAACTACAGCGGCACCTCCGAATATTTTTAGCTCTTTCCCCTTGTTTTCATTCCACTGCTTTCCCTTCCTAAGCAAACCTCTTCCACTCCTTAAAAACATTCTCAGAGAGGCATCCGAGTTGAGCAAGGATTAATTCATGTGCGCATATGTTCCATACCATGTTGAGTGGATTATTTTTCGTTTGTCTTTCGGAATGAGATAAGGGAAAATGTACCTTTCGTCTAATTTTGTCTCCTTTTTCATGCCTCTGATAATATTAAGCTTCTAAGATAAACGTTATGCTACATTAAAATAATATATATACGACTTTCTTAGGGCGAGATTGAGACTTGCTTATCTCTTCTGAAATGTAACCCTTCGTCACACGAAATTTAAAAGAGATAACTCGAAATAAGTACACAGAGGAAAACTACTTCGTGGGTTAAAAACCTAAGTTTGCACTTAGAAAAAAATACAGAACATCAGGAAAACCCACAAAAAGGGACGGTGTGAAAAAACAGCGAAACCTACTGACAGTTAACTAATTCATAAGGCAATTATTAATTACAACAAAATCTTTCATTATAGTTGTTGAATTAAAGGCCAACTTCATTCCAGATGTAACTAAAAATCATTTCGAATACCTTTACGTCTTTCTTCCGAAGATAATGGACAAGAATTCCTCCGTTGTATCTTTCCAGTACTTCCTGTAGATTTGTTGACCTTCCTCCAAACCACCTCCATCGTCAAATCTTTTTCAATCTCAGTGCAATCTTCCGGTAGGACGTCTCACAACAGACTATAGTTTCCCGGGTGTTATTTGACTTGAATGAACGAAGTCTCATCCACACCCTTGCAGCAAGTCTAGGTTCCTATTTTGGCCTTCAACATAAAATGAATGATTATTTCGTATTTTAGTTATTCATCATTAAACATTCGATTCTTTTTAAATAATGACATGATACGAAATACCATAAAACAAACCTGATTCAAATTGCNTAATTTAGAATAAAAAATATCTATTATCGTATATATCTGGTCCTCCGATGCCAGAAACAGTCCGACGTAAGATCATAAAAAGTCAATATATTTCTTATATCTCTATCTCGATCTTCCTCTTCCTTTCGTTTCACCGCTGTCTAATCACGCCTAATCTTCGGCACGCTACTCCTACAAGACCTTTCCTTTCAAATGCAGGTGTTGTATGTGTGATGGAAAACACCTGCGTCGTCTTAAAATGTTCCTGCTACCATTTATTAGTGAACCGAGCATTTGCCATTTGGTATGTGTAAGATAAAGGAAAACGCATCTTTCATTTAATTGTGTCTTAGTTCTATTAATGGCTGAAATAATAAGAAAGTCACTGATGTTTTAGAGATTCTGAGCTACCGATACTTTATCACTCATTGAAATGCAATTGAAATCATAACTATTATTGTGCTGCATCCACGTAGAGTTTTCTTTGCCTCAGCATTCCTCCTCAGTGAGCAAAGCAAAACTACCTCACTCCTCATCTAGCCCAGTAAGCCTCATTCATTTTGACACATTTTAATCTCTTTTATTACCCTTATGGGAAACAAACGATGAGTGCATCAGAGGATAGCCACTCTCGAGAGTATGAGATAGATATTTAAAAGAGAGAAACAAATTTTAACCCAGAAAGATTGCGGCGAAGTAGCTATATTCGTTAGAGAAAAATTGCGAAAAGGAAGGCATTAGAATAATAATAATATACTTAAATCAATTATTATATGAATCCTTTCTGCATTCATGATGGTAATTTCATACGAAGCCTATACACACGTTTATGACTCAAGTTGAGCTCCAGTTCCTTAAAAATTCAGACTTTAAAGCATTCATGGCTGTTATATTTCATTTAAGACCCAAATTTAATCGTTTTCATAATTAAATGAAGCCTTGCTATGAATAGAATTTTCCATAGCGATAGGAACGACCAAGATGAAAGCCAATTTTCAGGATCGCTCATACCTCATAAAACAATTAACAAGAATTAGACAAATTTAAGTGAAAGTTACATTTTCCTCAATTTCATACCAAAGGGAAAATGAAAAATGGTCTGCTTCTCAAGCGGGAAGAGAGAAGGATAATATTATCTCTCGTTCGTAGCATTATTGCTCAGAAATAGAACGTGCTTTTCCTGAACATAAAGTAGACTAAAGTGGGTCTGCTTCAGTTCGTTTGATATTTTCCCCAAATTGAGTGACGGCCAAAATGAGAAAACAGCTGCGCGGAAGATTATGGCGACGAATGTCCAGGAATACGCGATGAGAAAGTATTCATTGGGAAAATCAACGCACATCATCACAAGAGCATGCTTTGATATTTATTTCTTTTTAACTATCACTAGGGAGCATACTGGGTGCCTAAGCGAATTCTACGCTCAATCCAATAAGGATTAAAGGGTCTCTCATCAATAGGATGGTCACAAGTGTGTGTTTACCTTTTTACCAAATTTATTCGCAACGTAAAGTTAAAGAAAATTTTCAATATATTTATATTTGAAATCATTCGCTGGACTGAGAAAAAATACATTTAAATGGCTATCGGGTGATGAACGTGAGGTTAAAAATCGAGGGAGATATTATTGAAGATGGAAAATCACTAATTGGTGCTTCGTCTCCTCCACCATAAGCTGCCAAACGCTTTGTAGGTGAATGAGACTTATTAGGCGTAGATGTATAGATAATGCTGTGACTGAAAAACTCTCTGTGGGTGCAACACAATAACAATGATATTATTAATTTTCATTGCATTTAATTATGAGAGATCAGGAATCAGTACTTCACTACAACTCAAACATGATTGTCTCAGCCATTTATAGGACTACGACAAAATTAAATAAAAGATATATTTACCTTTATCTGGTACCAAATGGAAGATAATCCCTTCCCTAATAAATGGCAGTCAAAACAATTTAAATCCGTCGCAGATTTTGCACTCGTAAGTTAGTCATTTCATTGGCCAATTGCGAGGAAATCAGGAAAATTGATGCAGTTCATTTCAAAATTCACCTCTTCGTGAAGCAGTTGGGCAAGAAAACAGGTTATTCCGTACCCTAAGTACCTCTTGACTCATTTTTGAATTCTGGCAGCAGATAAATATGTAGACTTTAATTCAGATATGGAATAGGTGTACGTATATTTGCGGTTTGTCCGTGGCAGTCAGGATTGAGTCGTTTTCGGGGTTTTGGTCTTGGGAAAAACATAAAATGCATATCAAGTAGGAGCCTAGGACATTTAATGAACTCAGCTCATTATGAAAACTGCAATAAAAGGCTCTGTTGAATTAAAAAAAAACTCAGTTTTGTCGGCGCGACCGTTATTATGGTTTCGATTGGTGGGCATTTTTAAGGTTCAATTCAAACAAGAAAATTAATGTTATTTAATTATAGAATAGTTACCCTTATCTACCAGGGTGGCTTAAGTTTTGAGGTCTTTATCCAAAATTAACTGCTCTCAGTCTAATTTAACTTTACAGTATCCAGTAAATTTTTCCTCGGTTGTTTCAATATTCTCAGAAGTTCAGTGGCATATTATTTAATCCTGATAAACGCAATGGAAAGTGCTATGACGGTACCCATTACTGAAAATGTCTTTTTTTCAAATACAAGAAAACACATTAATAATACACAAGTTATAAACAATTTTCAATACTCGTTTTAATCCCTGAACCGTCTGATTAGCATCGCTTCTTTCATAGATAAACAACATAGTAAAGTAGGCGGTACTCAATCGCAGAATTGCTCGAATATGTTTGCAACTGTTTAAGAGATGGAAATCATGTTGCAGGTGTACATTTTGTTACTGGAGGCATTATCAGTATCAGTTTACTGGACAAATATATCTTCCAGTACCCGCATCCATAGAATGGATAGAACAAAACGTTCTGATGGGTGAACCCTTCATCTTCCCATTCTCTTTCACAGTGTGAGTCATCGCCTTACATTTGTACAAAGGAGGATATCCAAAATGCCATCTTCGAGATAAAGCATGGAACGCATAGTAACATGTCCGAGCGATCTATTGAAGAAATTCGCAGTCACTAAAAAACGAAATGACGCGAGAACTTGGAAGCGTTTTTTTGTCGCGCCAACCAAGTTTCTGTGGCGTTTTGCGGCCGATGACGAGAATTGGCGCAAAAAACAGGCATAAATGGAAGAGAGCGAGCCAACTGACTTTGCACTAAAGATGGCGAATATCTTTTCGCTAACTATCAAATTTTATGCTGTGTATGCCACTTCAGTGTATGCCAGTTCAGTGTATGCCAGTTCAGTGTATGCCACTTCAGTGTAGACAAGTCGGCATAATAATTTGGGGATAATCGGAGAAAAGAAGTGACATTTGGACAATTGAGGCATGTATACTATGTAGGAGAAAAGAAATATTTTAGGACGAAATAACAATAACTTAGTACAAGTTCCACAGAATATATTCTGTGGAACACTAACAATATGCAGTAACTCTGCAATGTATAGTATTCTATTATTAACAATAACTTATTATATGTTATTGTTATTTCGTCCTGTAATGGAGTTCCACAAAGTTACGGCTGCATCGATTGATTATAAAGAAATATTTTGTTCGAAAAAGCTGAAATCATAAAAGTGATTATTTAAATATTACTTCACGTCGTGCGAGGCATCAAAAAAGCGCGTTTCTTTCATTATTTACGGACACAATACGACCCGTTTTATCCGAGTTTCCGGTTTTCCGATGTAGCTCCGGTCCACTTTAACTCGGTTAATGGAGATTACTGTGTCTGTAAGCCCCTTTGGCAAGTACGCATAATGGCTTTGTCTTCTGCATATCGTATTATATTGTCTTTCTTATTTCCTCAATAACTTACTATAACTTAATAACTTACTTTCCTTAATAATCGTAACTTCATAACCTTTCATCTATCTTTCTCCGTCGTGAACAATAAATAGTTGGATGCCTTTCTTATATCAAAATTGTACAGATTTGTAATCAAAGCAGCAGCGTGGCCAGGATGTGTCAATATGCCGAGACAGTTGAGAAAACGAAAATATGCCTACCTCGCACGGGCCGCTATGATGATACACATCGTTACAAAAACTCCCTTGAAAAACATTTGTTGGATAGAAAACGAGGAGATTTACACGGTTATTTAGCAAAATAATTGATATTTCTGAGATTGGGGAGCTAGATTCCGATATCTTTCTTAAAGGATTTAACCCTGTAACCCTCTTTGGGGGGGGTTAACCCTGAACCCCCCCCCATTGCTGCACCACTGTATCAAAGTAATACGTAGAGTATTCGAAAATTACCGGATGACGCTACTAGTCTTTCACATATAGTTATTGTCTCACTTCATTGTGACGCGCGAGAGCTTCTTCATTGTTACATACAATAATGCTGCACTGCTATGCCCCACACAACATTGTTGAACAACAGTGCTGCTCGATTCCCAGTAGCGCTTAATCTTCATTATTGGAACTTTGTGAACTAGGATATTCGCATGTACTTGCAATTGCATCGATGTTACACAATTTCGTACGCCTCTTCTGTTTTGGGGTGTACGAGCACCCCGGAGCACTAATTACGGTGCAGAGTACTAACGCAGCGCCAGTAATCCTGATGGACGCAGTGTAAGCCGCGAAAATCACGGGTAATGAGCCACGGAAGGTGCGACTCAGCGGAGGATAAAAGCTACGTACGAAGAGGACGGGGATTAGAAACGGTTGGGACAGCTCTCACGCTTCAAGACGTAATCGATAATCCTAATTAGGGCGAGAATTCATTCCCTGCCGAAGTCGCTTTCTCGATTTCCGAGAATTCCCGAGAAAAAATGGACGGAAAAATGATCTCACGAGATCCTTCGTTTTATCTGCACGTGGGTGTAATAAAAAATTAGACTGTGTCAGAATGAAAGTTTGGTACGGATTTAGGCAAAAATTACCCGACGGAATTTTATCAAAATGGGTACGATGAAAATACGTGTGTCGTGCAGTGTCATTTAGGCTAATTTACACGCTCTCCGGTTCGACTCCAGATGCGTCAAAGCGCTCTCGTGGCAAATACATCTGAATTCACATTTATCGCAGGGTTTATTTCCATCGCTAAATGTAATGAGAAGAAATCTGTTTAAGAAGTCGAGGCAAGTACCGAAAGAAAAGAAATGACTTTTATTAAAACCGTGGATTCTACAGTCCAAATTACACAACATTTAGCAAAATATATTCGCCGACAATTCGCAAAAATTGCAAAATCGCAAACGCCGTTAAACCTTGACAACAAAAGCCATTGTTGAAGTGGATTTTATGTTCCCAGCTTCCACTTGTTCATGATGTATGTAGTGTTGGACAAGACTTCTTTAAAGGCTAAAAATGTGCGCTCTTTGAAGAGTACATTAGAATGGTTATCGATATAAAGGACAAACCAAAAAAACGTGATAAGTTAACCAGAAAATTGAGTCAGAGCGTACGATGTAATCACCTTTTGTAGTTCTTGATGCAGAGTTGTTACCTTACTTTTTTCGATTGAATTCACTTTCAGAAACTTGACCCAATATATGAAAAGCTGTATCGTAAGATAGGTCAACTTGAGGTGTCCACTTCTGTACGAAAGTTCTAGTAATTGGTCAAGTTTGATATACTTCCGTGAAATAAATATAAATTGAATAAACCAACTATTAAACGCCAATCGCGCAAATTTGCAACAAAAGTTCACGGAAATAAAAAGATGTACGTAATTGACTTTTGTCTTCGACTTTAGACAACTTAACCATAGAATTTCTGCAATACGATTCGCGAGGCAATGCATTCGAATTTCGCAAATGAATGTCTTCATTCCACAGATGAGCAGCAAATTATACACGAATCATAGCTTATGTTCTAGTAAGTTGAATTTCACTCTATAAGAGGTCATGTAACTCTAACAAGTAGAGTGCATAATGCAGGAAACGCAGATTTCAACGAAAATTGTAGTTATATAGACCTCGAGGCAATAATAACAAATTACCCCCAAAATAGGGTTATATGAACAATATTTTCGCCATAAAATGGCATTACATGTCACAGCATTTCTTAATCGTAAACGCAGAGCAGCGAATAATGATTCACAGCCTAAAGCAAAGGCGTTTTGGCATATAAAGCCCATCACCAGACAACGGAAAAAAATTGTTTCCGTCCATAGTGGTGGAGTGGTTAGCATGGTAGCGTTCCAGCACGAAGGTCCATGGTTCGTATCCCGGATAATTGGAATTTCTGCTTAGGGAATGGTCGTTTATGCTCGTCAATATTTATTATTAAAATGGATGTAATTGGGATTCTCTTCCTGATTCCAATATAGAAATTATTATTATATTATATGTGACCCAGCTATCATGGATTCGACGCCAGGAGCCCAGAAGTCTCGGTTATTCCCATAAGAATACATTGTGCTAATTAACAAAATAAATTTGATGAAATTATTGGAAAGGGAAGACTCCAAAATAGATAGTTTCCCCGTAGAACAAATAATTAGAAAAAATTAGAGATGAGAAACTACAAGGATACTATACGAATTATTATTCTGCTATTCGGAATCAAATGACATACGAAATGAACCAATCAATTCATCGCGAATCATTTATTCGAGTTTGCTAATTTCCGATGTCGAAATTTACATCGTCAGATCTGCCGAATAGTCATTCTCTTGTAATTAATCGTTTTGTTTACATTTTGAGAGGAAATGAAATGTAACAGAGCCCTTTTGGATGCCAATCAGTGCCATATTGACCATGATTATTGAACTTTGACTCACAGATACATCGAATTCGTGAATTCCGGCTCAGCGCCGGCTCCAGATGGCCAAAGAACACCGATGTCCTAACTTCTGAAAGAGGTTTCGACGTTTCAGTTTATAGGGACTAAAGTTAAAATATTCTCGTCTGTCTGGAGTATATGAAGCTGTGATCAGAGAAATAATCGATGCTCAACTACTATAGGAGTGAAATAGGGGAATGATTATTGTAAATAACGAAGCGAGGTATTTTAGCATCCGATTATTGAAATTAAATTCGAAGAAGAAACCGTTAACAATTACAACAGCTTTTCATTGTAGCGTTTATGGCAAACAACCGGAAGACCTCTGGGGCATAGTGGTTAGTCTGCTAACTTTACAACACTGATGAGGTCCCGGCTTCGGATTCTGGTCAGGTCATAATTGTTTATGTGCATGTTGTTAAAACGGTCAACCTCGACTGCAATATGCCCCATTAAGAATTTATTATTATCATTAATCAACAATTTGTAGTTGATACCGCACCTGTCAACCTGACATCCTGGGCCTTTTTGCATAACATTTCCGTCACTGCACCATCTTCAGCGCACAATACATACTATTCGTTGATACCTTCTCGGGAAAGCAACTCAATCCTCCTCCCTTTCTGTTATACTCTTCCATAATGCATTATCATTCGTCACTGTATCTCTCCACCAATCCTAAAATTCACCTCCCCTACATCCTCTCGGCTTCTCACTCCCAAAATTTTCGTAAAATCTTCTCTCCTTTTATGACGGTTACCATTTCGACCAATTTTCCTTAGAAATGAGACAAAAAAGCATATTTCGGAATGTCTCGAAAAATGTCGCCTCGAAATATTTTAATCGGCTGTGGTCAATTAACGATCTAAGCTATGAATCGATAATCTAGGGGATGAGAGGTGATTTGGGAGCATTTGACGGTCGAAGGAAGTGGCGCGAAAGGTCGCAGGCGCGGAGGGAAAGTGTTAAACAAAGGGAAAGGAGGCGGCGGAATGCAGAGGGGGCGGGGTGAAGGGGGCCCCTCATTTCGCAGAGGCTAGCGTTGGCTCAGTCGAACGCCGGTGGGATCGGCAGCCGGTCGTGTCCTTGGCAGTGATAGTGTCGTGCGTGTGAAGTGTGTTCCAGTGCTCGGTCGGGAAAACCTTTTTCTCCCTGAGTTCGCCACTCCATTTGCAGAGATATCCAATAATCCAGCGCATGGACGCGCATTTTGTTGACAAATCCGAGACGCCCTCTGCACCACCGACCCATTGAGAAAGCCACCGAAGAAACCAGGGTAACGTTAACTTTTATGCTGTTTTAGTTGATTCTGGTCTGGCTGCGTTGCTAGGCGATTGTTGACGGTTGTTTATAAACAATTGCGAAGCGACACACGTAACGCAAGTGACCGATTGCTACAGAAGGACCACGGGCACCGCTCTACTATAGACATACATATGTATGGTTTTGTTTTAGTTATATTGGGCGGTTGATAAATGATTGTTGTTGTGTATTATTTAATAACGATGAGCCAGCCAAAGTCAATATTCCATACGCATTTCAAGGGGGCGAAAAGTATAGGCCGATGATTCATGAAGAACTATAGAGGCCGCTCTAATGTGATTAGATTATATTTAACTGGTCCAGAACAGGATCACCGAGTGATTTTGATATTCATCAATGAAAAACTTCGTAGACGGACAACCTAACCAGTGAAATTCGATCTTAATTAAAGCCAATCACTGTACTAATAGAGCAGAATCAAATATTTTATTTAAGCACTGGGAACTCTCAGATTTGCGGGAAATATTTGGAAACCATTTTTCATAAATTGTATTTACGTTGGGCGGATTAAGTTGCCATGTAGAACGTCGATGACTGTTGATAAACAATTGCGTAGTAACAAGGTGGTTTTGCCTCATTTTGCATACAACCAGGAGCTTAAGCGTTCGTGGGCGACGCGGGGCATCGCCGTGCAGATGCAATGGAGTCGATGAATGAAACACGCGCCTCAAAGGACGATGACGCTCATGGCGTCTGCACTTTTTATGGTTTCCACGGAGATTTTTTGTGGACATCTTTAACATCGCGTCGCGTGAATTTTTAGTCTGAAACGGAGAGGGTTCGACACGCGCCAAAAGAATGCCTTATTCCGGCAAGAAAGGAGCCGGGGCTCTTTTTATAACGCGGCGAGACGAAAAGTCCTTTGGAAATATTTCCACCGCCGCCGCAATCCGCCGAAGGAATCCAGACAGTGAAGGAGAAAACGCGCAAAATTGCCGTTTACGTGAGTTCGAAAGAAGTCTTCGAAACGTAAAAGAAGAGAACGATCATTTTACACTCAGAGCCGAGCAAAAAGAATACTCACACCTCTTCGAAGTTAACTTTATTAGGTACAAATGGCTTTAACGTCGAGAAAAGCCTTGTTATTGTTTAAGAATTCCAATTTTCTACAATAATAGATATACGATGGTCTAAGAATTATTATTATTTAACTGAAGTAGGATTATATCCGTTTTAATTAATGTGGGTAACAGAGACATGCGACTATCACGAACACCCATTCCCTAGCCCGCGTAAATACCCGGTTCGCCGGGAATCGAACCCGGGACCCCAGTATTGGAAAGGTAGCAAACCGGCCATTTCGCAACCGAGGTCTGCAATATAGTGTGTTTATACATGCGTGTGTTTAGGAAACAAATGAAAATTCATACACTGTACCCACTACTTACATCTAATAAGTAATAATTAATGCATGATGAAAAGCATTATCACAAATAATGATGTAATTATAAGGTACTTGTGTTTACATATTCTTAAGAATTTCTTTATAATTATATGTACGGAGGGCGTTCATTGTCGTTAACAATAATTACATAAACTTCCTCGTCAATTATCGAAGGGTTCTCATTGTTAAGTATTCGCAACAATGCTATCGGACACTGTCGGTCGGCTTCATTTCTATATTGCCTCAGACGCGGCAAAGTTCGATTCCGAGATCTTCTCTTGAGCAGTCCTCATACATAATTATACTTATGCACACACGCTGAATCAATACACGGTTATTTATTCCTGTGCTTTGGCTCCTTTGCGGCACACCGAATGGTAAACACTAATATAGCGGAACTCATGCGTTTGTCAACTTCAGCGAGAACACATATTGAGATTAAAGAGCACTGCTTGGATTTAATTACTGCTTAACTTGAGTTTTCACTCAAATTATTATATATCTCCTCGTTTCCTTGCAATACCTCAGTGGCTTTCGAATTATTAATGCGATAATCGACATGAGTAAATAGAATATTAGCCATTGTAGTAGTTAATAGTAATAGTATAGTAGTTGGTTTGTTGTTAAAACTGCTTTGCATATGTGCACTCCCACCGGGATTCGAACCCGGGACCACGTTCGTCTAAATCGGCCGCGCTACCCAGTTGGCTATGCATGAATAGTATAGTATTAGTGGTTTCTCCCTTTCCTGTACCAAAAGACAAGTGAAGAATATTCCGTTTCTGAAGAACACCCCAAAACCTTTGCCGCCGATTCGTATTATGTATTTCCCCCTGCTTTGTTCTTCTTCGGATTCGGTTCAATAGCTCACTCGTGACATTTGATAGTGCGATTTCCTTTTAAGCATTTCCCTTAGTCTTGTGCTGCGTCCTAAGATAAATGTCAAACATGAAATATGTTCCATAGTTGTCCTTTGCTTTCCTCACTGAGCCAGAATGCTACGAGAGGAAAAAACTCTACAGAAGTGGACTTACAATAGCCCTATGAATATCACTTTTAACGCCGCTCATTTCGGAGTGAATGAAATAAAAGACACAGAAGTACATGAAGGATGCATGTATATCAATTCTGAGCCATAGAGTAAAGGAAATAGCGTACTTTTCCCAAATTCGACCTCTCCTCGAGTATTGCTGTACAATTTGGGATCCTCACAAAGTAGGATTAACATCCCATCTTGAGATGGTTCAACGTAGGGCAGCTAGGTTCATTAAAGAAGATTTCAGATTTGACAGCAGTGTTTCGGCAATGATAGAATCCCTCGGGTAGACTTCGCTTAGGAGTAGAAGACTCGATTACCGACGGTAGCTTTTCGATAAGTTTATCGCTACAAATCTCATCGACGATATAGCTAATATCGTTATTCCAGTTTGCAACGTGAGCGAGAGAAAACTAAGAAGCGATTCAGGGAAGTGATTGCCAGGACGGATAGTTACTTCTGGTCCTTTTTCCCTCGTAGTATTAGAGAAGCTAATGGCAGTTACGGTGTGTTAGGATTATCGGTATTTTTACACCCCCTGCCATGCGCCACTGGCGGCTTGCAGGGTTTAGATTTCATTGTTAATGTAAACCGAATGGCTAATGAAATTATCTCAATTTTAAAGATGCGATGTCAGGAACATGCAACTTACCAGTAAGGGAAAGTAAAACAGGCAATACACCCCCAGCCACCCCTCTAAGGTAGGCATATTAAGATGTGCGGCGGGTGTGTCTGGTTCACCCTGAGCACCACTTGGTCCGCCGATGTTCAGCAAAAAGGAGGTAAAAGAAGCAGGAATGGGCCGATTTTCAACTTTCGTAGTCCGGAATTAAATGAAAGCACACTTTTGAATCCAAGGACGGACCGATCCATTCCCAAATACGTTCCTTCGGTACGACTTGCTTTTCCATTCCACATCATTGTTGGTTCTCTTTGCTACATTCTCTCTTCTTTTGATTACTTCCAATTTATATTATTCTAACAATTCCCACCAATCTTCTCTGTTGATTGCAGTTATGCTTTCTTATCGTAGCTTTGTTAAGGTTAGTGAAAACCCAATGCGAAAGTATTGTAAATAAACTAAAGTAGCACAGGTAATTTTAAAAGTGCTTCGACAGCTTAGGTCATTTCGCACGTGAGCCTCCACCGGGAATCGAAGCCGGGACCGCTTTCACCGAAGTCGAACGCATTACCCTCTTTGATATGCGGAGGCCCAAATCGACTAAAGGTATTTAGATGGGGTGTATGTAAGGCAGGACAAGCAGAATGAGGTCGTAAATTACGTGCATGGTGTGAGTTATGTAATTCTCTACTCAAATACTTACGAAGACGTTGCTTCAATTATTTATGCTGAAATGCATAGATAACGAAGGGAAAATTGATTATATGCATAAATAACAATAGAGTCGACTATTTAACGGGCGAATCCTAAAAAACTTAAAATTCAGATCCAAATTTCACTACGTAGACTTGATTTAGCCTTTTCGATGGCAGTCTTAACGCATTCACTCTCCAAAGCAGGGTAACCTTTTTTTACAGATTGCATGGTAACCGTGGTAACGAATTTTCCGGCTAAGGAAGATTGTTTTGCCGTTTTTCGAACTCGGCTTACTAATATGGACTAGGAAAACGAATGTTTCATTAGATGCGCGCGTTGGCAAAAACATCCGGGCGTTTCCATTATATCATCTTTTCCGTCTGCAAGAAAGAAATAAAGCGAGAACATCATTGACACAAAACAACCCAAATGGGTTGTTTATTTTCAAGACAGCGAATAGTAAGACGCCTGACAGCATTACGTTTCGGCTAACGAATGCGATCCCGGAACGAATCATCTTCGTTAGCCGAGGTATCACTGCATAGATATTGTATAGAAGCATTCACTCCACATGAGAATATCTAGTTACCTACGGAATCTTTTTCAGAAGTTAATCGATTCGGAACTTATAAACGAATTAGAAAACATTGTTATTCCAGTGAACAACGAATACGATCTCCCACAGGGATATAAAAGGTGTTACAAGGAGCATATCTCTAAAAGAGAATGTTACTTCTGTTCGTTCTTTCCGTATAGCATCAGAGACGCTGATAGGGTAGATCAGGTAAGGTGTGAGTACACCCCCCGCCATACGCTACTGGTGGCTCACGGAGTAGAAATCTATCATTATTATTATAAAACTCTTTTTTCGGCGAGTTTAGGCCCACGTGGACCTTTGCTAGACCTCTCATACGTAGTATAGTTATAGAATCACGGAAATTAAAAACTATTAAAAAACAGCAAAAAGTAAATAAAAGGAATGTGGGTGAGGGGAAAAACTGCTCGGCTGAAGCATTTCAGAGGAAAACTGTCAGGGCGGGAAAATGCTCCCACAAGAAGGAGAGTGAAAGAAACCCGCGAAAATAAAGATAGAAATGAATGAATAAAATCAGGTGTGAGATAAGTTGACGTTTTCCTGCGATGGCCTTGCGTAAGCGTGCTCTTCAACTACGGGTGAGGCCCTTCGTCTAAAATCTGCAACAGCCGAAGTTCTTTCGGCCACACGGCAGTTAGAAGTAACTTTCCGTTAGCGACGACGTCCTTCACACGCAGCACTTTGCATTGGCTCTTTAGCGGCAATGAAGGGATTAAGACGGGTTCACCTTGTGCGTCTCCGGTTTTTCCCGTCTCCGGAATGCGAGAATTGAAGCCCAAGTTTCCTTGCAGTCGCCACATGAATGACTGCGACCGGTTTATTGCCCGCAGAACAGGTATCCGACGGCGACTACGTCATTCATATTAAAAGGCCGCACATGTTTCTATTCGGACGCATCCCCTCCCAACGGCTGCCCCCGGCGCTGTCTCCTCCGCAGCCTCCGCTATCGAGTGATGCCAATCTGTCACTGGACCACTTTCCGACGGCCACTCGCCAACGGATTCCTCCGAAAAAAGAATCGGAAATTGTGACGCCCAATTCGGCGGAATTTTAATGAGCGAAGTCATTATGTGCGAGAAATGCATGGAATTGTACGCTTTGGGAGTTTTCTCCGTCTGCGCTTTAATATTCCCATAAATTGCGCGCCTTTTTTATTCGGAGCGTCCCTCGCAGCTGAAAGCGACGTTTGCGGTTTCAGGATCGCATTTATTTGTACGTTTATTTTATTTTGATACCGGCGAAATCTTCCGTGGACTCCCGTCTAAATTTTACTCTTGGGTAATGCGATAAATATTTTTACTGTTATGGAAAGTCGTGTATACTGCAGGCGGAACTGCCCGTTGGTGGAAAATACAATGCTAGACGTGCCATTTGAATAGAAGACGATTTAATACTTCATCACATAATCCTTTGCCCTACGAAAAACCTCCGATTAGTCGCCTCCTCACACACAGCCATTGTAAGTATTATTTGTACTACAAATGTACTTATTAAACACATACTATTTGACAAATTAATAATCACAATTGAATCATCTATGCTGATAAGTGTTGTATTCGAGAATTAGATAAGGTGCAGCGAAAGGCGATACTTTATATGAAGAATTGCTACGGCGAATCCGCAAGCGATACTCAGATGATTCAGGACGCAGTTTGCGAATCTTTAGAAGATAGAAGATTTAAATAAAGACAAGATTTGTTGAATAAGTTCATAGAAAATACGTTTTTGGAAGATTAAGCCGATGTTATGCGTCCACCTTGTTACATAAGTCGTACTGATACTGCGAGAAAGATCGGGGAAATAGATGCTAGGAATAATCGCTTGAAGAATTCATTTTTTCCGCTAACGATACGCGAAAGTAATCGATTATGGAAGTAGAATGCATGCACCCCCTGCCACATGCCGAAAGGCGGCTTGTAGGGTACACATTCAATTGTAGTTATAAAACCAGAAAATTCTAGAATATGAAAAGCTAATTACACGATATCAAAAGCGGCACAACTTAACTGTAATACTTTACAGAGATAAATGCGTACATACATTGCCAAATTATCAGCTGGTAAGCATTTCGGTTGTGTAGTACTTATTACTTGGGAGTGTAATGAATTTAAAAACTTATGAAAGTTTGTTGTCGTTTGTTTTTTCGCGAAATTTTGCTTGTAATTAATAAATGTANAATAACGGCTTGTAACAGATATAGGGCAGATATATTTCAGAAAGTAAAATTGCCTTAAGACATACAGTAAATCCGATCTCAACTTACTTATGCACTATATACTTATATATAAATGATGTAATTACTCTGAAGTAATTGATTCTTTCTTCTTTTGAGTGCCTTTTTAAAACTGCAAGCTTAAGTCCAATGCCTTAGGGGCGTCTAAAGTTCTTTCGGTCTGCTTCTTTGCACCACTATTCGTTCTTTGAAAGGCGAAGATGACCCTAGGGAACTTTGCTGCTCCTGGACTAACATTTTGCGATGAAATATCTCTCATTTCATCTCCTTCATTCGATTTCTAATACTTTTACCCGTAGTCAGGACCGTCCCGAAACGGGGCGAGGCTCGGGGTGCCGAGGGCCCTGCCCGTAGTGATGTATACCTTACTGAATAGTTTTCGGTGCAAATATGCGTTTAAAGTTGCGCTAAAAGATTATGCTTTAGAGAGGACATTCTGTTGGCATTGAGTAATCAAATACTTTGCATTTCATTCATTGGACCCATTTTTCTAGACTTTGGTTATTATTACTTTAAATGTTTAGTCTCAATTTCTTGATAAAAGGAACTCTTCTTGTATGCCTATGTGCAAAGGTTTGGAAATAAGGGTTCTTTCATTTACTTCAGTATCAACGTTGTTCATTGTGCGACGATAAGAATAGGAATATTTCGAACACGAGACCAATAGGTACAAGGAAAGATGTGTGTCTTTTCGCGACTCATTTATCATAACTAAATTCGTCAAAATTCATAAAAGGTTTTGCATCTTGATTTAACTTACATACAGTATATTATTTACAAATTCTAGGATATTGTGTGGGTATTTACCCGTATCCTGGGTTTTGCTTCAGTTGAGGAGTTTTTCCCAACAACCCAAATCCTTGTGTTTTTATATGTATCTATATGTAGCGGTATATATTGATTTTTATCTATCGACTGTCTGTCTTGCTTCTATCTACTGTTTGAATAAAATTTCTTGTATCTGTTTGCTGTTTAGTTTGGATGTATCTATTTATCTTTCTAGAGATAAGTTAATTGTAGTCAATTGCTTTTTGTTATTAGCGTAATATAATTATAATATAATGACTCCAGAGGTTAAAGGAATAGAAAATGTGAAAAATAGCGACATGACTGGGACCTGAACCTGGGTCTCCCACTTTCCGTAGGAGATTATTCTTTCTCACATCTCTAATGTCTCCGGGCAACTGTTCTTACTTACGATATTTACTTGTACTCTTAAGATATTTTCCACACCAGTTATTCCTTGGGTTTCAGCTACACGGCTCTTCCATGCTTTGTTATTCACCTTTCCCTAATCTTCCTGAGATTAGGGGGAAGAGAGGCCGTTTTTGCCTAACCTCGCAGTAAGAGTAAATAATAATAGTAATAATAATAACAACAACAACAACAATGATAATATGCAATACCTGGGGACGCTGAACGCTTGCGAAACCAATCGTGCATTTCTGTGGAAAAGGACCGAAAGAAATCATTCACACCTCACTTGTTGTCGAAAAGCAGAAAGTAGATAAAAACATAACTTCCCTCTATTCAATGCAAAAGGACAAATGAAAAATATTCCATTGATCGAAGTACGGCAACACTCTGCAGAGATCAGTTTATCCTTTTGAATTCTGCTCCATTCAGATGACATTCACTCACTCGGTTATCTCATTTGTTTCGCAGCTCCACACTATACTTATATCCACTCCACACTATACTCATTCAGGTAACAGCCCTAATGAGGCAGGTCACAATCGAAAGCAAGAAATTCGTTTTTTGGGTCGCAGTGGAACCTTTAATACTCTGAAATCGAAAACACTCTCATCTTGGCAATTCACTCGTATTTATACACCCATTTACAAGTTGTAACTTATGCTGTATTAACGTGAAAGAAGATGAAATAGTAACGATAATAATGGCTAACCGCCTTTATTTAAGGTTGAGATTGAAAGAGATATTGGGAGTTGAACTAAAGGAAAACAGTAAAAGAAGGAACTATTATGTGGGTTTAGAAAAGCACTTAGGAAAAAATGAAAGCCCTGCAGGAAAACACCCACGTGAAGGGGGCATGAAAAAGCTGCGAAACCTACTGTGAGTAGCAACTAAAATTTAAAAGAAGAGGGGAAAATAAGTAAAAGAAAAGTGTCAGCAACAAAACTGAAAAAATAGACAAAAAATGCATAAGTCTTCAGATAAGAACAGGTGTTGGATTCGAAACTATAAGAAAGTATTGTTTAAGAACTTAAATAATACATATGATACTAAAGCTAAGAAATATAATTAAACAGAATAATAAAAGGAATAAGGATGAAGTGTTGGAATAATAAAATAGTAATGAAAAATAAACTGAAAAAAACAAATACAAAAATTTACATAAATATTTTAAATCGATATGGCAGTGGTTTCGTCAGGTTCTCAAAGAAAAGTGAAAAACATAAAAGAAATACCTCAATCAACACAACAATTACAGTAAGATTAAATAAATACAAAAAACTTAATGGTAAAGTCAACTTTTCAATCAAAATATATAAAACATGAGGAAAAAGGCATAGTTAATTCAAGAATTACTGTAAGATTAACTAAGATCTTTCAATAACCGGTCCAACTACCTTCAAGCCACCTTCCAACTACCGGTACCCATAAATTATCGGTTTTGCGGCAAAACTTGAGAATGAAAAAATGGTGAGAACAATCGAAAGTGAACCAAAGAGCGGTTTGGATTAAATATGTTGGTCGAGAGAAATTTTAGAATCTCTTCATAATAATAATCCTATAGGTACAAACAAAAAAAGAAAACAGAAAAACAAGTATTGAAATTTGGCAGCCCCGAAGAACGCCTTTTGTAGGGGTTGCCATCGCTTTGGATATAAAAGGTACGTGTTTTTAGGTACATGTATTGAAGAAAAAGATTTTTATAAAAATGCTCATAGGAACGGAAAATAAAAAATACTATATAAATAACGAAAATGAAGGAATTACTTTAAGTAAACTTCTGTAACCTTTTGTAAAAATAGACATTCCATTAATTTACAAATAAAAAATCTCTCATCGGGTAAAGAAAAGAAAACAACTTAGATGCTACATAGGAATAGAGTTGTTTATAAACTTTTGCATTTGGTCTGGGGATTTCGAAGCAGAAAGTCAATCTTAAACTATAAACAAACAAACATGGCTTATTAAAATGTCCACCACACTTATTAAACACTCTCAATATCTTGTATACTAAGAGATACTTAAGAGGTAGAATTTTACTTTCATTTTTAATTGTATACTGGAAAAGTTGGCTCCATTCTTGAAGAGTGCGTCATTACTGTAATTATTTTATTTTGAATAACTTTTATGCACCGAATATTAGAATGATAAGCACCACCCCAACACACTATACCATACTGTAATCTGGAATAAAAGAAGGCATAATAACGGCTTGTAACAGATATAGGGCAGATATATTTCAGAAAGTAAAATTGCCTTAAGACATACAGTAAATCCGATCTCAACTTACTTATGCACTATATACTTATATATAAATGATGTAATTACTCTGAAGTAATTGATTCTTTCTTCTTTTGAGTGCCTTTTTAAAACTGCAAGCTTAAGTCCAATGCCTTAGGGGCGTCTAAAGTTCTTTCGGTCTGCTTCTTTGCACCACTATTCGTTCTTTGAAAGGCGAAGATGACCCTAGGGAACTTTGCTGCTCCTGGACTAACATTTTGCGATGAAATATCTCTCATTTCATCTCCTTCATTCGATTTCTAATACTTTTACCCGTAGTCAGGACCGTCCCGAAACGGGGCGAGGCTCGGGGTGCCGAGGGCCCTGCCCGTAGTGATGTATACCTTACTGAATAGTTTTCGGTGCAAATATGCGTTTAAAGTTGCGCTAAAAGATTATGCTTTAGAGAGGACATTCTGTTGGCATTGAGTAATCAAATACTTTGCATTTCATTCATTGGACCCATTTTTCTAGACTTTGGTTATTATTACTTTAAATGTTTAGTCTCAATTTCTTGATAAAAGGAACTCTTCTTGTATGCCTATGTGCAAAGGTTTGGAAATAAGGGTTCTTTCATTTACTTCAGTATCAACGTTGTTCATTGTGCGACGATAAGAATAGGAATATTTCGAACACGAGACCAATAGGTACAAGGAAAGATGTGTGTCTTTTCGCGACTCATTTATCATAACTAAATTCGTCAAAATTCATAAAAGGTTTTGCATCTTGATTTAACTTACATACAGTATATTATTTACAAATTCTAGGATATTGTGTGGGTATTTACCCGTATCCTGGGTTTTGCTTCAGTTGAGGAGTTTTTCCCAACAACCCAAATCCTTGTGTTTTTATATGTATCTATATGTAGCGGTATATATTGATTTTTATCTATCGACTGTCTGTCTTGCTTCTATCTACTGTTTGAATAAAATTTCTTGTATCTGTTTGCTGTTTAGTTTGGATGTATCTATTTATCTTTCTAGAGATAAGTTAATTGTAGTCAATTGCTTTTTGTTATTAGCGTAATATAATTATAATATAATGACTCCAGAGGTTAAAGGAATAGAAAATGTGAAAAATAGCGACATGACTGGGACCTGAACCTGGGTCTCCCACTTTCCGTAGGAGATTATTCTTTCTCACATCTCTAATGTCTCCGGGCAACTGTTCTTACTTACGATATTTACTTGTACTCTTAAGATATTTTCCACACCAGTTATTCCTTGGGTTTCAGCTACACGGCTCTTCCATGCTTTGTTATTCACCTTTCCCTAATCTTCCTGAGATTAGGGGGAAGAGAGGCCGTTTTTGCCTAACCTCGCAGTAAGAGTAAATAATAATAGTAATAATAATAACAACAACAACAACAATGATAATATGCAATACCTGGGGACGCTGCACGCTTGCGAAACCGATCGTGCATTTCTGTGGAAAATTAATGAGTCTTATTGTTCGTTTATAAATAACTTTTTTGCCCCTGTGCCGCTTCTGATTGTTAATTTAAAAATATATATTCGATAATATGGTCATTGGAAACACCCGACATAGATGACATATCTCAATTGCGGTTTATTTCTCCGAATCAGTCTGCAGCCAAAATCCTCTACATCGGTATAAACAACAGACATGTTTAATTATAAAGGCATTGCTCCCTTAAAAGACGCTCATTTGCACGTTAAAATCATTCTCAAGAACGCCGAAACTTTGGTTACCATTTCGAGACCCATTGCATAAGAACATTCGACAGTTTTAACGAATGGAAAATGAACAATTTATGAAGTTGTGTGTGATTGTGTAAGTGAAATGGTTGAGCCAGGAATTGAATTGTCTTGGCTTCCGCCCTGCAAATACGGTTTTCGCTTCGGTGTGCAACTTGCGTGAGTGCCAACACAATAAATGAGTCCACATTTAGCGAAAGGATGGACCGGAATGCTTCGGCCCCAATGCAATTTACATAACTCGATAAGCGTGGGTGTTATACTGCGATGTCTCAACTCGGTAAGTGTAATGAAGAGCGAACCGGCGGAGCTTAAGCAAGGCGTTTAGAATCCGCAGGTAAACTTATTACGGCAGAGTCTCGATTATCCGACCGGATTAACCGAGGTTCCGCATTATCCGAGTTGCATATTTGTGTGCTTTGCCTTTTTCACTAACATATGTACCAACACCGCTTAAATCACTTTTGCTGTAACAGCACCAGTTCAAAATAGACAGGCAAATGTCGGCATACTAATCTGGAGGTGATCGGAGAAAAAAGGAGAGCATTTGGACAATGGACGTAAGGAATTCTGGGGGAAAGGAAATATTTTAGGGGCCTCAGAATAGTGTATCACGTTTAATTTCTATAAAAGCGGTCTCGGGTTCGAATCCTGGGTAATTCGTCCATATGTGAGAAATTACCTCAGCTGTCGAAGCCCTTTTAACAATATTACTACTAGAAATATATTATTTAGAACATATTTTTCATCGTAGTGTTTTTCAATTGTAAATACACTTCTTATTTCGGCAAAGCGTGAAAATAGCGTGTTTATTCCATAATTAACGTACGAAAGGCGATCTTTCCGTATTATCCGAGCTTCCGATTATCCGAGGTGGCCTCTGTCCGCATTAACCTGGATGATCAAGACTTTACCGTACATGAATCATAGAACTTATAAACTAGTTAGTTGATGAGTTACTTAGTCTCCGTCTTCACTTTATGGCAATTCATCGAAATAAAGACACAGCAGTCCAGAGGGAGGGAAATGTGGCTTACTAGGCAAGATGAGGAGTGAGGTAGTTTGTGAATGAATGAACTGAATGCTACCAGCAGAACAAGCCTAGGTTAGTGAAGTACAATGACTCTACGAGTAACACTTTTCGTAACAATGCATAAGAGGAAACCTTAATTAATGCCATTAACTCATACGTCTGTAGTTTTTATCATCGTAGTCATGAACAAGGTTGTGACAAAAGTATACGAAAAGATACATTTTCTTTCTCTCGTTCCGAAAAACCAATGATAAATATTTCATTCGTAAATATATGGTACAAGGAACTCCAGAGGACTACATGCTAATAATTAAAATGTACTTAACGTATATCATCCATGTAATACCATGTTTAGTACATTTTAGTTTTCACTAATACTTTGTCGCCTTTACTGTTATATTTTTATTTATAGTACTTGTATGATAAGGGATACCTTCTGTGAATGTCAAGTCTGAAGGTTCGTTGGTCATATGAAAGATGGATGGCAGTTGAACGACGAAGAAGTGTGTGGTGAGAAAGAGTGACATTGAAGGGAAAGAGCTGAATAAATATGAAGAATGAAATCCTCGAGAGAAGCGAAAAATGAAACGAAGTAAGGGATGCATGAAAATATTTGTGGGTATTTGTGTGAAGAGAGATGTGGGCTTTCAGATAGCCAAGTGGGTAGCGCGCTCGTCTTCGGTCCCGGGTTCGATTCTTGTTGGGAGCCCTCAAGTGCGAAATGACTTCAGTATCGAAGCGCTTTTAATACTACTTTTAATATAACATCATTATTTCTGTACTTAGTGAGGGCGATTTCCAAGGCCAGAAATCGAAGAGATATCGTGAAAATATAGCGATAACGGATAGCTTTTACCTTTTCTCTATTTCCTGATTGCGTAAGGTATAGCAATCAAATAGCCAATTAGGGTGTTCGTTGCTTTTACGGTATATGGTGGCCCTCGGGGTACTAATGTGTAGATATCTAAAATAGAAATTCTTGCAGGAGTATTGAGAATTTGCGCCGCAAATGTGAATAATAATTGGTTCAAAAAGAAGAGGAAGACCGAGAAAACACATTGAACGAGGTGAATGAGGTGCTGAAGGGAATGGATGAATGAAGATTTATAACTTAAAGGGATTATATTAGCGAATGTAATGTGTGAGGATAGTGATTTTTGGAGGAGTAGAGAGAATAAAAGGGCTGGGAGTTGCTTCGAAATGGAATTTCTTGCGTTATATCCATGCATGTTTGTGTATATGCATTATACGTAGTGTGATAGCTTCCTTCCAGAAATGTGGATCGCCGTTCCTTTATATTCCGAGGAAAGAAAAGAACGCTTTAGACGGACGCATATACTGCGAGATAGTTTGGGAAAGAGATGAGTCACTGAAATGAGTCACGAGAGGTAAGTGACGGAAGACGTACAAGTGGGGGAGGGAGGTTAGCAGAGAATAAGTTGTCTGCAAGAAAAAACCATCTTCGATTCCACGATTTCTCCATCGCAAAAAGGGAACAGAAATCGCAAATCAGAAGAACCATTTTCGATGCTCGTTTTAGATATAGTGAGGGCCGGCTTGAAGTCATACTCCGCCATGAAATTTCCGCTTCACTACTGATGATGACAGCGTGGCTGTCGCATTACATATCAGGGTTCATTCTTTAATTGAAAATTTTCTTTAATTTAACATTCTGTAACATGGAGGACTCACAGTATCGCTACTTCTAAGAACGTACTTTTTCTGAATTTATTAAGTAAATTCAGCCTTAGTTTAAATCTTCTAGAGATTCCCGTCCTGCATCCTGAGGCATCTGAATAACGCTCACTGATTTGTCCTAATAGTGTTTTACGAAACGTGTCGACTTTCCCTGTAGTACCTTTTCTAAGTCAGGAATCACCGCTATAACAACAAATTGCGGCTCGCATACTCAATATGATCAATCGTTTCTGGCCGAACTTCGTGGAACGACATATTGAAATGATGAAAGGAAACTTTGTAATTTCCACAGGAGTATTATTCCTGTGGAAATTTATATTATATTTAATAGTATATTATTCCTGTGGAAATTACAAAGTTTTATTTCATTGCATACTCAAATTGAGGCCAAACTAATGCAAAATAACATCGCTCCTACTGGCAATTCTTTTCACGAATCCGAGTTTCTTAAGTGCACGTTCACGTATATTTCGGATGTTTGTTCCCAATTTTAAGTTGTTCGTGAGGATTATTCCAAGATATTTCACAGAATCTACTGTTTATAAGGATTTCCCTTTCCCTTATGGTCTCTTGTTCGTCATTGGTTAGTTTGTCCAGGTTACTACACCTCTGGCGAGACAGAGTAAATACAGGCGCATCCATGCACTGTATTTGTAATACATACTTGGAAGAAAACATAAAGTAGAAAAATATTAACATTTAGTCTCAAATTCTCGACAGCTCAATATATGTGGCCTATGCATGCTATGATATATATGTATGTCTTGATATGTATATACATATATCATTGTACGATAGAGGACAGAAGATAGACTTATCATTCTCTAGGTTTGGCCATTGAGAACACGGGCCCCAGTTATAGGGTATTCTCATGTTATTTGATGAAAGAAAGAAAATTCAAAGAAAGTTATGAAAGGGTAAGTGAGATATTCGGCAGTGTTTAATGGAATTTTGAAATTTCGCACAGTATTCAACTCTCGTTTAAGTTCAACTGAAAGAAGCGATGAATAAAATTGGAAAGATATCGAATTAGCTGTTTATTTCGTGTTCAACTATACTCATTTAGAAAACTATGGCTCAGCATAGGAAGTGTAAGGCTTGAACTTAATCTAATTCTATTTTTGAATTTACCACGGCGACCATATATTTAGAATGTTTTTATGCTTAATTTCCATTGAAGTCTGAGAATGATAAAGATTCTTCAAAACGTTGATTTTTAGTAATTTTAAATTGTTCTTACTTTGTTATCTAAGAATTCAGTACAATTTTCCTTTGTGTCATTTAGGTATTCTTATATCCGTGGATTTGTACGTTTTACGTATCCTCAGGCTTTGTTTTGTGAGTTTCTTGCAGTGAATATTAACTTATTAAGTTTACTCTAATTTTCCATTTACATCTATATTCTTTCCATTCGTATTTTTTCAATATCTGCCACAAGGGCTTAATTGGGAGAATGACTTTTCATCCTCAATATCCACTAAATAGAGTCACTATCATCATATGCTGAAATGCTGAACATTTTCCAACGAGTTTTTACAATAAGGAATTACTAGAAATTCCTACGTTTTCGATTATAACAATAAAAATATGATGTATTTGACAGTAAAAATGCAATAATTTTATAAAACATAATACACATCTTTAAAGCTAAGAGAAGATCACCAAATTAATATTTGAAAGCATTTTATAGGTCAGAAAACCCTCAGTTATGAATAAAGTATCTCTTGATTTGGTTTAATACCAATATTTGTGTTATAAAACGCTTCAGTGGAAGGATTAAAATTCAAAAAGTGTTGGCAATGATAGGATTTCAGTCTTTTCCCAAGACATTGCCACTAAGCTCCCCAGGGAGTTTCCAACTGATATTTGGTGTGAAATGTTGCAATTGGCCGTCTACTCTGCAGGTTTACTGATTCCCTTTACAACTAACCTCCCACAATAAATTACATATGCAGAATTACATAAAAAGTATTTCGTGTAATTTAATGGAACCATAAAGCGGTTACGTCGCATTCATTTAGTGAAGTGAATGTTTGAAGTATTACTGATATGCGATTCTTGTATGCGCAGATGAATAGAGAATTCTGATTTGAATTTGCGAGTACGTAATAGATAATTTATAATCGAAAATTAATAGCAAGAAGATGTCCAAATACTATTTCGGAATTTTCTTTAAAACGTCTATCAAGTACATATTTCGTTAAAATCTGATTTAATTATTCCAAACGCTGAATAACTGATGCAGTGAATAATGATACTAAATATGTATATTGTGAATCTCCTGAAGCCGGATTTCCTTAACTTCGGTGTTAAATTATGCAAAAGTGTGCCAATTAATTTATAGAATTGCCGGTTAAAACGCCATCCGGATCATCGGCATATTATTGCGGATTTAGGCTACATTACTTGTTATGATATTTTACATTTGTAAATTTCTCGCTGCCGTATTTGATTTCAGCGCGGTTAATTGCGTGAAAGACACCAATGTTCCTTTTAGACTTCTTTAAACGGTTTTAGTATCGAATAACTGTTTATTGGTCTGTAAGGAAAAATATGGGAAAATGACTGTCAACGAATTAGAGGTTTAAAAACACTCCAAAAGCCATTTCACCGTAGGTTCGCGTCTTACCCTCTGAAACAAAAACTGGAAAAAAGAGAAGGAAATGGATAAGCATTCTTCTACCTTTGAAGATATATGGGATCCAGTGGATAAAACGTACACTCGCAAACTCGAGAAAGTGCAGCGCAAGGCGATACGATTCATTAACATATAATACATAGACGGACGCATATACTGCGAGATAGTTTGGGAAGGAGATGAGTCACTGAAATGAGTCACGAGAGGTAAGTGACGGAAGACGTACAAGTGGGGGAGGGAGGTTAGCAGAGAATAAGTTGTCTGCAAGAAAAAACCATCTTCGATTCCACGATTTCTCCATCGCAAAAAGGGAACAGAAATCGCAAATCAGAAGAACCATTTTCGATGCTCGTTTTAGATATAGTGAGGGCCGGCTTGAAGTCATACTCCGCCATGAAATTTCCGCTTCACTACTGATGATGACAGCGTGGCTGTCGCATTACATATCAGGGTTCATTCTTTAATTGAAAATTTTCTTTAATTTAACATTCTGTAACATGGAGGACTCACAGTATCGCTACTTCTAAGAACGTACTTTTTCTGAATTTATTAAGTAAATTCAGCCTTAGTTTAAATCTTCTAGAGATTCCCGTCCTGCATCCTGAGGCATCTGAATAACGCTCACTGATTTGTCCTAATAGTGTTTTACGAAACGTGTCGACTTTCCCTGTAGTACCTTTTCTAAGTCAGGAATCACCGCTATAACAACAAATTGCGGCTCGCATACTCAATATGATCAATCGTTTCTGGCCGAACTTCGTGGAACGACATATTGAAATGATGAAAGGAAACTTTGTAATTTCCACAGGAGTATTATTCCTGTGGAAATAATGGAAAATGAACAATTTATGAAGTTGTGTGTGATTGTGTAAGTGAAATGGTTGAGCCAGGAATTGAATTGTCTTGGCTTCCGCCCTGCAAATACGGTTTTCGCTTCGGTGTGCAACTTGCGTGAGTGCCAACACAATAAATGAGTCCACATTTAGCGAAAGGATGGACCGGAATGCTTCGGCCCCAATGCAATTTACATAACTCGATAAGCGTGGGTGTTATACTGCGATGTCTCAACTCGGTAAGTGTAATGAAGAGCGAACCGGCGGAGCTTAAGCAAGGCGTTTAGAATCCGCAGGTAAACTTATTACGGCAGAGTCTCGATTATCCGACCGGATTAACCGAGGTTCCGCATTATCCGAGTTGCATATTTGTGTGCTTTGCCTTTTTCACTAACATATGTACCAACACCGCTTAAATCACTTTTGCTGTAACAGCACCAGTTCAAAATAGACAGGCAAATGTCGGCATACTAATCTGGAGGTGATCGGAGAAAAAAGGAGAGCATTTGGACAATGGACGTAAGGAATTCTGGGGGAAAGGAAATATTTTAGGGGCCTCAGAATAGTGTATCACGTTTAATTTCTATAAAAGCGGTCTCGGGTTCGAATCCTGGGTAATTCGTCCATATGTGAGAAATTACCTCAGCTGTCGAAGCCCTTTTAACAATATTACTACTAGAAATATATTATTTAGAACATATTTTTCATCGTAGTGTTTTTCAATTGTAAATACACTTCTTATTTCGGCAAAGCGTGAAAATAGCGTGTTTATTCCATAATTAACGTACGCAAGGCGATCTTTCCGTATTAACCNTAGAAAAGCAAGCGTTTGGCAGATGCTCTCAGGAGCAGGCTGGGAACCCTTGAAAGAAAATTAGGCTGCGATTGTTTGATAAATTCAGAGAAAGTGTATTTGCAGAATATGTAATCGGTATTATGTGACCCCCTTCTGCTACTTCGGTCGATCCGACGATGAGCGTAAGATAAGAGAAATAGATGCGAGGACAAATCGTTTTAGGGACTCATTCTTTCCGCGAACGATACGCTATACCTAGTCAGCTAAGGAAGTACTTGAACGCAAGGTAATAACACCCCCTGCCACACCCCTGGTATTGCAGGGTATTTATATATCGTAGATGTAGATCTAAATCGAGGATGTCCAAGACAATACCCCAAGCGGGCCGCGTTAGTTTCTTGGAAATCTTCGTGGGCCGCAGAAAGTGAACCGTTTTGTTTGAAAGTTGAAAACTCTTGAGTTCTATAGATGTACTACAGGGATTTCTAAAGTGAGTGAGCGATCTATTTGTTTTGTGTATTCTAACCAGTAGATGCTTTTTCCAGTTTTCGTCGAAGTTTGTTAAATCTTCAAGCAATAGCAATCTGTTGTGGAGTTAGAAATTATTAGAAAAGTCTTTGTCATTATTTATATATTTATATGCATTATATGCTTCCAAGTGGTTGGGAAAAGCGATCCTTCAATCTTCATCGGCACCAAACGTGTCCTTTTATTGAAATCAGAGACGTTTGACTAAATAGGTCGTCAAGGATTAAGGGTCCTCTAAGGATTAGCAACTATCCCTTATCGTGTAGATTCAAATTTAGGAATTCTATAGAAAATCGTATGGCTATAGAAACTGGCTGTTTTTATCTTTCAAGGTTCATAAACCCGTGTTCTGTTAAACTATTCTAAAGAATGAAATAAAGACCGTTTCGTACACTTCCACGACCACAACGGTCTTTATTTCATTGTAATGGCCTTCCACGAGGTAACGCCTTCCCATATTGAGTTTATTCTAAAGAAGCAACAAAGAATATGAAAGGGAAGGATATGGGTGTAACGTTGAATGGAAAAAGAGTACATTACATTAATAATGTGAGTGATATTGTCATCTTAGCAAAATCACTTGGAGCAGGGATTCCCAAACTATGTTCCGCTGAACGCTGGTGTTCCACAAAAGGTTTGTAAGTGTTCAGCGTAATTGATTGATAAGTCTTGTATGATCTTCAATTCTGGAAGAAGTTAAAACGTATTCGGAAGTCAGGGACTCTTCATTTTGTTAGAAGATGTGCAGTGAATAAACTCTTGGCTCCTCTTTGCTTCAATAATTATATCTAATATTTACCGACAGAAAAAAGTAACCCGATTGTTCCGATGATATCTCAGAATTGAGGAATTTTTCCGTCAGAGGAAAAGTTTGGGGAACCTTGAGCTTGAAAATTGAACAGAAATTAAACGAACAGGATGTGGAAAAATCGAAATAAAATAAAAATCGGAATAAAGAAAGGCTGTGGTAGCTTCTAAAGACGAACTCCAGTTTAAATTACTAATTAATTACTACTAATGTTGGAATATAACTACCAGCGGTAACATGTTTGTTATGCATGTTTCTCGGAAGTAAAAAAAGGATAGATGTGGATATTTTCAGAAACAAAGGAATAAATTTGGAATGAAGAAAATCCTTCGAAAAATATTTATTATACGGATGTGATCCAATGGGCAAACTCGGCTGGGAGCGATGACAATCTGAGAAGTTGGGTTGGAAAGAAAAGAGGTTTCGATGGATGCCAAGGAAGAGAAGAACTTAATGAAGAAAATATAGATATTTCCCTGTGGAGGAAAGAACATGGAGGGAGCGAGTGTACAAGTAAGGGAGAATAGGAGGATTTAAGTAAATGCTCTGCAGCTAATTTCTTCGAAAGGAGGCACACGTCAGAATCATTCGCACAAAATCAGTGAAATGATAATAAATGTAGTCGAATCAGTTGTCAGAATCAGGGTCAGAGTCATCCTTACAAATAACTCAAACTATCCGAAAAATGTGCCGTAAAGCAGTTAAAAAGTTCGGTTTTATAAAGCGCACTTTAGGTGGTTGGGATGAAAAGGTTACGGAGCGATGTTATTTCACTACTTATAGGCCCCATCTGGAATGTGCGACGAGTATATGGGATCCAGCGGATGAAATGTGTACCAGCGAACTCGAAAACTGCGGTACGATTTACCACAACAAAATGAAGCAAGCGTTACGAAAATGCTTGATTGATTGATACATTCAGAGAAAGTGCATTTGCGGAAGACGTAATTGGTATTATGCGACCCCTCTGCTACTTCGGCCGATCCGACAGTGAGCGTAAAATATATAAAAAGATACGAGGACAAGTCGTTTTTGGGACTCATTCTTTCCTCGAACGATACGAGACAACAATAATCTAAAGAGGTAACTCGAACTCTCGATGTTTACTCCCCCTGCCACACGCCGAAAGGAGGCTTGCAGGGTATTTAATTATACGTGGAAAGATAGGAGACGAAAGTATGTATTACGAATAATGATAATGAGAAGATTAACTTACTTATTTTAAATTAATTTGGTGAGTAATGCATTTGAATGTATGGAGTGCTCATTCATTTGGTTTACAGTAGTTGGCTTGGACAAAGTATGATATTCTTACCAAAAGAGATCACTCTTATCGATGTTAATTATTTACATGGCTGATTGTTTTCATTCTCTGGTTAACGAAAGCCGTTCTATTCCGTCTGCTAAAAGGGAAACCCCCTAAAGACAGGGGAACAGAAGAGAGGGTTGTGTGAGCATTAAGGGTGCATCGCCCCTTTTAGAAAATCAACATTCCTCAGACTTCTGGAAAGGCGATCCATGAGCTTTCATTTCACAGTTGCATATTCGATGGCTTATTCTTCTGCTTCCCCCCAATTTATCACAATTTCCTTTACAAAGCCCTCCTCTTTTGTTCTCCCCCTCGTTCTAGTGCTTCCCTTTTTCATTTCCCTTCGCCACCCTTCAACCGCTCTTCCTTCAAGTGCCCTATCCAGTTTCCTCCTTTCATAAAATAAAATTAACGAAAGTATAATGAAATATGAAAGTAGTTCATGCGGTTGAATATCTCGGGGCCAAGCTCGCGTCTTCAACTGGAGCACGCATTTTACTGCGGTAAAGCGTTTAAAATAATCGGCTTCATAAAGCGAACGGTCGACCATTAGAAAATGATGGTATTTCGCTAATCTTGAATGTTTTTGCCTGCATATTACGGCGTATGGACAATCAAAATATATAAAAAAATCTGTTAAAGCAACAAAACAGCTCGGTTTTATAAAGCGCATTGTAGGTAGATGCGATGAAAAGTTTAGAGAACAATGTCTTCTCACCTTATTTTGCGCCATATTGAATATACGGCGAGTATATGGGATGCAGCGGATGAAAAGTGTACTCGCAAAACGAAACTGTAGCGCAATGCGACTCGATTAGTTTAACCTCTTATGAAAGAAGAGCAAGCGTTAGGAAGATGCTCTCAGACGCAAGTTGAGAATTCGTGTAAGAAAGGAGATTAGATTGCTTGATACATTCAAAGAAAGTACATAAGAAGTAATCGGTATTATGTGACCCCCTTCTGCTACTTCGGCCGATCCGACAGTAAATAAGAGAATAAGATGCGAGGACAAGTCGTTTTTGGGACACATTCTTTCCGCGAACAATACGCGATAACAATAAGCTAAAGAGGTAACTCGAACGCTTAGTGTGTACACTCCAGGCCACAGGTCGGAAGGGACCTTCCAGGATATTTATGTAGATGTACTGGTTGGTAACCATGGCATTAAATGCCTTAGTAATACTTGGAATCAAATTATAACTCATCATCATCTACAGCTCCATTGCTAAGTAAGGGCCTCCGCTATGTGCCTCCATTTATTTCTTCTATTTGCTTTCTCCCTCAAGAATCCACCCATCCGAGAAATAGTTAGAGGTTTCGTAGCAAAAGTAATGTTACCGGGTAGGATTGCTAGCCCCACACCTTACCCTCAATCTAGAGGACCGATATTTGTGTTCATGGTTTTCTAGCCTAGAGAGGTTTACCACGTAGAAGAAACCCTCTGTTCTGTACTTTTCTGACAGTTGTGTCAAGACTTGTCCAGGAAGGAGAACCTACCAGTAGTTAGACTATCACATTACTATTCACACATACAGACATATTGATCACCTATTGATATCATTACACGCGCAATTCTTCCCACTCGACACAGAAGGTGCCTTCGGAAAGATAGATAGATAGACCCTTTGTTGGTTAGGCCCAAATGGGCCTCTCTTCCACCTCAGCTCCTATGCCATTGTGATACGTACAAAATATAATAATGACTAAAAGAAAGAAGGCGGTGTGGGAAAAAATCATTGCAACTGAAGGTTGACAAAGAAAAAACTCACGTTGCGGGAAAACACCCACAGAGAAGGGGGTGAAAAAAACCTGTGAAAACACAGTAAATGCATATAAGGACGATAAATCATACAATCAATTTAAGGTAATCAAGTATGAGAACAAAAAATGAAAATCGAATTATAAACTATAAAATACAAAGAATGTAAGTTTAAATGTTACAGTTACAAAAGGGCAAAGGGTTGCCCCAAAGGGAAGAGCCATGGTAAAATTATTGCTAATAGTGTCAATTGGTCTAATCTAATTGGTCTAAAAATGTCTCGCAAATGTCTAATAAAGTCAGTTCTACCATAACCGACTCTATATACAGGCTGAGTATGTCTGTAGTGTATCCTCATCTTGAGTATTGTTGTTCGGTATGAATAATTGCGACTCATGGACCATTGAATTTGTTTAACATTTGACCTAAGATCACATTAGTCCTTCTTAAACTTGGTTGGCTCGTTTTTAAAAAGAGAAGAAGAACAGTTTTAGGTGCATTTCTGTAGAATATGTTTCGCAGTTAAAAACTGATTATCTTTCAAAACAGTTGGTTGAACGAAAGAAGACCAACTGATTGCGTCACGAGACTAAGATATGATACCCAACATTATCACCTCTCATTGTAAACATCCTCAATGCATGAGAAATATTTTTTAGTGAGTGCTGTAAAATTATGAAGTGTACTACCCAGTTTGCTCAAATAATCAAAGATGTTCTCATATTTGAGCAGAGTATTATAAATATATCTATATATGGGCAATTTGTAATGGGATGCGTTACTTTTGTTAATGGAAATTATTCTTGTCATTATATTTATGATTATCACTTGGTAATTCTCAGCACAAAGGGTGGGAAACATTCATCTGACCACATGTGATGCAAACCACAAAAGGGTGTTAGGTTTATGTGTTGTTTATTAATGGTCATTTAAAAATTTTCTCACTATGGAGCCATTACTAATCATACTGCTTTTTGTAGGTGATCTTCTATTCCAATTGTTAATTGTTTCGAGGTTTTTACATACATTATTAGGTATTGTACTATTTTCTGAAATTATTATTGGGACAATTTTGACAGATTTTAGTATCCAAACTTCTTTTATCTCTTCGGTCAGGGAAATATATTTCTGTATTTTTTCTTTATGCTTTGTCTCTTTAATGCTAATTATCGTCATCATCATTGTTTCTATTATGTCAGTTTCATTAATGCCGAGTAATAGTCATGTATTGGTTTGTTTTCTGTAATAATTGCCTGTTTGTATATGCATTCAAAGTATTTTTGTATTATAAAAATAATGCAGTGCTCGCAGTAATTTACGTGTTTCGTTGATTAACTTATAGTTTGTTCTTCTGTGGTTTTCCACAGAACATTGAAGAATCATTACTATTATTTGAGCATATGACTGAGACAATTCCTGTTACAGATCGCGATGCTGGAGGTGAAGGGATCGCCGTGCGACGGTCGCCTTTGACGGAGTCCCGGCTTCGATTCTGTGCTGCTGCAATCGCTGAAGCGTTCTCTGCACCGCGCGCTTTAAAGGTGAGTGCAGATATTATTGTAAGTTTATCGGCGAAGTGAAGCGCTCAGATCGAGATTACAATCTGAAAGTGCGAAATGGAATTTCAAGAGTGTGGAGGGAAAAGAGGCTGGAGTGAGTATTCATTGACCTCAGTCAATTGATATACTTTAAAGAAGACACGGGCAGCCATCCTCGGTCCTGATGGCCCTGTTAAAGTGGCCCGCGGAATATTTCAAAAATGTCTGAAAAAACTCATTTGTTGTAAATAGATATTTAATTTATAGGTTACACCTGCAAGTGTATATTGCCAGTGTTTTTAAGAACAGAGAAGCGTTTAATTACGGAAGAATGTTTGGAACTAAAAATACATTGTGGCCCGCTAACAGTTTTTTTTCCTTTCTGGTCCGCTCCGCGACCAACGTAGTTTAAGATCACTTAAAAGCGTGAATTCCTGATCGCCCACCACTTTTCGTGCTGATTATTTCTAAGTTCTTCTCTTTGCGGCACACTTTCGAATCTGATTTAAAACTCCACTAAATTTACATCGTAATTGAAAATGGAGCCCTACCAAAATGCCTGGAGTAGAGAATCGAATAGTTATACTTTTCGTTCCGGTTTTCCCTCCGGTTCGTCAACAATAACAAATTCCGGTTCAGTTCCGGTTTCTCTCCTTTCGCCAGCGTTCGAACAGTTTTTGATTTCGCTCCAACCATTGAAATATTTTATAAGTCTGAAAATCTGTTTTTTTATTGATTATATTTCATATTAAATTACATAAAAATTAAGGATAGAACTTAGTAATAGTGAGTTGCAAGTCGTTTCCGCACATGCTTAGAAAACCTTCCTCCTAATAAACTTTCGTAAAATGTCCATTTTCGGGAACCGTGAATCGGAGCGAAATACATGGTTTTTTTTTTCGGTTTCGATTCGAATTCAGAATTTCCATTTTTCCGTTCCGGTTTTCAGGCCAGTTCCAGTTCGATGCAATTGATAATGTCGCATTTTTACAGATACAATTGAAGTGACATTCTTGGCTTTGATTCGCTGGAACGTTTTGCCCATCATTTTCATTCCATGGAATACTACAAATGGAAAAATTAGATAAACACGCGGCATTAGGAAAAGCTGTGTCATAATTAGATGACGAAATTTAGACATCAGGCTCCTCCACGCATTTTATTAGTTTTTGTAAATAACCCAATTCAAATCTAAGCTTAGAACATGTTTTTACTACTAAAACCGTTTCATGAATTAGACTCAAAAATATATGATACATATCACGAATTTAGGATTCAGATGAATGTACATTTTGACAAATCAACAGCCTTTCTCCATTTCAATTTAATTTCATCTTCAGAAAGATTCGTGTGATTTCATTTTTTCTGACGCCGATCGTGCTCAAAGGAAATACATTGGAACACGGTTGTTAATGAATAATCCGTTCCGCCGGCAGTTCGCGCCTTACCCTCTGAGACCGAAACAGGAAACGAATTCATCGAGGGATAACTCCATTCCAATGGCTGCGATATCATAAGAAGAAGCGATCGTGCTTAATTTTTAAATAATCATCACAAGTTTTGTCTTAAACGATTGCGAAATTGAAGAGATTCGACTTAAAGTTATCTTTAGCTATGTGATCTTAATCCAATAACGACCAGCCTTTCTTTATCTTTTCTTAAGATGATTTCCGTTATGATCTGAAGACAATTTTCATTTAATTGAGTGCTTACCTTTGCACGTTGAAGAGTACGGTTCCAGTGACAAATGGAGTTGAAATGGGACTCTCAATCGAACCCTGAACCTTCTTTTCGCTCAGTCAATCCCGGAAAACACGATGAGACTACTCGATAGGTTTTGGTCGCCTGGGTTGTATATGTAAGTTGTATTTAGATATGGTTTTCTT
Source organism: Ladona fulva (assembly GCA_000376725.2). Taxonomy (NCBI): domain Eukaryota; kingdom Metazoa; phylum Arthropoda; class Insecta; order Odonata; family Libellulidae; genus Ladona; species Ladona fulva. The sequence continues at coordinate 91,661 of KZ308660.1, forward strand.
GAATGTCGATAGGTCATAGGAATAAAATTCTATTTTAACAGTTCGCGACAACTCAAAAAAATAAGGCAATACAGACGGGACTGATAGAGCGGGACTCTTTCGAGCGACTAACGCAGGTTTACATTTTTGGATATCAACAAGTTTTTATACAAATTAACATAACCATTTCACATAAACATTTGTATAAATTTATTGTAACCATTTTTTTAACGAATCAGAAGCTACATGGTTATGAAATAACGATAAACAAAATTTGGTTTTTAACCATTACGAAAAATACAACTAATCGTTAGCTATCCTTCGTCATAAAAGTCTATCTGATGTCATCTCAGAGATAATAGCATTCTTGAAATCTGCAGATAAACTATGATGAGTGATAATAACGACCATTTCATTTGTTATATGATAATGATCAATAACTCAGCTATAAGTTTACCGGTAGACTCGGAGAACAGCACGACTTTTCTCGTCGTTTTTAGATGAGGCGTGCCGTAGACATTTCGTCGTCTCTTCGGCGAATTGTTTCAGCGACGAACAGTCTTTCGACGGGCGGTCACGGATGTCTTTTTGCCTCTGACGAGATATTGTTGGAAGAAGAGTTTCCGACTCCCAAACATTAATTTTTAATTCAGATGAAGTTAACACTTCTAAAAAGGAACTCAAGAGAATAAAAACGAAATTTTCATTTTATACTCCCCAAGATGTTTTATAATTTCCCTCTGATCGTTGATACGAAAGAAAGGCGGTGTTTCAAACAGCGAATTCTATTGGTTGGTTAGTTTTCATTTATTCTCATAATCCATATTTATACCGATAATTTCGAATAAATTTCACTCTCTACTCTCAAATACAAAATGGATATTTAAAATTTGTGAGAGTACCAAGACGTGGGAATTTTTGAAGATATCGATTTCGACGTTTTAAAGTTTCCATTTAGTGCTCCCCTACCATCGGTGCGCGCCCTTATTGCCCCGCTGACACTACTGCCCTGAGCTATGGCATCCGTCCGGAAATGGAAGATCTCGTTTCAATTCCCAGTCACATACATGTCCCTTTGTCCTCAAAATTTGGTTTGTGTGAAAACTTGAGAGTTCAAACTTAAAATGAGACGGTTAATAATCAGCGAAGAAACTAAATTATATTTTATTACTACTATTTTTATTTATATAGCGGAAAAAGGCATCCCCAATTACATGCACTATGTTAAGAGAGCAATACGACTAAGGTCAAAAATAAAAAGGTAAAAAACAATTATCTAAAATTATATTATATAAAATTATTGAAATAAAAATATCCAAAAAATAAATAAGAAAATGGATATTTGGATCTTAAGTGTTAAAACTTTTATACGCTTTCCTCTCGAAGGAACGCAAAGTGTCATAAGAAATTTATATGATTTGATAGTTCATTAACTGATTGAATTATTCGAAGAATGAGTAAAATTTTGTACACATTTTTCTTACAAAAGGGCACTGCCATAAAGGAATGTTTCCCCATTTCTGCGGGAAGTCCATAATGACCAATTATTGAAGGACAATCATAATACCACCAAACATATGATATAAAAAGGATACATAATGCACTTTGTGTCTCTCATATAGGGTTGCATTCCACTTCTAACATTAAGGTACATAATTATCGCTAGAATAAGTTACTCCTTCTCTGAAGCTCAACCATTTTATAAATCTCCTCTGGACTTTCTCTAATGCTTCAATTTTATTTTTATGTACATGGTTCCACAGGAAATTACATCATACAGATATTACGGACTTAAAATATTTCGAAGAAATATTTGTTTGCATTAAATGTAAAAATATGAGAAATTGATGGTTAGGAAAACAATGCGGCACACCAAGAGCTTTGTTGCGGATCACTGGTTGGGAAGTGGTGACCTAGTTACCGTAGCGAATATTGGGTTGACGGAATTCGGCCAGGAAATGCTTTTAAGTGGAAGTATGCTTTTAAGTGACCGAATCCTATGAATCGATATTTCGCAGGGGCGATGCATGAAAAACGAGAGACAAAACACATTTTTATGGAAGATCGTTGATAAAAGAGGTACTCTGGGTAAGCTGTGCGAATCTCAGCCTGAAAGACTTGATTTTTTTGCGAAATGACTAAAAAGAAGTCAGAAAATCATTGGAGCATTAATCCGCTAAAATTAAATGAATTGAGGATTTCAATGGGAAGACTAATTTTAAAATTTGCATCTGTGCTGTCAGTTGTAGAGATTGGAGTATAATCTAATGATATATCACGGTAACTCAGAAAGAAAAGGGTAAAGGTAAATTTGCATGTAAAAGCATTCACCAAAAATAATGCCAAGGAAAAAATGTACAAGAAAAAAGTCTGACAGATTCAAACCTGGAATTTTCCAACATGTGGGCGGATGCTTTAACCAATTAATCTATCGAGCCAAAGCATATTCTCAAACCATTTTGGGAGACTGGACTTTCCTGCAGGTTCGAGACCTGGTCCTGTTACACTTTTAACGTGTCTGTTTTCCCTTGGGTTTTCTTATGTGCTTGCCTTTACATGTGAAAACACCTTTACCTTTCTTCTTGTGTGTTATCTTTCAGGGGGTTCTCCTTCCACCACTTTGTATCGCTGATTCTTCCACGAGAACGTTGGCCGTGGTAGTAATCGGACGAGACCACTTCACCCTTGCCTACAAAGTCTCCCAAAATGGCACGAGAGAATGTTCTGGCTCGATAGCTTAATTGTTCAAAGCATGTTCCTGGAAAGTGGAAGATTTTAGGTACGATTTCTGGTGCTATCAGACTTTTTCACATCTGTTGTTGTTTAGAATATTAGGAAGAACTTAATCAAATGTAAAATATATAAACTTATGCAAAAGGCGAAGTCATCTGCAGCAGAATAAATCTCTCTTCCGATGAAAAATCGCGGATTTCAAATTGAGGAGCATTTCATTTGAAGGTTGCCCCTTTAAAGTAAAGAGCTGCCTTGAACATCTGTCGAAAGAATATTTGATATGAAGTCCTAAGCGCTAATCTTTTATTTTTTGCGAAAATTGCAATCGTCAAAATCAGCCGCGACTCTGACTGGAAAAATCTTATTTCAAATCGTTTATCAGAGTTTTCAAAAACACTCAGCCTCTTTAAAAATACGAACCAGCGCTTTCCTTGGTATTCTAAACTTCAGTTTCCTATGATCTGGTATTTCTCTGCCTCCACTACGTTTATGCGCTCTGTTGATGTGTATATCTGCACGTTTCCTGGAATTAAGTGTTATCATCGCAAACTGCTGTTTAGTTATATGTTGGTGTTCATAATTTATAAACAACTATATATTTGTGTGATTGAGTGATTTGTAACTTTTTTCTGTTCTGTTTCTATTTCCTTTTTTTCTGTTTTGCTTCAATTCAACGTAAGCCAAAGACCCCTAAGGATTCAAATTTCAGTTATCAAGTTTACATCTAATACAAATATTTCTTTGATATTCGTTTAAAAATTCAGCAAACCTGTTTAGGCGGAGAGGGCAATGTGATTTGAGAATTAGAAAGTAAACATTCTTACAAATTGAAGAAAGAAAAGCTGTAAAAAAAGATAGTAATGACATTCTTGTGATTCGTGCCTCTGATGATTAGTTTGCTTTAAATGTTACTTGAAAATTTATTCGTTTAAAATAAACTGCCTTCCTATTGATATCATGCGAGTCTTAAAGGTAAAATTGAAATAATACGAAATGAAAAACTATGAGTTAGTGTGTTCAATGTGTTTTGTCAAGTTTAAAGAGGACCAATGAAGTTGGGAGTCGACAGAAATTCATTTAATGTGTATTAAAATATTAGAATAAGTTTTCATATAATCGAGTTTAGATCTATCGTCTTTGTTATTAAAAGTTTAAGAGCGTGTCTAATTTATTTTTGGAATTATTTCAATTAAAACCTCTCTTCCTTAACCATCTCTAGTACCTACCTCTATGTTTTTTTTTTCTATCGACCTAACTTACATTTTCCATTCTTCCTCATACCCGCATGTCGAAAGCTTCTTAAGGTCCACGTTTCACATCCACGGAGCAGAATATTCCACACCAAGCATTTTACCACTTTGCTTGATTTCTTTACCTTAAAGGGAAATCATGACTAGAGATATCGATAAAGGAATGTGATAGGTATATATTGACAAAAAATGAAAGCATCATAACCACCATTTCTATGCTTTTATGCTGCTTGCATAGTATTCAACTTCTTGGAACATTCGTCCTCTTCACCATTTCCAACCGAAAAAGTTAAAGAGAGAATGAGACAGGAAATTTGAGTATGCGCTTGACTTTTCCCTGAATCCATAAGTAGAAGTCAATGCAAATAAATTTAAAGATAGGAGAAATCTTTCAATAAAGAGGGTCATTGTGTATTCAAATATTCAGCATCACTCATAACGCAGTAGCTTTCATTTTATACAACCATGAACAAGACTTAGCCAAGAAGGTAAAAGATGAGACCATATTTTTCTATGCTGTACCGATAGACAAAGAATAGTGTTGAATTCGTCAAGATATGCATGCAAGGTTTTAACAGTTTATATAATCGAAATTTTTCAAAGTCGCACCCACTGGTACCCTGCTTCTATTTGCAGTAATAACTTTGTAGTAATAATAATGATAATATGGAATAAAAAATGATGCAGATTATGTAAAATTTGAACTTCGAATTATTAAAATTGTGAAGAATAAAGATTCGTTTAGGTATAGAAAAGTTCCGTTTCTCATTCTATGACTCTGTAATCCTTTCATTTTACACATCAAACAGTAGTATTAATACAAATTATTTATTTATTTTACCCTTTGTGATTCTCCTAAGGCATATGGTTAAGTTGAGGATATACTCATTTGTAAATAAATAGAACTATTTTAATTAAAACGTGTGTAATTAACCTATTATACTTTTGACGAACCATTTCTATTTGGTTAACATTATATTCTTGGTCAAAATTGGTTAACTTAACTTATATGTGAACATAGTTCTTGGTTTTATTGGGAAACCTGTCTTTCATTTTACTGTAGGCTTTATGGTTTCTAGATGTCTCAAAAGACAATGTTTAAGTAGCTTAAAATGGTATAAATTGGTTAAGTAGTAATATTTCAACTTTTGTGATGGAATAACAAGTTGAATTGCCATTTCAGAGGTTTATTTTTACGAAAAAAATGGAAAATTTGAACGGAGGCGATGAAGTAGAAGAATTATCCGTGGAATTTTCTGCTGTGTTATCGACATTTATCGATTGGTGATTGTGCAAATTTGGTTCTCCAGGTTTCGTTTTCAGGAACGTTGCTGATTACATACATAAATACAATGACGAATTGAAATTTATACTATATCTATTACATTATCGGATATCTTATTCCTAGATACCTAGTATTACTTTCCAGGAAGAAGTTAAGTTCGTCTGGATTCACTCCCACTGAATTCTTGAATTTCGAACATTTTGGATACGTAACCCATGTTCAGTGGCTCAAAACAATTTCGCATCTGAGACATAATTGGAATATTGACCACGCGAGGGCGCGACTGCGTCACCAATTCCAATGCGATCGCATGACTCTTCCAACGCCCTTTTCTATTTCACATTCGCCCATAATTATTTACTCCACTCTAATTTCATCCGATATCGATGGGAATGGAGTCGAAATTCTCTCAAAGATATACTTATTGAGTGCCCCCAACTGACTCCGCCCGGAAATGGTATTGATTACGAAAATCAGTTTTAAGTTATCGAATTCGGGGACTAGCATTAATAATAAAGTACGAGTCCATCACGTAGTTTCCTTCTCCGCTCCGCCGAGGCAACTTACCTTTATTCGTTTTACTTGGTACAGGGAGAGACTGCGAGAGTTGCTCCGCCAATTTCAAAAAGGTACTTTTTTCACGGCAGAGGAGATGAAATGAAGTAAAAGTGAAACGGAATTCGCCTAAATGGGTCGTAATTTTTTATTAATAATTTATTTTCTTTTCAAAATTTTTAAGTCAGTTATGAGTATGAAATCACTTACTGACGCAATAAAAATATTTTTTTATGAATGCATTCAATTGATACTGCTATTTTGTTTTAGGAGAGAGAGGTACAAAGTTGCAGTTTGTTTTCTTCGAAAGAATGTTTTGGCCCAAAAAGTGAGCGATTTCATATTCCTGAATAAAAATTTGAATGCGATGGAATAAGAGTGAAAAATACGTCACCAAACTGACTCAAACCCCAGCCGTAAGCATGGGAGGCATTCTAACCACTCCACCAACCCATTTTGCTTTGGCTAAATGGCTGAAAATTTAGAAAAGAAACCTAATTATTACTAAAAACCTAAGGTCCATTTACACGCACTTTATTTCACTTTTGTTTAATTTCACATCGTCCATGGATAAATATTTCGCTCATATCGGCGAAGCAACCCTCGTGGTCACTCCTTGTTAGCTTTCTTCTTTATCCCGTTCATTTAAGTCATAGAAAAATCAGACAAATACGAATAGAAGCTAGAAGGAATAGAATGGGAAATTAATTTTTACCGCGAATGATACGCGAAAGTAGCCGATTCGGAAAGTAGAGTCATGGTGCATGCACCCCCTGCCACACGCCGAAAGGCGGTTTGCAGGGTACATATACAGATATAAATCACTTTATGCATTTCTCGTTTTCAAAGTATTCGCATATATATTCATTTACTCCTTTTTAATTTTAAGTCCCGTATTGCAACGTATAGTCACCCATGTGGGTTAACTTCAGTCTTCAGGTAAAACAAGCCGTTTTTGTTAAACATTTACTGGTAGTTAAATTATACTCCCCTTAACTACCAACTTGAGAGAGGCTTCAGTCTTTACCTTATGGTGAACTGCAGTGCATTATCCATTGTAGTTAACCATAAGGTAAAGATCGATTAAAGGTAACCATAAACAAACAATATAGGTAGCGGATGAGAATCGGTGGAAATCTCACTATGAAACTATGAAAATCGTTATTTTATAAACTCTCTGCCGCTAACATGTATTTAACCATAACCTTCAAATCAGTCGATAAATACATTTTACTAACCTTTATTATACAATACAATATTTCTTTATCGGGCGAAATTAGGAATAGAAATCTTCTTTTTAATCCTCATCAGAATGTTACACAAAAAACAACACACGATACAAAATTTTAAGCTAGAATTTGCATAGATTTTTTAATAGGTTCGAATTAAACACAAAATAAATGACAGAAGAAAGAATGTTTTCCCTGCGGGAAAACACCCACAAAGATGTAAAACTTCTGTTGAACTGTGTGAGGGAAGAGTGAAAGAAAGAGAGATTACATTGTTATATAAAGGATCGTGAAAGTTAGGAAATATCAACGCATGCAACATACACCGGAACATAAGATTTCTTTGTCAATGAAAGTTGAACGCAAGAGATATTTAAATTCAGTGCATAGTATGAACATTGGATTCGCAGTCATACACGGCATATTACACGGTGCCTTATTAATTTTTTATCAAAATACCTTCTTGTCAACCTTTAATTTACCGCATTCCTTTTGGACCATTTATATTGTAGTCATTCACCGGCACTCTCTTTTCATCCATCCTTTCTCCCTGCAAAACGCCGCTCTCCTATTGCGCATGCAGCCTCACTATTCATCCACGTTCCCTACATTAATATTACTCTCTCTCTCTCCGCTGGTTTTTACGCTCACTCTTCTTATAATTAAATGCTTTCTATGTTCATGTTTCTCAACACAACGTTTTCTGCCATATAACTAGCACTCCTCTCTACGCAAATCTATTTTCCTCTATTTAGATTGGTTTAACAAATGACCGTCTACTATCCACCGGTATCCTTATGATATTCACTCGCATTACTTCTTCTTCACCCATTTTTAAGAAGTACTCCATTACAGTAAACAGAATCATTCAACTTTTCAATATTCTCAACATTTAAGCCTTAAATTATGTGTCGCAAGCAAACACGGCAGTGCCTTAAGGAAGAGGAAATGAGGCTTTTCATTCATAAATTCACAGCCTCATTGGACGGATTTACAACGGATTTGTGTTCTCCTTGCTTAATAAACCTTACTCTTCACTTTAAAGCATGTTTAACTAAAATCACCCGTTCAATTTTCTAGATGACGTAATGAAATGAAAATAAATGACTTTAAATTTGATATATTTCAGAGGACATATTGATGCATACTCAATTAAAAACTTTATTAACTTCATATTTTTCTAAGTTTCGGTTAAGTGTTTACTAATTATGCCCAACTCGATATTTCTGTGAATAAATATTTGAAAAGCAACTTGAAATGAATCCACGTAATGCTAAATATTGCTGTTTGAAGCGGCAGTGAGTGATTGCCGAATGAGGGCAGTTGAACGACGTTCGCTAGTAAACCCAGCCGACGTACATTAATAATAGTAATATAATAGTAGAATAATAAATAATTAATAGTAATTATCTTTTTAAAAAGGGAGGAACAAAATTTGGTCAATTCATTAAATGTCGCCACGCAGCAGAAAGTAGGACACTTGTCATTCATTAATGTTCCACTTTTTGCAGTGTTGTATTTCTCCTTAAGGATACCGAAAAACAGACAAAATTGTTTTCTTTTGAATGATGACTGATGTGATTTATTGATCTATAAACTCCAAATATAAACAATAGCAGAATGAATTCCGTAAAGAATAGTCTTTCTTTTTTGCTTTCGTGACATGTGTTTTTCCGGTTTGATATCGTCAAAAGTTTGGTGATATTTCCTGAAATTAAGTGCATAATTCTGATATTATTTAAAATTATGATATACAGAGCATTATTTTGGTGCAGTGTTTCCATAAGTACCAAATTACATGAAGTTACTTTGAATAAAATTCACATTCGTCACCCAGGTCTTCTTAAGTATAATAAAGAGAGGCGATGTACTGTTCCCACAACAAATTCCTTAATGAGAAAATACGACCAGGTTTCGACGAAGAAACTGCGTTTCGATTACTCGTCGAAACCTGGTCGTATTTTTTCATTAAAGAAATTGTTGTGGGAACAGTACATCGCCTCTCTTTATTATACTTAATTTCCTTTATCCCTTTTCAACTCAACCGCAGTGAAAACGGAATTTTATTGTCGACTATGAGTTTTAGCTTCTACGACCATAACTTGGTAATTAAACTTTTCTCACATCTTTTGTATTTATTGCGAACATTTCTTTTTAAATTCACTTTAATGATAACCTGAAAGCTTCTGAGTTATTAGTGATGACGAATAATGAAATACATTTTGCTCTCTGCCTCTTGAAAGCTAATAAAAGTGTTTTCCATTGTACCATAGTGCTGTAATCTCTTGGATATTTGCCCCCATTCTGGGTAAGATTGAGCTCAGCTAGGCGAAACGACCCAACTCCTCGACTTGCCATATAAGTCGGAGATTATATACTGCTAACTTATTTTCATTGGTTTATGCACTGTACGCTTATGGATATTTTCACTCATACCCACATTCTGGGTAAGATAGAGCTTTGCTAGAAGAAATTACCTCACTCTTTACAATATATGTCTGACGTGGAGATTTTACACCTAAACCTGGATATATAAAAAAGTAGTCAGATTTTCGTCAGTACTTGCGATTCTTTGAACTTAATTAAAGTTGTTTATAATGCATTGAAATGTTTTTCGACTGTTGTGATAATACAAGGTCTTTCAAATGTATGTTTCCAGTTTCATCCTTTTTACACAAACAACAAGGAATGCGGCGATAGCATTTGTAAATATCAGTCACTGTCGCTTGGTTACTGCACAGCTGTCAATTTGATCTCTCTTCTATGGTTGCACAGACTTTTCGGAAAAAAGTGAAAATGTATTTAAACTACAAAGCAATTTTCTTTTATTTGACATCAAAACCCAAAACCTCGGAGAAACAATGGCCAAACCTGGAAAGGTTAAACTCTACTTCTTGACGATGATTATAGTTGGGTTGTTGAAAAAATCACCACTTTTCAAGGGAAACTGGTAAATTTAATCTCAAATAACTTTGCACAATACTACATGTATGATGATTATAGTGACAGATGACCCGAAAAATTCTTCCTGCGCGATTTAGAGAAAAAAAACTGTTGACCTGAAACTCATATTTGTTAAATCTTTGGATCGCTTCGTGTTTATTAAACACATTTTTGTATGGCGGCTTAAATTTGGGAAGCAACCAACAGCGAGACCCGTGCAATTCTTGAGAGTGAGATGACGTCAGCGATGGATGCGACCTCATCGGGAGTGTTTTCTTTCGCGTGTTTGTGTTATCTGAAAGTTTGCCGAAGGTTGGCGTCGCTGCAGTTAGAGGGCGCCCAAGCGTCACTTCGCTTGTAAAATTGTTCAAATCGCGGTCGCCAATTCCTCTGAGCAAAGCAGCGGCTTATCATCGCGTTTGCTTTTAATTGCCCTTCGGGTTCAAATTTCCTGTTTAATTTTCTCTAAAGATAAAATTCTCCAACTTATAGCAGAAACATTAAGCAAAGCAAAACACCACAAACATCAAAAATCATTTTTGATTGTTGTGCTGTTTTACTTTGCTTAATTTTATCTCAAGCATTTTGATGATTGTAGTGACTTTCTTTGCTTAATTTTCTCTAAGATTGAAATACGTCTGGGCAAGCGAAGATATGCATAACTGAGAAAAATTCGTTGAATGAAATTGCACTGAATGCGACCTATTCAGCCTAATCTGGGGTTGAATTTTTCCTTTTTGGTCTTTTTTTCGCCACTTGCTGGCGATGGTTTTCATTATGATATTGATTTTATATTATAATCAAAGTCATCACCATTGCGATGATCATAAATTTGGTTTCACCATTTCCTTTCTGCCGCCGACCCTTATCGGGAAAATCGGACACACACAACCATTCTCTAACCAGATAAATCCGATTATCTGGGACTCGGGGCTGAACCGGGATAAGGTGGAAGCGCTACGCTAAATTGAAGCACGCTAACCATTTCGCTACTGCGGCCAGTATTCAATAGGTGTTGAAAATTACAAAAGATAATTTTAGATATAAACTAATAACTAACGAATCACCCTTTGGTAGTAGGAACAAGTTTTCGATGTCATCTACAGTATATCTCGAGGAATAGAATATGATCTATTCATCTTTGGATGTAAGATGGAGAACTTCCATTCACTTCTGTCTCAGCCTCGTTTATGCGGGCGTAGCCTGGATTTGTTTCTGACGGGGTCCTGAGCCATGGAGTCAACTCACAATTACCCACAATTCTGGGGCGAACTTGTGCCCTAATGTAACAAAAATGGAATCAGAATTATATTTATATGTATTTCATACGAGTCACCAGTTGCGTGTGTAACTGTAAATATTTACACAATTATAAGTTCATAACGAATTGTTGAAATAAAACCAAGGTTTTGAACAACAAAAACGAAAACTTTTACAAATCCACTAATAAAGTTGGCGGGTGGTGCCAGTCCATTAATTTGTTCCTTAACATCCCTGCCTTCAATTTACCCATGAACTTGAAACCAATCACAACGTAGTTTCTAGTCCGAAATAATACTCTTACACATAAGATAATACCGCCTCAGTCTTGTTCATGACTATGACAGTAAGGATATAAAAGGAAATACGTAATTATTCAGTTTAATTCCACTTGAACTCTAAGAAAATTGTTATCTTTAGGGCCATTAGTTTTTAATTCAACAATTCATCATTATGTCAAGATTCCACAAAGTAACGGCCTCCTCAGTGAATTTCAATTATAAGTTACCTACCATAACTAAATCAATTTTTATTCTTGTAAAATTTACTATAGGTACTGTTCAATGTTTTTGTATATCTTTTTCGCTTGAATTATTCTTTGTTTTAATCTCTGCAATGATTTTCAAGTGCTTTCCTATTGAACATTTATGCTTAAATGTAAAAACGATTTTCATTTTAGGTTGTTTTTGTTAAAAATGCTAGTTTATTTGTGATTTTTATTGTTTTAGGGAATTATTTTTTGTAAATTTTGCTACAGTACTGCTCTAATGATTTCCATGTACAAACTTCCCTCTACATCTTTTAGAATGTATGTACTATCAGTAGTTTTTCGCAGGTTTTTTTCCACATCCCTTCTTCGTGGTTGTTTTCCTGCTGTGGATGTCAATAAATCTCGCTTCGATAAAGATCTTATCACCTCAATTTTTTAAAACTCATTTAGGATTTTTACACCCAAAGTAAGATCTCAGTCTTTCCGGCTGGATTGCATGTCGAAGATTCTCCCGGGTTAGCAAGCAGGTACTGTCCAGTTAATGAACTAACCTGGCAGTATACCTAATTCTCGTAAGGAAGGCACTCACTCAGTAGCCTACTGCGCAGGTGGGCCTAGTCCAAGTCAGAAAATAGGGGAGGCTGCGCTATCTGAGCAGGAAAAAGTATTACGCATAGAGGGAATTACCCCTCAAAAGGCTCCCATCTCCTCCACATTATTCACCTCTCTCGGGACGCCGAGTGCCTTCCTAATGCGAATGAGGTATACCTGCTCGCGCATAACCTGCGCTACAAAAGCTATTGGGGTATGAGTAATGTTGAGTAATAGCATTCATTTTAACCATTCTATATATAATTCTCTGAACAGTTTTACCCATAGCATCAACGTGCTGCAGTCTATAATCTAGTTCTGGCTTGCATTTTTCATAATAATAAAGTTGCATGTTTTATATTGGTTCCTCTGCGACCTCATTACTTATTATAGAAGGCCAAAGTAGAAGATTAATGCAGTTTCCGTGCGATGGTGCGTGTTTCCAACTGCAATGACACAGAAATAAACCCCACTTAAACTAGAAATGTGCAGATGGACCCAATATCGGCCATCCCACGAATACGTCGCTAAGGACAATACGCCTGTCATATCTCGGGTTTTCGCTCAATGCCGTCCGATATGAATCCGTGAATTCTACACTAATAACCCGCGTATATCCTGAAAAAGGAAATGAAATCGGTATCCTCTTCCGGCGTGTTTTAGAACGAAGATTCCAATGCAATTCATGTGGAATTAATTTATTTCACGTCCAACTTCTTTCGTATCTCACGATGGAAGCTTCTGTAAAAAAATTAGACCAATTAAAGCATTTCTTTCTTCCCATAAAAAAGAAGCTTAAATTAATTGTGGAATTATCAAAACCTTCTCCCCGTCGAAATCTTCCCTTCTCGTAAAATTCTGGTGTTAGTCTTTTGGTGAATGTCCGTTTTGACGCTTGAAAGATTCCTCCTGCTCTATACCTATATCACTGATAACGACGTTTCGATCCCCAGAAATTTTAAAATTATTTTTATTTTCGTTTCTTCTCCAAAATTTCGATCAATTTCCATGTTTTTCTTTGCCTTTGTCCAGGGGAAGACCATTAAATCTTCAGACATTAAATCTTTGCACAATCGGCTCGGGTCTCCGCATATTTTACGCTTTGTAAAATTCTCCTCAAGTTTTCGTAACAATTGATGTGCTCCCCGGTAATACATTTTCTGAAACCAGTACTTATATAGATTTAGTAAATTCTAGTTGGTAACTTTACTATTATCTGTACATTGAAGGAATGTGTATGATAGATTCTCAGTCAATTAATCACAAGAAAAGAAATAACTTCTTGCTTTCTTAAAGCTCAATTTGGTACTAGTGATGGGCATAACTACTTTTTGCTTCGAGGATAAACTGCAGTCAAAAGTCGTTGCCTCAATATTCAGGGGTCCAAAAAGAAAAAAAATTCTGAAAGCATTTGAATACGAACTAAAAAATTCGAATAAATATTTGACCATTCCGTTCGCTCCTGTGCCGAAGCAACAACAAAATACATTGAGGTTAGAGTCAGTCCGTTTATTGACTCAATGTTGCCTTATTTAAGACATCAGTATTTGGATAAATGAAAATAACGACTTTTATATCATGACACTGATTATTTTAAAAATTTAGATTGGCTCCTCATTCTTGTGCGGTCCCTTATAAATAATAAACGTGGAAATCGAGAAAAAGGGTCAATTAAAGGCGCACAATTAAGGAAAATCTCAAGGGCAAATGAATATGAAAAAACAATTGATAGGACCAGGACTTGTACACTGAATATTACACTGTACAAGTGGATACGTTAGCCAAGCTATCTAGCCCAAATGTTTCTAAAAACGGCAAGTTACGTTAATTAGCTAAAGTATCCGCCTCTACTGTGTAATATCCCTGGTTCGACTCCTTTCAAGTTGTTTTCATCCTCGTTTTTTATTGAGAAACGAGGAAATATAAAAGCGGAGTTTGTATTGGAAACGATTCTCGAATTTGTTAACAAATTATAAATCTGCGATAGGGAGTAGAAGTCGTAACTTGTTTCTCTGATGGCGTCCTAATGAAAATCCGTCCAAGTTCCACAGAGTTTGTAAATTCTGTAAATACATCAGCCGGTTAAATCCTAAAGCATTAACTACAAAACGTTATGGTATAAAAATGAGGTATACTTGGTAGGATGAGGAGTGAGGTAGTTTTCTCTTGGTGTCCTTCCCTAACCAAACAGCTATGAATGGGAATACCACAATAAGTACAGAAGAATGACTTAGTGAATAAAACCTTGCTTGCCATTCAATGAGTCACCAAGATGAATCACTTGCAGGTAACCGCGGTAGCCATCGTAAAGGAGAGTTGCCCCTTTCTTGTATGTGCCACAATTATGCGATGTTAAAACTACTCCCAAAATTATGACAGCTATTACTGGGCTCTTTTTCGGATAGTAGTAGATGTACTAATCAGGAAGCTAATTAAGGAGTTAGGTTAGACATATTTTTTAGTTACCATTGTGACTGTTATTTTACTTTATATTTATGTATTCATAGGAAATTATTAATTATGAATGAGTGCAGCAGAACCAATTGATTCCTCATATGAAAGCAACTTTCTCATCAGCAAATATAGTTCAGAAAGTGGTTCGAATAACAAACATATAATCACAAAGAAGCTCATGTACTCATATTTTACACAATTAACTGTCACTCATACCAACGAAAAATAACCAATAAGTGATTAATTATTAAGAAATGCGTTTTTTTATTTCTACTATGTTGTGTATTACAACATACGAAATAAAGTCTCAAAGCGCCAAAATTACATGCTTGCTCTATAATACACTTTGTTTTGATTAGAAATCTGCATCTACATTTGTGCTGAGCATATATTACTCATGGAGATATAAACATTTTCTTAAAACAAATATCATTATCTGTGACAGATTTAGTGTTCTCTAGTTGATACAGTGTCTCTTTCTTTAAAAAGGAAGTCTTACTCAATTCCACTCAGCGCACCAGATTACATCTCTTTTCCTATCTTTCTCTCCTGTGTATCGACCGCCCAGTTTATTCTCTCAAATTGCGGTCGAATGACCCACAAACGACAGCTCCGTGCTGCATTCGTTTTCTCCGCCTTTAAATGTTCCATTTGACACGCACGCACCTGCCTAGGGTCAGGGCAATCGAAACACCATTTATCGAACCCTCAAATCGATTGTATCGAAAGTACTCATTGAGGGGTAACCGTGCGGTCTAAGTCCTCAATTCCTTCAAAGATAACACGTTTGTTTTTCTTTTTTTAGAGTAAGACGTATTGCTTTGTTGCTCTTTTTATGGAAGCAATAAATAAACCGGAGAAGTAAACAGAATCTCGACTTCAACAACACCATCGATCGTCATCTTGTGTCAAGATGACGCTAACGAACGACATTTTTGGATTCTTTATTTATTTTTGCGGAATCCGGGCACTGGAATGAAATTCCGTGGCAAGAATTAGAATCTCAATGAATTTATCTTCCAAATTATACCTTTATAAGCTCGCAATCGCATGTTCTAATTTTAATTTGCAAGAAAAGGGAAATCTACATGAGCGGCGTACTTTAACACCAGGGGTTCGTATCAGCTGACCGTCGAACCTGGAAGCGTATTGGTAGAATTCAGTGCTGGTTTAGTCTCTAAATTACCTCATCTTACGATACCTTTGGCAAGTTAGTCTTCAAAAAATTTCGGAAAATGAATTTCACATAAAATAGTTCGGAATTTTTCAGGCTCGGAACACACGACAGTTGATTTGGTATTTTCATTGGTTTTGGCGAATTTTTATCGATGTATGTGGGTGTAGGTCACGATACACAAGTTTTCAACATTTCGGTAGGTTCATGTGTCTTAAAATTCCCCATTGAAAGCCATTTTCTGTAACATCGCAGGTTTGGTTCATTGGATTCTTCTGGTTAGAGGATGGTTTTGCAGGTTCGTCAATGGTTGTAATTATTAAAGTGCATGTAACTGGGATCAACTTCCTGTTTCAGTTAAATTATTATTATCATCATCATATTCATACATAATACGCAAATATTTTATATGAGGAGAATATTTGCCTCCAATTTTTGAATTCTTGCCTTGACTCTTTAACATTTGAAATTCAGAGCTGTTCATAGCATATGTTAGGAGTTCAAAAGGTTTTTAGAGTCAAGCTTTGCAGCATCTTTGCAACAATAATAATTTGTCTGAAATGTAACCCAGCAATATTTTCTTGAAGTATCATTGCCATTGTATTGCAATAAAATGCCTCAACAAAATAATGTTAGCGACAATTAAGTGTATAATTAGCTTTTGATGAACGACTTCACGAATTTAAACTTTTCCCACACAAAATTATGAAGATGATAAATTTCATTGTGCGGCGCAGTTGAGTTATCCATAATATATTTGCGTTTGTGATTCCTCTTTGATTAGTTCTCCCATTACTGCTTTAATATGTATAACCGAGTTGCATGTGATTGTGTCGATCGATTGAGTGTTGCGTGACAATATTGGACGCAGACATTGTTGGAATATTAGTCGAGCAACGATGGAGCAAACAATGACGACACCATTGTCGTTGTATAAGAATATCCTCATAACTTCATCCGACACAGTTTGTATGACATATCCGTTGGCCGATAAAATTCTGTATAATTCTTAAAAGCAAGCAAAGATACAATTGATCTCACAGCTGCATTTGCTTCCGAAAGATTTCTGTTTTGTGGTGTTTCGGGTTGAAAAAGGTTATTTCCCAACAGATGCTGAATTCCAAATAGGAACTCAAAACCCTTTTCCCTAAAGCCTTCTATCGAAAAGTGAATGATATCAAAATAGGAAATCTTGGTGACACATCTTTCCATATCTTTCTTGCGAATTTGATGCTGAATCTGATACATAAATAATATATTAAGTTTGATCTTGGAGCTAGAGCCTATACAACGTAGAGCGGGACTTTTCTTTGAGGAAAACTACAGGTTCGATAGCAGTGTATCGGAGATGATCAAAACCCTGGGCTGGGAATCTCTTAAGGATAGAAGAACGG
The DNA here is from genome assembly GCA_000376725.2 of Ladona fulva. NCBI lineage: Eukaryota > Metazoa > Arthropoda > Insecta > Odonata > Libellulidae > Ladona > Ladona fulva. Next base: position 108,998 of record KZ308660.1, read on the forward strand.
AGTATAGGCACAAGTTATTCCAGAAATTCGTAAGTGCTGATTTCACGGTGGAGTACGAGATATCGTTATTCCCGCACTCAGCGAATGCGAAATTTCGAGACGAAAAAGAGATTTCTCGAGTTTGTAGCGAGAACGGCGAGATTCGCGAGATTACTGGTCTCTTTTTCCTGATGGGTATACAAATCAGGTAGGCAATTAGGGATTTCGGTGTTTTCACGCCCCCTGCCATACACCATATGGCGGATCGCCTGATATCAATGTAAAAGTTTATGTAAATATGTAAAATAAATAGGATTAATAGCTGCTATATTAATATTTCATAGCGTAGGGATGACTTTATTCTCAGAAAATCTTTTGCTATTGTAACATCGTACATTGTTTATTTATCATTGTTATTGTTATTATACCTTATTGTATTAATAGTAAATTATTAATTATGAATGTGTGCAGCTGAACCAATTGATTCCTCACATAAAACAAACTGTCTTATCAGCAAATATAGTTCAGAAAGTGGTTCGAATAACAAATATATAATTACAAAGGAGCTCGTGTACTCATATTTTACGCGATTAACTGTCACTCATACCAACGAATTATAACCAATAAGTGATTAATTATTAATAAATGCGTTGTTGTATTCTCTACTATATTGTATATTACATAATTATAAAGGCTGTCTCATAGCACCGCAAATTCATGCTTGCTCTGATTATACTTGCTGTTCATTACACACTGGCAGGGAGTGTATGCACAATAACTCTACTTCCTTAATCGATTGCTTTCGCGCATTGTTCGTGCAAAAAATTAATTCCCGGCTAGTTATCGCATCAATTTCTCCGATTTCTCGCAGTATCAGAGCGGCCAATGCAGTAGGGAGGCTACATATTCTAAAAATGTACTATTCCTGGACTTATTTAGCAAATTAAGCCTTTTTTAAAATCTTCGAGAGATTCCCATCCTGCGCCCTGAAGCATCTGAGAAACGCTCACTGATTTGTTGTAAATGTTTTTTACGAAATGCATCGACGTTTGCAAATCCAACACTTGTCTGCCGGGCCGCATACATTATTGCATACTCAAGGTGAGGCCTAACTAAGGCGAAATAACATCGCTCAACTTTTCTTCGATCGACTGTTCTCTTAACGAAGACGATCTTCTTAAGCGCTTTTCCACGTACGACTATATACTGGATGTGAGTACTCAATGGTAATATTCGGAACTTTGCCAAAATTGGTTTATGAAGAAAAGAAGCGCCTATTTTTCTGTTTTTTATTCCTCCAGCTACAATTTGTATTGCCGGATTCATCTCACACACACGCTGTTTTTTTAGATTCAACTTTTTTAAAGCAAAGTAGGGTCGCATAACGATATTCTTATCTTATTTATCGTGATTAGGCTTTATAAAACATCTGTTACTAACGATGGCTCCATGAGTTGAAGCCGTGGTCGTTGTCCAATAACTATTTTAGTTTGTAAAATTTCGATTTTCCCTTTATAAAACCTTCATTAAAAACTACTATTAAGACTTTCCTAAAGTTTATTTTGTTGTTTCGGTTGCAACTCTTTAAATGTGGGCGATTGGTTGAAAAGGCTTAGAAAATTACGGAAATTCCGTAAAGTTTCGTCACAAGCCAACGGCGACCAAAACGTACCCTTCCTCTTCGGATGCGTTTTCCTTCTCCGTGTAATGGCCGCAATAAAAAGAGATCAATTGTTAAAAAAAGCTAAAATTGAATGAGTTATTTCAGCCGTGGGAATTAACAGCCGAAAGCATTTGGACGAAACCGCAGTTCATTTGCAAGCGAACGAAATACATGAAAATGATAAACTGTGTTCGACGTGTTCACGTCATATGCACGTTTTCCTCTGTTCCCATTATGTTGACACGCGGACCTATCTGCTGATGTATGGCATGGGGTGTCGTAAGGCCAATTTGTATTTGATATTTAACTGAGAATGATGTGTGTTCACATATATCTTAGGAGTGTGTCTATGACTGTCGGAAGCCCTTGCCTCCCCCCAATAGTGCTCAGAAAGAAAAAAATAATATTTTATGTTACTAAATTGGGCATATATAACAGTGTTTTATATTCAAGATTCACCGCTTCCAAATTAATCCATGGTTAGATTATATATAAGCATCGTTAGATTATTATAATTCGATGCCAGGGCAGGTTAAGTATTCTTCCTTTATAAATCTCTTGGAAACTCATATCCTATATTGAGGTATTTCCTGCAATGGCTACAACTTGAACATTGTTAGAGAACATTACTTCCAAACGTAATAAACAATAATATATACCGGCCGCGGTGGCGGAGTGGTTAGCGTGCTGGCGCTCCAACACTAAGGTCACGGGTTCGAGTCCTGGCTAATCGGATTTTTCCGGTTAGGGAGTGGTTGTTTGTGTTCTTGATATATATTAAAATGAATGTGATTGGGGTAATCCTGTTTCCATCTATAGAAATAATATGGTATATCATATCCTTATGTATGATCCTTGGTTCGATGTTAGAACGGTTCAATTTTTCCATGAGATTCTCTTGGAAAATGTAAACCTGTTCTTAAACTGGGACTGTGCGAAACGATAGGCCGTGAAAGTTCAGTGGCAAATACGCACTCATAGTATCGGTTTGCTTGGGACCCATACAGTTTTGACACATAATTTGACCTCTCAATTCCTTTTGGGCCTCCGGCTGGATATTACCATTTTAAATTACTCTCTGAGTTAAATATTGCCAGAGTGGGTCTCAAATCGTTTTGAATGAATTTTATTGAATTTGAATGAATTTGCATGAATAAATGTTAGTTTTTAGTTCCCTGAGACCTTCATTCAATTTTGACGTCCATTACCTCCTAAGTAAAAAGAAGGATTCAGAAATGCTTCCAAGGTAGAATCATGAGCGAAAAAATACTCTAATCATGCAAACTAAAGAGAATGTTGTACGTTCCTATTGCGGAAGAATTTTGGGCGATTATTGAAAATATATCACCCTAAAATTGCAGACAACTTTTACTCAATATACAATCCAAATGGTTACAGCAGAACACAAATTTTTCTTTATATACAATCTAAATGGCAGTAGATGGCTTGGCTGCTCCTAATCACTTGGAATGAAACTGCATGCGAGCATCTCGCTAAGATGAGGGGAAAGAGACCGTTTCCTCGCTCTGCTAGTGCCTCCATTTTAATTATGAGTCCGCGGATTCTCTTTCAGAAAGCTTTTTGCTATTAGCGTCACATTTTCCGAATGAACGTGGAAAAGGTTTCACAGCAATTCACTCTTTCCCTTCCCTTCTTCGTACTTGCGTGGCGAGAGCATAACTTATCTTAATATACGCGGTGTGGGTGTACGTCTCTGCTTGCATCGACGTAAATCTGTTTGCATTTAGATGTGGGTCGTGCAGCTTTAAGAATCTGGGCATCGATAAATGTAGGTAACCTTCAGAACATATATAGGCTGCTATTTCTCCACCTAACTGACCCGGGTTTGACGCCAATGTGTATACCCTTAATGGGACCCCTATTAAGAACTGTTCGTTATTATTATCTTAAGAATGTTATCAATTGTGAGGCTATTATTTATATCTTGCGTATTGATTATGCTTAAGACACATTCGTGCACCATTTCACACATTCCCCTTTATAGATAAGTATCATGACTCTGTAACATAAAGAGAAACATCTAGCGAAACATATCACTATCAAATGATTTAGTTCATATTCAAAGCTGGTGCGAAAAATGGCAACCAGATCTTAATGTAATTAAATGATCTGTAGTTAATTTCCTCCTAGGGAAACAATTGCGTCAATACCATCCGTGCCAAATTAGTGGAACGAATTTAAATGTAGTGTTATCAGTTGAATATCTCGGAATCACTTTTACAAATACCTTAATCTGGAGCACACATATTCGACAAATCTGTGGTAAAGCAACTCAAAATCTAGGTTTTGTAAAGCGCATTGTTGCGATGAAAGTGTTTTATAGAATTATAAAGCTCATTGTAGTTAAATGCGATGAAAAGGTTACAGAGCGATTTTAATTCACCTTGGTCATGCCCCATCTGGAATATGCGGCGAGTATATTGGATCCGGCGAATGAAATGTGTATCAGCGAACGCGAGAGATAGCATTGTGTTTTAATTTGGTTTAAATTCAGAGAAGTATATTTGCGGAAGATGTGATCGCTACCGCCCCTTCTACTTCGGCCGATCCGAAAATGAGCGTAAAATAAGAGAAATAGATGCAAGGACGAGTCGTATTAGGTATTCATTCATTCCGCGATAGATACGCGACAACAATAAGCTAAAGAGGTAATTCCAACGCCTGGTGTTTACACCCCCTGCCACACGCCGAATGGCGGCCTGCAGGTATTTATGTGGATATATATGTACCAGTTCGACGAGCCTTTTCTCGCTTTCATTTTTCAACCTCTTCTTCGCCATTTTAAACATTCTGCTTTCATAAATCCTTTCTCTGTGTCTGAACTCACGCAAAATACCCCTTTCACCTCACGTAGCCATCTTTTAAAATAAGTTCAGTCAACATTTGTGACTCTGCTCTCCTGTTTTGTCACACTCACTTCTCATTTTATTTACATGCATTATTTCCTTTTCCAGACACACCTTAATTTCTGCACGGCACAATACGATGGACATAATCACAGTTTTTTATTTTTTACTCTTCGATGCATCCTAATGTTTAACGATAAGTCGCTGGCCGCTGTTTCAGTTGCATCCATACCCATTTCTATTTTTCAATCTTTTCTTTCATATGTTGAAAATATTTTATTGATTCATTTTCTATTAGTTAATCTTTTTCAAATGCTTGCCAACCTCGATAACATTACAGTCATTCGATTAATCGTTTTTATGGAAAACGTGTTTTGTCAATTCCATCCTTGGATGTATTAACTTTATTTATTTATCGTATGGTGTACAGCACATGTGCATACGCATCTCATGGATAATGAGATACATAGCATATAGATATGAAACATAAAAATATAGATATGAAAACATATGGGTAAAACCCAGTTCTGGCAAATTGGTCTATAGGTTTATCTTGAGGTTCTGGAGCCATTCTTCGAATAAAGGGGTCAGGTTATGGATGCCCATGAGTGATCCTGGAAAGGAAGTTAGTTAGCACTCTCGGTAGATGTCGTTTGCGCTCCTGATCCGCAGTCGCATGCTGGAGTGTCTTCACCTTCACTTGTGTAAGGAATATGTGCATCTACTTTGGTTGGTGCGAATAAGATTGAGAGAGCACCATTCTCTTCGTGGAAACCAGGGACTATCTCAGTGGGATTGTTGATTAAGTGGCCGTTTACCGGAAGAGCAGAGTTCCACTGTTGGGGCCATGTTTTACTCGTTTGTTCTCCCTCCTCTATGAGTGTCAAGGCTGTTAGTCTTGGAGGTATTCTAGAACGAGGTCTCATCTCGGGGGGCTTCTGCGATGTACTTGTGTATGGGCAGTTGTCAGTTAAGTATTTGTTGAACTCCCTTCTAAGGGCTCCTTCTCTTCTCAGCTGCCATATTGGCGAGAACTGTCAACCAGGTAGTTGGAGTAGGTTGGAGTGTTCCAGATATTATGCGCATCGCCCAGTTGGATTTCCACCCTCTCTGTGTGGACACTATTGATCCAAGCTGAGCAGCAGTGCTGTCGAATAGACTAGGGCAAGGGCGTAGTGGGTTAGTTGTGCTCCCCATCCTGAGGAAGCCAGTTTTTGGAGAAGGTTGACTCTAGTTTTCAGTTTTGAGAGAGATCGTTAAGGTGTTTACTAAAGGTCTGTCCAAGGTAACTCCGAGATACTTAGGGTGATCATTGTGTCGTAGTAATTGGCCACAGAAGGTTACTTGGAGGTGAGTGTTGGCTTCCCTGTTATTGAGATGGAAGCAGCTGTTTTCAGTTTTACTGTGATTCGGTTGTAGTTTCCATTTTTTAAAGTAAGTTTCCAGGTTCATTAGGTCCCTATCTATCAGAGACTCACATTCGCTGGGACTGCAGCCAGATCTGTCGCAGTAACTGTGCACCCGTCTCCTCCTGCCGATTTGTAGGTCCCGATCAGTACAAATCTCGCTCATTGAACTTGTTAGCCAGTTAAGTATTACTTAACGTTTAATACTCTTTACTGCTACCATATCCCGTCGAATGGAATATTTTTCATTTGTCTTTTTCTAAAGAACGGAGAAATGTATCTTTCATATACTTTTATCTCAGTGTTGTTCACGGTGTGAAAGCTACTGATTTAAGGGCGATGCAGATTGGCATAATAAATTAAGTCTCTGCTTATGGAATAATACAAAAAGTGTTACCTTTAGAGTCATTGTACTTTACACACGTGAACGTTTTCCGCTTATCGCATTCTGGCTCAGTGAGGAAAGCAAGAGCTAAGTACCTCACTCCTCATCTTGCCTAGTAAGCCTAATTTACCTCTCTTCGTAGCTAATGGTAGAGGGGATGAGGTCCCAAACGGCCATCGGACTGAATACTGCACAGGCAGACAGATTTCCGTTCAATCTTGCATTTATGTTGATGTAGACAGCACATAGATGCTAATATTTATTTACTTTCGACTTATACATGATATTTGCCTAATTAAAGTCACATATCTTCAGAAAAATGTACTATATTTCGAGAAATTTATAATGATACAAGTAAATTTCCCCGTCAATCATCTTGATTTAAATTTAGTTTCAGGTCCTTAATAATTGAATGCATGTATGTCAGTTTCAATGAGTTAATAATTCTCAATTATAGTATCTTTAACAGCAGGGCGTGTAAGCGGAATCCCTAAAGTATACTATATTACTGAATTTCATTGGACAATTATTGTAAATCAGAATTACATAATCTCGCAGCAGGAAATCTCATTCTCGTTGAAAATAAGTTTGTCTCCTAAAACATTTCTCCATTTCTGTCTGAAATGATAAATATTGTGAATTTGTCTCTCCTCCTTGATCGTTGGAAAGCAGTGTTTAGGCTGATTAAAATGCACTCCTGAATTATCAGGAGTTTGTGCCTGCGATTCCTTTTCGTAATTATAAAATCATGAGAAGTTGTCTTCTCTTCAAAATTACCTTAATCTTCTTTCCGATGACTCCACATGGGCTTAAATTCCCAACGTATTCTTGTGGGAAAATGCGGATTCAACGATATAATTGGTCGCCAAGGGGATGTGTTGTTTATGAGCGCAAACGTTTATTTAATTTTCGTCTACTTTTTCAAAATTATCGTAAGTTCTAATCGAAAAAGACGTTACACGACCAAAATACGGTGTTTCATTCAATTTCATTTCCTTTGGTGCTAGTCTCGATTTATATTAATTTTATTGTTATTACTTGAGAAAAAGAAATGAATTGACTTAGCTCTTAACGAAATTTTAAGAACATGGAATATGAAACAAGTTGAGACAGTATCCTTGGTGGCATCAACCACTGGTATAATCACAAAGCAACTCTTCCATTGTCTAAAATTCAAAGGTTGTCACCATTTCATAATGCCATATTGTCAGAAAATTGTTGAATTTTGGAATGTAAATAATTATTTTAATAGTCGAATTAATCCCTCTGGAGGTACTTGGTATTCTTACCCATGGCCATAGATGTCCCAGCAGTACAGAGAAAAAAATTTGTAAAGAAATTATGATAATATAATCTTCTTTAATGGAAACAGGAAGATAATCCTATTTACATATATTTTACTAATAATTATTATATGCGAACGTGAACGACCATTCCCTAACCTGAAACATTCGATTAGCCGGGACTCGAACCCTGGACCTTAGTGTTGAAGCGCCGCTGCGGCCGGTGAGGGAGGTAACTTTTACATTTCAAAACAGAACGATCGAAAACGAGTTTTCACTCACATTCGTTGTTTGCTCTAATAAATGAACAGTTTGCTTGTGATCATTTCCACTCAATTAATCTCCTTTTTCAATTTCCGTTTCGAGTTCTTTGATCGACTCATACTTTCGAAAATGATCCCCTTCCACATTTCCCGATCCATATAATCTGAGTGACACTATCAACTCTATTACAACTGCCAAATCTACTTTATAGCTTCGCCATTTTTAACTTCAGACCCCCTTCGAGGGAACCCCTGCTGCCTCAGTAGCGAAACTGTTTGCTACGATAAATCTCGCACGAATAATGCTAAAGTATTCTTAATTCTTGTCTTGCAAAATTGAATTATTGAGATCTTCCTTGACAGCGGCAAGATTGCTCCTTGTGACATAAGGAGCTTACTCTGGAGCAGAATCTGTTTTTGTTCCAGAGAAAGAAGGTACGCTATCTCTGAAATAATATCCCACTTCCCTGCCGAGTTAAAATAAGTTTTTGTGTGAAAGGCTTTTTCAGATCGTAAGGAAGTGAGCAGAGAGATAGATAACTTCCGAGACGAGCGAAGTTGGAAGGGGCGGATGGGAAAAGACATCCCCACTCCGGTATATCTACTTATATATATGTATAATAGCTGTAATGCGTGATCCCCCAGTGAAACGAAATTTATTCCTTTTTCATCCGGGAAAATTGTATTTTGAAGATAAAGGGGGTGCGGGCAAATTTCGGTATTCTTTTGCGAGACTTTAGAGAGCTATGTGGGGTAAATATCAGTTATACAACAGTTTTTTTCGTGTTAATATTGAATCTCGTAAATTAAATGTATGAATGCCTATCGTTTAACTCCAGGTTTGGAAGGTGTAGCAGTATTTTCCTGGAAAATGATTGGTAGAATCAATAAATTCTCATAAAACAAGTAGGACATATTTCTCATCTGGACACATAGAAATGTGAAGAGACCAAGAAGAAGACCGAAGGACCGATGGAACAGAGACATCAACAAGTACCTAACATGGCAAGGAGAAGCTCAGCATAGAGAGAATTGGAAAGCCCTTGGGGAGGCTTACATCCGACGTCTGATTAAAAATGGTTGATATGAGATGTACTAAAAACTTGTCTAGTTAAAAACGTAAGCCGTCCAAACGAAAAACGTCACTTCTACTGGAAGAAATAGATTTACAGAGTGACAATGTTCAAAATAGTATCGAGGTGTATCAGGGCGTTAAGCTATGACATTTTTGGTGCTGGTTTTAGCCCCGGTTCAACGAATGATAAACGAATTCCGGTTCAATTCCGGTTTATTTCCTGCCGCCAAAGTTGAACCTGTTAGAACCGATATTTTTGCTCCAACCGGTTCAATATAATATATTTCTGAAATTTAAAGAAGTTGTTTGTGGCTCCTATCATTCACACACATTTTAAAATAAAACTTAGTATTTGGTTGTTGCAAGTCGTAGTCACACTTGTTTATATAGTAAATATTTCTCCCATAACAATAAGCTAGTTTTTGCATTGTTGAAAATCAATAATAGGAACGGCATAAATAACGTTTTTCAGTTTCGGTTCAGTTTCTCAATTTTTTCGCTACGGGTTTTCACTCCGGCAAAAATACCCGTTTTTTTCGGTTCCGGTTTTTCATTCGGTTCCGGTTTTTCATTCGGATCCGGTTCGATGCCTTGGGAAGTACCAAGATAACAGATGGATTTTGTAAGGAAAACGTTTTCTTTGCGGACGTTTACGAGAAGAATCCACAATGTTTCTTTTATGAAGTGGTTTGAGTCAGACGAGAGATGCGCCACTGCGTGGCGGTAAACAGGAGTATTGCAATTGAATAAGAATGTAATCAGCGTTAACAAAATATTAACAGAGAAAATGATAACATTTTTCATAAGGAAAAGGAATTGGGGAAAATCTTCAGTAACAGAATAAAGAAAAAGGAGAAGATAATGTCTAAAATGAAATGCCAAAAAAGATTAAAGAAAAAAAAGGAATATTAAGATTATCAAAAAAGACATAAGCACGACAATAAATAAGCGGATGGAAAATGGAATTGGAGTTGAAAATTGAGAAGCAAGAGAGAGAGAGAGAGAGAACCCAAAAGAACAAATGAAAGAAATAAAGGAATATGAACGATAAGACAAGAAAATAATTAAACATAAAATATGATGTATAAATGGGTTTGGATGATGTGTGTGTTTGCAGAAAACTGTGTTAATGCGTTTGTTGTAAAATGCAACTTCGAAGAAATCACATTTTCAATAGTAAAACCTCAGGGAATAATCTTTAATGGCACATAAAAAGGAATGGGATTTTTATTTTTCATGGAATTTTTTGATTCGGTTGCGTCGATTCACGTACCAATATTTCGCTGTTTTCAGAGATCGAAACTTTTGCTATAAACAGCTCAATGCACGGTGGGATTTTCTCCTCAAATTCCGAAGCTCATGTGTAAATTAAATAGTGAATAATTTAGCGGATGTTTCTGCGTCGTATTTGTTCTTTGCTTTGTTTTTCGTTTATAATTTGTTTTCCGATCGTTGTGTTATTATCCATCTCAGAATTGTCTTCTAAATACTATTTGTATTCATTCCATATATATTTAAAACATAAATTTAATATGTTCATCAAATATCGATATCTCTCTAAATAGTACACATATATTCGATGCTATGAATATGTATTCTTATTTACATTCGTAAAATAATCCGTCGGTCGTTTTCCTTAGTTCCTAACGTCACTTCCAAACGAACACTTGTACTCTCTGCTCTCTTTAGAGTAAAACAATGGAATAACGACCAAGTAATCAATTAATGAATTCATTTCTTGATATATTTTTCCATTGAGAAGCTATAAACAGCTCTGCCAATATTTACTGTTGATATTAACCACTGATTGTATTTTTGAGTGGATGAGAAATTTCAAAAAGAGAATAGGTATTCCTTGCTTCATTAGAGAAACCCTCAGTAACTCCTTTGATTTACTTATGATTCCTAGGGGGGTCCGGAAAATTAAGAATTCCCTTAGCGGCCTACCGATGGATTTACAACTCCCTCTGTGGGAAGAAGTTTGCCAACCCCTGCGCTGGAATATTATCTCTATACACTGGAAGTAAACTTCTACGCCTCTCTTATAACGTGCAACTTGCTGCGGTATTACGCTGACATTTTCGAAACGATGAATGTGACAATTATCAATAGACAACTTGTGAACAAATGCTCATTTCTAACATTAACGGTTTCAGAGTAAATTTAGGCAAGAAAAGAACCTCAAGGCGAAGGTTTTATGATGTAGATAAGGTTACGTAGCATTTATGATAGATAGACCCTTAATTGGCGAGGTTAGATTATATTCGTTTCAATAATTTGGACGATCACGAAAACCAATTCCCTAGCCTTGTTGAAAACCCGGTTAGCCGGGACTAGAACCCAGGCCTGCAAATTCCGCCACCGAAGTCGGGAGGTCTTAATTTTCAGCTGCGATTTTGTTCAAATGCCTTTACGCATTTCACCGTTTTGCTCTCAGCACATTCGTCTCGTTTCTTTGCACCAGCCGAAGATAGGCAACGGAAGTTATTTCAGGATTCCTCGATTGAAGTTTTTAGTGCATATTTGAGAAACGTTGAAACACCTGGATGATGGAATAGATAATGGAAGAGCCGAGTAACTGAATTACGCTCTTACACATACCAAAATGGACCAAATCGCCGGCATTCGTCAGTCGGCATTTCCCAAATGTTTTGATATTCAAGTTCACATCTTTTTTGAAATCAGCTCGCGTATGGACCCTTTACCATATTTCTCGTTCCCAGTCAGTGTTATTTTGGAAAGTTTCTTTCCGTTTACGCTCAACCTCGTGGCCGCGGTTTGTTTTTCATCTTTAATCCCCATCTCGTTTCATCAAAATATCAATATTTCCCCGAATTGAATTAATAATTAATCGTTTGCTTCAGTCCATCTTTTGATCCGAAGGCCTTTTATGCGTTATGGAAAATATGGAAGTATATGTTCTCATGGATCGTGGTTTTCGCAATTTCAAAACGAGAATGTTTGACGAGGATGGAATGCTTTACTCTGCAAAGGTAATTGAAGTGTAAAATCGAAATGAGCAAATTTAAGCTCCGAAAATAATGTCATCACGAGAATATTAAAATTTTGTCAGCTCAGGGACCGAATTTTTCAATAAGCGGCATAATTATTTACGAATTAGTTGAATTATTTATGTTTAAAGTATCAAATTAATAAAGTACTTAGTAGTTGAATTATTAAAGTAATTTTGGTAAACAATGGTCAAAGATTACTTAGAAGACGGTCGGGGATTTTTCCAAAAAACTGATCACAATCGAACTTGGATGACCTTCTGATACTTCAAGAAACCGGCAATTTTTCTCACTAACAATTTTTTTTTCAATTATCCAGTTAATTCACTTATTTGTTAAGCTTCTTTCGCTTATAGTGGCTTCCATGAATATAGGTTTATCGAGTACTTCTCTCGCTTAGAGATGAAATAACGGGGAAATAGGATGAGGAATGTGGAATCGAGAAATAAAAACCTAAAGATAAACGAAAATGAAAAGTGACCAGGTCTCGAACCCACGTCTTCCACTTTCCAGGCAGGTATGCCAACCAAATGGAGTGCCATGCAGCGTCTTTTCCACTCTGCTTACGGGTTGCTATTCATCTCTGTCAATCCTGGTGCACGCCTCCTTCGACTGCTTGAAACTCCTTTACCTCTTCCTCGCAAATAATAACTTACCATGTAATTAAGCCAAAAAATCTAATAAAAATTGATCGATCAATATCCGTGGAAAATTGAAACACTCTATCTTTAGGGACGGTTTTTAGTGTTTTCAAAGCCTCTTAGGGAATTGCTTTCCTTTTGCATCCAAACTCCCGTTGGATCTTTTTCACCTTCTCTGCCATTTCTGTCCGTTGACAACCTCTTGAGGACACTTAGCAGTCGACGCTCGTCAACTGTCTCCGTCTTTGTATTCTTGTGCGATTTCAGACAAACACCAAAGCTGCGTCAAAACACGCACAATTTGTTGCATTTTCAAGAGGACACTCGCTTAGAGAGGTGTAAGGCGAGGCGATCTAAATCCGGTTCTTCTCTTATGGAGGTTTCTTATGTAAGAGGTTTTCAGGGGTGAAAATGAAGGTACCACTTACATTGATCACAATAACAGTGTATTCTTGCTTATCCAAGTTTGATTATATTATTATTATGTCTCATTGTTAAAGCCAACCATGTTAAGAATTTTCATTGCTGCATACTTGCAACAATGCCGCAAATCAATATATCTCTGTATTATTGAGGTTTGGAAGTCTTTCAGACCCGGAAGAGCATAATTGAACGATGTCCGTATACTTCGGTGGATATTTCTTATTTTTTTGAAAAGGCTTATATCTGAGCAGTGAAATTTTCATCAATAACTTTTTACTTTGTTATTTTTGGTATTTTATGACTTATTTTTCGAGGTATGTTATATCTGTGACACTTTTGTGATCAGTAGCAACATTTAATCCAACGTTTGTTCACTCTTCTGTTTTTTTGCAGTTTCATTTAATTGTGCTTTTAGCACACGTTTACTATCTACAGATTTGCGCTGGTTTTTCAGACAGATCTCTATTTTTGTTCTCCCTACGTCGCCGCATTCGCTACTTTCATGGGGTAAATATTACATTAACTTCAGAAAGTTCACATCCATTTTAGCAGTGTCAAGATTGAAATAATTGGGTAATGTGCCGTAGATATCAAAATTTGTCCAACCAAAGGGTCGCATTTTTCCCATTCATTATTTTCGATTTGGTTTAAGAAGTGCGCATTGAAACGAAAGAAATGGAAACAAGACCATCCGATCCCAGCGCCACCATTCGAGAGAAAATAATAACATCTCCTCAAATTGATTTTCTCATATCCAGCGCGCATTCATAACCGTTATTAAATGTCTTCTCATTTGCCGCTAGAATAATTTCAAAAACTTTTCATTACGCGCGCATGGAATTGGACAAAAGAGCGCCTCCGACCGCATCCATTATTTTCTTAAAATATTCCTCAGGAATGCTTCGCATTGCGCCGTTTCCAGAGCACCGATCTCATTTAAATCGGGATTTCTCTAATGTAAAAAAAGGAGGGATTAATTAATAAATTGAAAAGTGATATGTCCAAACCAGAGTCAAAAGTTTACGTGAAAAATAATATTTATTTTTGTCTGTGAAAGACAAACCTTACGGTGAAGGAGGAGCATCCAAAAAGTTCCAGGCAACAAAACTTTCAGAGATCGGGAACTTCCCGATTACCCTATGCACACTTTATACGTAAATACAATGTACACATAAATAAAACTCTTACGATTCGCTACAACGCAGTCTTCAACTTTTGCCACTATTACACGAATAATCACGAGTCCCATCATCGGTTGCTTATATTACTTCGTAATCTCTCACGAATATATTTGTATCGTTTTGTGCTTGTCTTTATTGCTTTTGGATGCACAATACTTTCACAATTGTAGGGGTCACAGCTTCGGCAGGAGTGAATCTGAAGCGTCAACAGCACAAACCCAACTAAAAGGGCATCGCGTTCGACTTCGGTGAAAGCGGTTCGATTCCCGGTGGGGTCTATGTGCGAACTGACCTAAGCTGTCGAAGCACTTTTAACAATACTATTACTATGTCTGGTAGACAAACCGTGAATCCCCAACAATCGTAGAAGATGTTTTTTATAGTTTTAACCATTTCTAAGCTCTTTATCAGTTTCTATTAAAGGTTTGAAAATTCTTGAGGCAACGTATTCCATTTTTACCACTAATTTATCATTGAGTTATTCTAAATTTTTCGGAGAAAGCAGGTTCTTGGAAGATATAGCCGATATTATGCGTCCTCCCCATTACATCGGTCGTTCTCAAACTGCGACAACGATGAGGGAAATAGACTTCAAGAATTCACACGTTTCCGCTGTACGCGGAAGTAAACGTTTCAGCTACTTCGAGTGTAGAAGTTCGATAAATAATAAAGGAATGATAACGGCAGCGGTCCCGGAGTGGTTGTCATCTGAAAAACGCTCAAAGATGCATGAATGGAAATGCCATTCTATCTCTTTCTTCGGCATTCAGTTTTTAATAAAGTTTCCACTTTATGAAGTGTATTTCCCCTTTATAAGCATCGTCCGGGATAAGCTATCGGCGATATAAACTCCGCATAAAGCGACGCGAAATCAAATCGGACAGATTCCAGTCGGCAGAGGGGAAAAAACATTCCGAAATGCGCGGAATTCGTTTAACGGAAATTGAAACTCTTTCAACGTTATCTCGAGATCAAAATGCATTAAAATATCATTTTGCAAATCAAAGGCAGAGAGAGAGAGAGTTCCCCTTTTTCCACGTCATCGAGGCCTCCTCTATTTATTTTTTAAGTCACCTGCCAAAATTCTACTCTGCAGGTGGCGGAGCTCTCGAAAAAACCACGTGACACGGATCGATATTCCTCTTGACCTCGTGGAATTCGTGAGAAGAAGAACGCCGTCTATTCCGCCCCTCGGATTCCCCAGAGACACTGTGCCATCGCACACCGCTTTTTGCTGTTTCGACCCCCGCTAACACTAGAACGCAGTACTATCGCCTCAATGTCTCGCAGTTATATGACCGAAATTGCTCTCTGAAACAGCCAAAATATGTAAGGATTTTGTTCAAGGGTTTGCAACTCTAGGCCACGTCCCAACTGAGGTTGCTTGGTTTGGGCTAGGGTTTCTATGGTGATGCAACTTGCGTACTTATGACCCATATTCATATACCTCTGCCCATTCCCATTCATATATGCTGGAATATACATTTGTAAAGGCAGTGATTCAACCAGCTGCGGAGCGGTTAGCGTGTAGTGCTGCTTCACCAAGGTCCCTGGTTCGAGTCCCCGATTTTCTCCGATTGGGAAATGGTCGTTTACGTTCGTAAATAATTATCGATAAAATAGATGAATTGGACCTTCTTGTTTCCATCAAAAAAGTTAATATACTTATAACTACCATAATAATTATCGATACTATTATTGTCATTATTAATGCTGTCATTCTTACTATTGCTATTATTATCACTATTGTTGTTATTGCTGTATTTGTTTGAAAAGCTGATAGTTTTAGTTTCGATTGCACCCCCTATATCATTCATCATAGGAGAAAGCGAACGAAAACCACTCATTTTTAACTATGAGAAAGAGCGGGCGAAATTAACAGGATTTATAGTAATCCAATTTCAATTTTGTCCTTTTTTCAATTGTTATTTAATTATTTTGCTCTTACGGCGCTGTCGGGCCAAAATGGCCTCTCTTCCATTTAACCTCTGGAGATATTGCATGAGAATATTTTACAATAATAAACCAAAAACAATTGAATGCAATTAACTGATATGTAGAAAAATAAATCAGTACATCGATAGCAACCGGTAACCAAAGATACAAGGTAATTGTTACAAACAGTAAATACGAATTAGTAAGCAGTCTTGTTGATAAATAAATGAAACTGATGCATGCAAACTAGATATATATTCACATAAAAACAGGAAGATTTGGGTTGTGGAGAATAACTCCTCAACTCTAGGTTTCCGGAGAACATTCCACGATTCGGGAAAACACCCACTCGAGAAGGTGGACGGAAGACACGTAATAGGTGGACGGAAGAAGGTACGTAATAAATGCACTACATCTAGTGGGTGATCGGCGTGGCATCAAGTCAAATATCGTTTAATACTCTTTCTTGAAAAGGTGAAAATAAACTTTCCAGTCACTCTCCACTACGTTGCTATAGTTTCCGCATTTCCTCGCACATTATTTCCTTTCCCTTGCTCGAATATTTTGCTTCAGACGCATTTGCTCACATTTAATACTATTCTTAATATTGCGTACTGTAGGAACGAGAAAATCACTCCGTTCGTTTATTTTCCCTTCCGAAACATCCATTTATCCGAAAATTACAGGATAGTCGTGAACAGCAGCAATAGACGAGCACATACTCAACCATTCCACAACTAGGAAAATCCGATTAGCCTGGACTCGAACCCTGGACCTTGGAATTGCAGTGCTGCTATACTACTAACCACTCCGCAACTGTAGCCGGTTAAGAATATTGTTGTATACACGAGGTTTGGTCAAAAAGTAATGCCACACATTTTTCTCGAGCCAAAACCAATGCTAGTACATAATTCGAAACTCTATGCTCGAATCCTTTGACATCTTCCGCATGTACGTGTATATACATAGTTTCAGTTTTCTCCTGCAGATAACATAGCTGTAGCAATGGAATCTGACCAGGTATATGTTACAATGTGTATGAATTTCTGTGCGTGGAGAAAGGAAAGGTTGGGAATATTCACTGACGTTTATGCTCAGTCTGTGAAACATCTGAAGTCGATAGGAGAACAGCTGATTATGGAGGGTGAGTGAATCAGAAGGCGGTTGTAAGTGAAAACCTGAGTCCATAACCTGAGCGAGGACTTGTACCGACAGGGCATACATGCCATCGTGAATCGCTGGAAGAGGGCGATAGAACTCCAAGGAGATTAAATGGAAAAAACAGATTGAGCAGATGAAACGTCATTTTTTCATATGCGTACATTCATTTTTATAGAATGCATAGTTTTTGAGGAAAATAATTTAAAGCGTTTTTTATGACCAGCCCTTGTATAAGAATATATTTGTAATTTTTAAGAATGTATCAGGAAAACGCTATAATTTTCCAGAGTTGGAGGTCAGAATTGCGTTGTACATCATGTTAGCACAGTTCAGAGGGGAATAGGAATTTAGTAGAGAAAGGTTATTCCGCCTTCTAAATACATAAGAACAGTCAAATGTGGAGCGGATTTATCGGCGGTTGTGGCGAATGAGGCACCGTCACGAAAGCCCATATCACGATCGCTTTAAGAGATGAAGATAAGGCGGCCCTCATGCTGGGAGTGCAGGTCGGAGTAAAAGATTGGGCCGATTAGTGCTGAGGTGAATGGAATGAAGAAAAGGAATGCGGATGGCTGTGGAACCCTAGGGTTCTATGGAAATAATGGCGATCGTGGAGAGCCTCCAAAAAGTATCCGCAATCAAACTTTGCCGCATCAGTTTCAAACTGCATCAATGAAATAATCTGAGACTGTTTTTCGAAATAAATCGATTGGTTGGATCCGCGGTTCGATTCCCGGTCGCCACAGATTTTTCCACGTCCGTTTATCCATTGGGAAACTACAACATTAACGGGCCCACTAAGTGGGCAACGTATTCGACTTCAGTGAAAGCGGTCCCGGGTTCGATTCCCGGTGGGAAATGACCTAAGCTGTCGAAGTACTTTTAACAATACTACTACTACTACAATAATGCTCGATGTTGCTTGGAAGCCCTCCTGCAAAAATAAAAGTTCTTATAATTTTAGCGCACGAAAACGAAAAGTAACAATAGCTTTAATTTCTCTTCTTTTTCTGTTTTATTTCGAATTAGTTAAAAAGAAAGAAATAAGCGACTAGCAACGTAAGGATAACATAAATCCAGACCCGAGTTTATCCCAAGAAAAAACGGACACGAAAAAAGTTTGACGGGACCAGGAATCAAGCCTGGAAACTTCCACTTTACGGGCGGATATCTTAGTCTAATAACCTATCGAGCCAGAGCATTACATCATCCCATTATTGGAGATTTTGGAAGGGCAAAATGATTTCGTCCCAAAATTCATTTTCTAAGTTGCGACTTTTAGTTCTACGTTACTTATCTCTTTTCTCGATTTAATAAAATGAGAGAATACACAGTGGCCAAATGATTTTTGTGATCGTCAGTCGCGTAAATGCAGACCATGAAATTGCATCCTTGATACTCGTATATATTGCACGCGTATATTACACGTGTATACACGAATCCGTCTCCAAAGCAAGTCAATGTTCAATAGTTGATTTCACATATCTGTTATCTAATTGTAACTGGATATTTTGCTCGCCTATTTTTCTCATTGAAGGGCAAATATGTACATTTGACATACGAATAACCCATCGTTGAAATCTTTATAAAAATGTGCCATCAACGTGTCCTCATAAATAATAAATACAAACTATGACTCTCACTCACAAATTGCAACTTCTGATTTATTTATGTTTCTTCAAAGACGTAAATGAAACGTTTACAATGTGAATCAGCTGATTTTCCTTTAATCTTCTAATGAGTTTTCCATCAAATGAAATATTAAGTGGTAAGAGTATTGAACGATTTTAAGTTTTCAAGCTGTAATTATGAAGTTAAATGATTCTACTTATAGAAACGTTTCCAACATTGACACCGCAACTTCGTTGAACAAATCGTTAATTGTCCATAAATGTTTAAGTTGCCATCCAGAATTGCTTAGCTGCTAACGATATCTATTTGAAGCGTAAATAAAGATCTAACAAATACCAATAACATTTAATTCTGTTATGGAACTAGCCTACGTTCACTATGTACATAAGCAATGAAGTAATGAAGCAAATAGAACTTCGCACATTATTCATGAATAAGTTTCCAAACTGTTATTTGACGGAAACATTCGGAAGCACTTACGTTGATATAACAAAACTTGGTCGCTACAGACGCTTGAAGTAAACTGAAGAAACGCTAATCCCCCACTCTTCTCCCTACTGTTTATTTAGTGGCAACTGATTCGGAAAAATCACGGCAGTTATATATAAATTGCAAATTTATGATTTAATCGACCGCCAAACGCTCGAGTACTGCAGGAATAAAATATATCACAATATTAGTCGTCGAAAGACGCAACTTTGATGTAAATTCATTCATATTTACGCATTTTAATCAATAAAGGAATAAGAACTTAGTCTTTAAAATGGAAAATCGTATGCAATATTACGTAAACATATTGTGGACTCCTGGATTCGAACCCGAGGCTTTCCACGTAGAAAAACATTACTGTTAGTATCATATCTCCTCAATAAATAGTTTCTGAAATAGAAGTAGGTGGGGACAGACATACAGATGGAATAAGAGACACTTACACATGACGTGAAATGAAACTGAGGGACGCCTAAATTTCCCTTATTTGAGGGCCTTGGATATCTTCCGGGCCTCTCAATTACGAGGGACTTCAAAACAAAACAAAGAGGGACAACAAAAATCAACCATTGTTGTGTCTGGGATGGTTCGAAACTGTAATAAGACCACGTGACATTGTTTTTCTGCATTGTTGCCAGTGTCATCTAGCAAAGAATAATTTCAATTACCTAATGCGCTTAATTGATTATCTCATTTCCATTGCGCTTGACAATAAGTCATAAAAAATCCTTTTTAAACGACATTTGCTTTTCTGGGAAATTTTAAACTCCCTTCGAAAATTAAATTGGAAAATGGAATAGGGTACAGCACCCTTTCCAGGAATCAGTTCTTATTTGCGTTTTATTATTATTATAATTGTTGTTGTTGCTGTTGTTATTATTACCACTACTACTATAATACTAAAATAATGCATATTGAAAATAGAGAATCCAAGATAAATGCATATAACTTAAAATGTATGAATGTATTTGTTTGCTGGACAACAAAATAAGTGTTTGCCATTGTAAAACTATTGAACAAGTTTCAAAACTGAAATATTTAGGTCCATATTGACCATAACCGACCATAATTTTAAATTTGAGGAACACATTAAGAAATTAAATAATAAACTAAGAAGTCTATAATTCCGAATGTGTCACCTTAAGTATGCACTTCCACTGCATAGTACAAAATTAATATTTTTTTCACTAGCTGGAAGTATTATCACATTTGGTATCACTACATGGGGAAACACCAAAAAGTGTTATTTGAATTTACAAAAGGAGAGTCAATAGCGTATTGTAAGACTTATAAGTGATGTTAATGTTAACACTGATAGTATATATTCGAACTTTAACATTTTACCCTTGTTTCATTTATTCAGATATATTATAGTTGTTAACAACTATTTTGTCTTTAATTATAAAACACTTAAATATTGTTACTCTGATGTGATGCGAAGGGACAATACGTGGTACCATATACCAGTTTACTTCAGTAAAAATGGACAAAGAAAATTGGGTATAGTAGTCCCCATTACATTTAATGAACTACCAAAAGAATTAAGAAACTTGACGTCAATATCAGAGGTTACAAAAAGTATAAAAACTACTCCCTGAAAACATGTAAATTAATTATTTTGATATTAAATATGGATAATGGCTAATATACTTACTTTAAAAATCTTTAACTACTATTTGACAGTTTACTGCCAATGAGACGCTAGAATAATTTCTTTTTCATGATCGGCAAATGAATTTTATAACTGGGCACCTGCTAACAAGACTCTCATCAAGTAAGACCAGAAAGTATTTTCTTTTCGAAATATGTCTTCATCTAATTCAATGTATTTACTGGATTACATCTCCGTAAATGTATTATATAAAGTTTTTTTTATTTCATTCTTGTAACTCATTGGATATCTAATGTACCTACCGACTGTATTTTAATCTCAATCTGATGCGTCGCTTATTATCGTATTTTGTATTTTATGTTTATTTTGTATTCAATGAAGACATTTTTTAAGTTCTTGTGGATTAAAATAAATTCAATGCATTCAAATTGTTTAATAAGAACAAAAATCTCTGCGTCTTTTTTATTTATCGATTCACATAAAAAAATGAAAGAAGTAGAGAATAGTTTTCAGACTATAAATAATAAATAGAGATAATATGTGAGTGACAGGAATCAACATATGGTCCATTGAGCGTGGTTGTCAAAGTTTCCTAGAGGTTCGAAGATGCTGGAGAGTTGCTAACGGGTGTTTCAGATTCCTCTTCCGTGTTAATGGCAGACCCCTCTTTGGACTCATATTCGTACTCAATGACATAATTCATTGTTTATAGCCATTTCTATTATACATTGTTATATTTGTTATTGTTATTGTTTTGCTTCGCATTCGCTTCCTCGATTGTGGTGTATTTTGCCAATTGCATTATTACCCTCTATTATTGCTATCGCCTCTGTTTGCAGCTATCGTTATTATTATTTCTGTAACGGAAACACGTTCCATCCAACATCTAGTACATCTATTAGATAAACGTAGATGACGAGCGCAACCACCCATGACCTAGGCTACGAAAACCCAGTTAGAAGGAACAGAAAACTAGTCATTACTCAACTGAGGCTGACAAGCATTATTTAATATATTATTAATTACTTCCTCAAAGTAAATATTTCATTGCTTTACTTCATTTATGTCAAATGCGATATTTCTATTCTAAGAGGTGCATTCAGAAAGTCTCTGGAATTTCATCTATAAGTATTCTACCGTCTTGAAAATATCATCTTTGACAAACAGCTTTTGAATAATCAATCATTGACACTAGATGTCTGCAGCCTGAGAAGGTCTCCGTTTGAAATGTGCGAATGAGGTCAGAGGTTCGGAGGTAGAGGTCCTGCGAAACCTTATGGCACTGGGATGCGCAGTAGGGACCGGATTTAGAAGGCTGGAGATTGGACAGGGTCAATGCAGGGTAATGCCATGTAAATATGTAAATCAAGTAAATGTCGTGCATCCGTCTAATACAGAGCGTCCACTGCTGGCATATTCACGTCGAGGAATGCTCTTTCACGTCCCGTCCTCTCGATGACCCTCCAGCGCGACTCTTGAATAGATTTCGTGAGTTCAGCTGGCAAGTAAAAACACGCATACATAAATATCACCTTTCACAGGGAGCCTCGATTATCAACAACACTCAACCTGCAGAATTCCTATTTTTGAACGCGCAGTTTTCCCTCGGAGATCCTCGTGCCTTTTCGCACGTCCCCTTTATCTCTTTATTATTCCTCTTCGTTTGTATTCGTTTCTTTTATTCTTCTCTTCTTACCGATCATTACTGACTCAATTTCACCTGTTTTAGCTGCGAGTGATTCAAAAAATCATGAGGACACAATCGCTTTATGAGATGGCCAGACCTGTGGTCGTTCTTCCGCTGAACATTAAATTAAGCTAAAAAACACTCATCTTCATCTACCCTGCAGATGAGAATTGAATACCCTGCAGTCCGCCTTTTGGCGTGTGTCCCAAGCGTTCGAGTCGCCTCTTCAGCTTATTGCTATCGCGCGTCGTTCGCGGAAAGAACGAGTCCATAAAACGACTTCTTTTGACGAATTTATTTCTCTTATCATATTCTTATTATATTTTCTCATATCATTCTCTTCAATTGAAATTTGTAGATTAAATCGTATATTTGTTGAAATAGGTTTTAGGAGTATCAAATTTCATATTTTAGGGTTTGTCACAACCAAAACTTGCTTTTCTTCACTTCACGTTCTTCAACCTATGGAACGGAAATGAAGGGCTTAGTGAAAAAAGGGGGTATCCCACATTTTGGTCGGAAATGAAGTAACTGCATAATGAGTAACTTAATACTGTATACTATTTATTTATTCCACCATTATGCGGCTAGATAGCCCTACTTTTAAAGAAAAAATTAGAAATTCGAAAGATGTTTTCCGTAGTTTATGTAATTTGAGTGGAATAAGGGATCTATCCCGCATCTTGTTGAATCCTATATCTAATGAGCTTGACAGAATAATCACGCAAATGAACGTAAAATGCCAGCTGTATGAAATGTAATAAACAATTCATTAGGAGTGTTGAAATTAAACTTTAAATTTTAAGTATTTATGCACATCCCTCATTTCCCTCATTTGATGTGTCTGTCTGTGCAGTAGTCCGATGGCGGTTTCGGACCACATCCCCTCGACCATTAGCTAACGAAGAGCTAACAGGGGTAAAACAGGCTTACTAGGCAAGATGAGGGGTGAGGTAGTTTTCCCTTGCTTTTCTCATTGAGCCAGAATGGTATTAGCAGAAAAAGTCCTCGTAAGATTTTACAGATCATTCAATTGGAGATGAGATTT
Source organism: Ladona fulva (assembly GCA_000376725.2). NCBI lineage: Eukaryota > Metazoa > Arthropoda > Insecta > Odonata > Libellulidae > Ladona > Ladona fulva. The sequence goes on from KZ308660.1 coordinate 132,739, forward strand.
GAATGTTTCGTTGATTGATAAGAGGGCATTTGTTTAATCCATCTGCATCTACACAAATACCCTGCAAGCTGCTTTTCCGCGTTTGGCACGGGGTGTAGACACCGAGCGTTCGAGTTACCTCCTCAGCGTATCGTTCGCGGAAATAATGAGTCTCTAAAACGACTTGTCCTCGCATCTATTTCTCTTATTTTACGCTCGGATTGGCCAAAGCAGCAAAAGGGGCTCACATAATACCGATTACTTCTTATGTACTTTCTCTGAATGTATCAAGCAATCGCAACCTAATCTCCTTTCTTTTGAGGATTCCCAATCTAAGTCTGAGAGCATTTGCGGAACGCTTGCTTTCCTATCGCAGCATTTTTTAAGAAATTGTACCGCCTTGTGAAGCACTTTCCCGAGTTTGTGGGTTTCACACGCCGAATCCCATACACTCTCCTCATATTCCAGATGGGGCCTGACCCATGGTGAAATAACATCGTTGTGTAACCTTTTCTCTCCCGAGCAAGATTGGTGTCTGTCAATCGCCATTGGCGGTTTGAATGCTGAATATGTAAATGCCTGCTGCATTTGGTTTACTCATATATAAGAAAATTGGGTATAG
>KZ308660.1:134951-184105 GCA_000376725.2 Ladona fulva
TATATATATATATATCCTTAATTAAAAATATAATCCTAACATTTAATTCCATATAAAAAGGTTTGCTCAAGCATTCGATATAACAAGATGCTTCCTAGAGGAAGTTATACGCAAAGGACGAAGCTATAGGCTCTTCAGAAAGAGATTCGAAATTGTTGATCACTTAAATAACCAAGGAAGAACTTTTAATGTAAAGATAAATGACAATAAAACAGAAGTTGTGAGAACAAACTGGTTACCTACTAGAATTAATTATTTATATTATCCACAAGGAAGAATGTGACGTCAGTTTCTGTGTGTAGCATTATCAACACGCTCAACACGTTTCGAAATCAGGGTCTAGTTTGTTGAACTTTCTTGTGGATAGTATAAATAAATGAATAAAAGTGGTTACTAAACTTAGGAATAATTCAGCGACTTCAGACTACGCGAAGAATCATGGAACGGTGTATGCTTGGAATCACAAGAAGAGACAGAAAACGCAACAACTGGGTGAGGAAGATGACAGGAGTGACAGACATCATAGATAAGGTAAGATCACTGAAATGGATGTGGGCAGGCCATGTTGCGAGGAGAAACGACAACCGATGGACATCAGCAGTTCTGAACTGGATACCAAAATATGTGAAGATACCAAGAATAAGACCGAACGACCGATGGAACGGAGAATTCATAAAGTACCTATAGTAAGGGTTTATTTGGGATCCTCACGAAGAAGGATTAGTTTCCGATCTTGCGATAGTAGAGCAGTTAGGTTTGTCAATGGAAATTTTAGATTCGACAGTAGTGTTTCGGCTATGGTAAGAATCCCTCGGGTGGACTTTGCTTAGGGATAGAAAACTTGATTACCAACGTAAGCTTTTCAATAAGTTTATCGCTACAGATCTCATCGACGATATAGCTAATATCGTTATTCCAGTTTGCAACGTGAGCGAGAGAAAACTAAGAAGCGATTCAGGGAAGTGATTGCCAGGACGGATAGTTACTTCTGGTATTTTTTGCCGCTAAGTATTAGAGAAATTACGAGTATATGCAATTAGGGTGTGATAGGATTATCTGGTTTTTACACCCCCTGCCACGCGCCACTAGCGGCTGTCAGGGTTTGAAGGTAAATTTAAATGTTAACGACAACCGATGGACAGCAGTTCTCAACTGGACACCAAGAGATTTTAAGAGACCAAGAAGAAGACCGAAAGACGGATGGAACAAATACATCACTCAGTATTTAGGGGTAACATGGCAACGAGAACCTCAGAACAGAGAGAATTGGAAAGCGCTTGGAGAGGCCTACATCCGACGTCGGATTGAAAATGGCTGATCATAATGTTAAGGATGATAAATAAATATCTATTATAACCAGTTTGGGTTATTATGGAATTCCAGAGAGTGAATGCCAAAACATCATAAAATGTGTACGAGGAAGGAATGCTAAAGAAACTAGCAAGATACACAGCAAACTTCATCGTGTTGGGTGGTTCATAGATGAGCCGTGAAGAAGAAAAGAAATGGATAATAAAGTTGATATGAAGCGAAGGGAACTGATGACGGAAGCCCTCGATAAGGAAACGAGGAAAAGGTTTGCGTTATCCTTAGTGGGGAGTACTCTGTTGTATGGATGTGAAACACGGACTCCTAGGAGAGAGGACAACCGAAGATTGGATCTTCTTGAGATGCGGGTGTGGCGTGGAATGGAAAATGCCAAGACGGTTCGATTAATAGGACTGGAAATGGTTGGGGAAGAGTGTTTCGAGGGAAGTAATTAACGGACGACGGAGGAAATTGGCGGGTCAAATATTGAGAGGAGAGAGATTGCTGAAGAATGTAATTGAGGGAAGAATACTAGGGGAAAGACAGAGGGGAAGATAAAGGCAAAAGCTATAAAGGGCGGGACATAAAACGGTTAATAAAAAGGGCGTTAACAGGGCATAATCCAGCTTCGATCAGGTAGCGGGACAACCGCCTCTGGACACAAATAATTGTCTATAGTTGGAGCTTCAAATTAAAAGAACTAAAAAAAATATTGCAAATTTCGTTGCTAAAATTGTCGCATGCCTCTCTGTTATGCCTTGAGTCTGAGTGTCAGTTTGAACTTCATTCCTACGGCATTATCAACAAAAAGGTTTGTGAAGGGGACTAATCTAAGTGAGGAGTGAGGTATGCTTTTGCTTTCCTACATTAGCAAGAATGCTCTAAGCGTTAAAAGTTCATCTAAGTGAAGCAATGAATTACACTTTTCAAATTTAGGAGTGACCAAAGTGAAGGTCATTAGTCAGCGTCACTCATATATCAATAGCTTACATATTATCTCAGCCATTAATAGGAAAAAAGTAAGTGAAATTTACATGTTTGTCTATTTTATGCCAAAAGACGAATGACCGTTCTTTCATCAGATGTGGTAGCATGGACTCATAAGTATGATAACTTACTGAATTAGATTGTAATCGTATAATTAATTGATAATTCCACAATCAAGTCACGCATTCATTGCACGTGACTCGATTGTAAATGAGCAATTAACGATTGTTGAGTTAACACAGCACTAAACAGCAATTGGCAGTTGTTGGAATGTTGCTATGCGAGTTCAACAATTTAAGAGAGTAATTGTTGTTTCTGGATGGCCGCGTATCTGATTATGAGTTATCGAGTTCTTTGGTCGACGAAAATCCTGTATTGATAGGATTGATGTGCTGATTAACAAGATATGCTCATCAAATCCCGGATTAATGGACTCTTGATTAGGATTGTTTGGAAGCATTTCGGAGGATTCTGATTATAGAAATGTTGTCTGTTAGGTTTATTATATGCATATTTCTTCTCGTTTTTCTTTTTTACTATCTTCTTAATAACTGCGTGGAATATGATGATCGGTTGGATGAAAAAGGAAACTTTTAGTCTCGATGTCGCCCAAACAAAGATGTTTTATTATTATAATTCGAAATTTTCACTTCCTTGTCACAGGACTGGAAAAATTTACCTATCCCGGGTTTATTTCACTAAATGGATTAGTTTAAAATTATTTTACTTTTAGTTGAAGTTTATTGTTGCATGTTGTTGTTGCTATTATTATTCTTTATGTTGTTTATTATTATTGCTTATTGTTTTGTTACTTTATCAGCGTTCCCACTAGAACAATTTCACCTGTCCAGTAAATGGGATGGCCTTAGGTTCTGTCGACATGAAGATGAAAACTCACGCTAACCCATCGAATTCTTGACTTCCCTCTAATCGAGAAACTTATGCACAATGTGACAATTTTGCTTTTTGTGCTTTGTTAGTGATATTGCTGTCCAAACCTAGTTTCTCCTCATATCTTATGATATTGTTCGATACCAACACTTCTTCAAGAATACACTTCAAGAAATTACCAACTCATCGCTTTACGCCGTTAATATCCAGTTACTTCTATTATTATCATTGTTGTAGCTATTATTATGTTTTTATTTATTATGTTACATTGCATTTGTCTATAAGAAAAGGGTGAAAATCACAATCAGCCTGGCCCCCAGGAATATTCCGATAGACCCAAGTATGCCGCCGATTCTAGGAATAATAAAATCGCTTAAAATGGAGAAAATTCGCAATCGAATTCGCAAATTGCAGCGTGAATCGGCTTCATTTAAGCGTTTCCTTCCCTAAACTCTCTGAGAGCTCCCGAATCATCAATCTAAGTTGATTTTATGGTTTGCGTGCATTCGAGTCGCACTCCCGTAATTCATTTTTTTTTGACGCGGCGGCTGTTCAAATATACACTTCTCCCAATCTGCATTTACTTTTGGTTTGAAATTTTTTAATCCGCAAACGCCTCTGAGATATGTGCCCGTCCATTCGGGCGCCTTGTTTGCGTTTTCTGCTTTAATCACGGAAGGCCCACGTGCTGCGAAATTTCTTTCGGATCGAGTCGACTCTAAACTACTGAACATTATTTATTCTTCTTTGTCCACGGCATGTGCTCCGTACACCACACTGTTTACCGTAACGCACGCACGTGCTCATGCAAATGTCGACCATTCATATCCGTGTTGAATTGTCCGTCTCTACAACATCTCGCGAACAGTTTTACGATAGAATGTTCACAACTGTAAACTACTGCTACTTTGGATTTGAATGTAATACTTTACTGACTGAACAGGAGGTGAAAATTGATAATGCACGCATTAATTGCGACTTGCTCGACTCTTATTAAAACAACAGTGGACTAAATAAAAAACTGAGACTTGACATTTTGCTAATATCTACGCGTTATACTACGATTCGCGGAATTAACCGATTGGGAAAGGGGAGTTATAGCACCCTCTGCCACGCACCGAGAGGCGAATCACACGGCAAATACTGATTTACTCACTAATTAAATGTAAGTTCTGTTGCTTCACTGTCTAATTTGAAATCCCATTGGCAAAATAGAGATGATTAAGAAGCTTCGCAAAATGTTCATATGATTTTTCCTGCGATTCGTCACTTCAAATTGTTCTCAACTGGAAATGCTATTATCGCATAAAATGTTCTCCTCTTCATATATTTAACCATTAATTTCAAATGGGCCTAAATTCCCAATGTGTTCCTATGGGAATATATATTATCTCGAATTCAACGATCACATTAGTCGTCAGGGTGACGGGCTGTTTACAACCTTAAGATTTTAGGAAAATTTCATTAAATTTATCAAAAATGTCGCAATTTCGAATAGAATACGATCAAAATAAGAATTTTCATTTAATTTCCCTTACTTTTGGTCCTTTTCTCAATTTTGTACGACTATTCTTTCTAATTTGATTTTGCGAAGGAATTATATATGTAAACAAGGAAAATGAATTATACATATATTCCTTATGAAACTCTGAGCAATCATGGTACTAAGCCAGTAAAATTAGCAAATAAAACTGCGACAGCAATTCCTTCCTATTTCCCAATTCTCGTAATTTCGAATTGAAAAATATTCCAAGATCAAAATTAGAATCTTCATTCAAAATCCCTTATTTTGGCGCTAGTCTCGATTTCATTCGAATGTTCTTTCCAATTTAATTTTGCAGAAGAAATAAATGCTGCAAACGATTAAACTGTTTTACATGTATGGCATGTATGTTTGTGGAATCGCATCCGAGCGATCTACTTTCGAACCCAGCCAAATTAGGAAATAAAAATACAGCAACATTTCTTTTCTGGTTTCAGAGGATACTCATTTAAAGTTTGACACAAATCGGGGAAACGGAAACTTGCAAACAAACATACATACAGAATTTCTGGTTTCAATAAGTAGGTTTCCGTACCTATTCTGCTTAAATGAAGATCTCAGCTCCATTAATCAACAGTTTTGTTTCTTTTTTGATTTCACTTGAATATTTCAATCACCTCAAACATAGCGGTAGCAACCAAGCCGAGGATTATCAGTTTCTCTTTAGATTATAACTATTTATCGGCCTTATTATTCGTTATAATAAATCGGCTCCGCGGTAAGTGTCCGTAGACGTTCGATTCAAACTTCAAATGACAATTTTTACAACTCCCGAACAAAATCTTCCTTAACCGAACGCAATAAAATGAAAGCATTGTATCTCTTTCATTTCTTTCTATCAAATTTGTATTAACAGTCGCTTTCGTTTTTGCTTAAGCCTTGACGTTTTCATACCCCACCTTTTGTTTTATTCCCAAGTCATTTTAATTACTTTAAGTCAAAACGATTCCAAAAAAGATGTCAACCAACTGACAAGCCTCGTAGGCGAAGGGGTTGCCATGCTCCAACCCAAAGGTCCCGGGTTCGAGTCCTGACTAGTTGGATTTTTCTGGTCAGGGAATGGTCGTGTGTGCTCGTCTATACGACCAGTAATTGTTCAATTATTGGAAGTTTGTAAAGGCATCGGGAAATAAATAAAAAAAACTAAATTGTAGTCGTTTTTAATTGAATATCGAACATTTCCTACCTTTAACTTTTTATAATCGTTTCGGCATCTCTTTGGAGGGACAATTGCCTTGCCCATCGGCACAGCCTGCAAATGTATTGTACGTAATTACGTTCAATTTTCGCTTCATCGAATGCAATTCTCAGTCATTTTCCCTTTCACTTTTCCTTTCACTATTGCCCTTTAAAGGGAGTTTCATCGGCCGTCGCTTCTCAACTTTTTTCTCTCGACACTTAATGTTTTGGCGATTCCTTCCTCTTTTTAATTCGTTGTAATTTATCAAGACCATTAAGAAAAGAATTTCATTGTGAGTCTTAAGACGTCAAATCCTGTAATGGAATTATCCGTCGAATAAGTAGAAAACTTAAGAAAATTATTTAAGAATAATGTAAATTATTTGTAAATATGGAATGTAGAACTTAGTACGCACTATTTTCTATAGTTCCAAATATACGTGTTGTGCTTATTACCTACATATAGTATAATTTACTACTGAGTATAGTATATACTATAATATATAGAATAATATAACGCAATAACTTACAGTATCCTTACTCCGAAGCAACAGTCGATATTATATAATTAATACAATATAATTTTACTGCAATATTTTGTAAACAATTGCTTTTCGCTACTTCTAACTCCCTAATAATTACACTATTCCTATTAGCAGTAATTTAAAAACTTTTTTGTTAGCGAAGGTAATTTCGCACGTGAACCCCAACTAGGAATCGAACTTCTTTCACCGAAGTCGCGGGCGTTACCCATGTAGCTATTGGGAAGCCAATATTCATTAGATGACACCGCTTTTGAACCTTATAGTTAAGAGCACAGCCTGTCTATAGCGTATATTACATCTACATCTGCATGTTTTCCCCGCAAGCCGCTTTTCGGCGTGTGGCAGTGGGTGCGTGCATTCTACTTCCATACCGTAAACCTTGGGGTTACTTGTAACCCAAAATGTCTAATTTTTTGGACTTTCCGAACAAAACAATACCTAAATTCCATAACCTGTGCTGATAACAAATTTTTGACTATGTTTTTAGATATTTTTCGATTATTTAAAAGCTTTTTTGAACAGAATTTTTCGATGATTGTAATAAAATTTTTGTTTTTTATATTGGGTCATAGAAGCCCCCAGGTTGGGGCTACTTGGACCCAAGCTCCTTTTTCCATTGACTAAACAATGTAAATATGTAGTGGTCCTCAGTAGGACATAGGGTCTGGAAACATAACTCTTTAGAGACATTCTGAGGCCATGAAATTATCATTTAATTGCAAAAACTCAATGAATAAATCGAAAACACTATATGGAATCATATGTGGAATAATGATGTGTTGGAGTTTGTATAATTTTTGGCAAAAAAATTGTGAGAAGTATATACAAGGCGATAAAAACACCCCATTTTAATAAGTTTCGGTGGAACGATTTTCCTGTCTATATGACACCACTTGTACTGCAAAATGGATTTCTTTTTGCCATTTCCAGCCTTTTTTTGCTTTGGGCCCAAGTAACCCCCCAGGGCTCAAGTAGCCCCGGTTTACGGTAATCGATTACTTTCGCGTATTGTAGCATTTATTTTTCTTAATTTAGCAATTGTAGCATTTATTTTTCTAATTTATTTGTCAGAATCAGAACGGTCTATGTAACAGGGAGGACACATAATCTTCTACGGAAGTACCTTCTGTGAACTTAAATACATTTGTCCTTTGTTTAAATTTTCTATCTCTTGGACATACCCATCCTGCATCCTGGAGAATTTGAGTAACACTCACTGATTTGTGGCAACAATTTTTACGAAACGTATCGCCTTTCGCTGTACCTTTTCTAATTCTCGAATGCAACGTTCCTGCAGGATCCCATACACTCCACGCGTATTCAAGGCGATGACTGACTAAGTATGGAGGCTCGTCGTCGCGTTTCCAAGTACTCCTCTGTGTTTGCTGATAGTTCGCATCCATCGCTAAAAAGTGCCTCTGTCGTGCGTCGCATTCGAGAGCCATTGTCCGACGGAGTCATTCATAGACTCTCTTCCCGGCGGGCGTCGTTTACCACTTCCAATTCTCCGATTCCTGCAAAAAAACGCCTTCTCTGCCCAATAGCGGCGTTTTCCCAACGAACGTCATAACTCCGAGATCATTGGCACAAGCATAATAGAGAATGGATAGTTAGTCAAAGATAGCAATTGGTCATCCACGTGTCGCAGCATCTGGTCCGAAAGTGATGATTATAGACAGTCAATGAAAAAGAAGGAAGCTTCTTTTTAAGGAGGAGGAAGAAATTCTGAATATATTATTTTGAGTCAATCATTCATAGTCATATTCGATGTCTCCCTGGACTCCCGTTATCCACGTGCGTTCGACTTCGGTGGAAGCTGTCGAAGGACTTTAAGAGTAGTATCAATATGGGGTGAGTTATCAGGGAATTAGAAGTAGCGGAAAGCAAATTTTTACGATACGCTCGGCAAAATTATATTACTCATCGCTTAATTTATTGGAAAATAATATAGTGATACGCTTTAATCATGAAATTATCCAATAGATAATACTTCCTACTTGCGGGAGGATTTCGAGAAGAATTTCCCTCCCGACTTTTGACGAATGCCGGGTGGTTATTTTATGTTGAGTCCCCTCTGTTTAGTCTGTATTCTTTATATTCTATAGTTAACAGCTTTATTATAGTATTAATAAATGTAACGTTGCCACAGGACGAGTACACCTGTGACGAGATTTTTGAAAATCTATATATATAAAGCAGAAATTCTTTGGGTTTGTGTGTTTGTTTGTTCACGATTGGAGTCCACACCGTTTGTCCGATTTGCATCAAACTTGGCATACGTGTTCTCCGTGAGCCGGAAGGAAGCACTGTCAACTTTTCATTCGCAAAATTTGCTGGGTTAGATCGTTCAGATAGATTTCCGTAAGAAATACACGTAAAGTTCGATTTTATCGGGTACAGACTTTATTTCTTTTGCAAAACTAAATTAGAAGGAATAGTCGTATAAAATCAAAATAAGTACCAAAAGAAGTGAAATTGAATACATATTCTTATTATTGTCGTAGAATAAAGCTTTCGTTTCGAAATTGCGAGAATTTAGACAAAATTTGCGAATATTTTGTGACATTTTGAGGTTGTAAATAACCCGTCCCCCTGACGACCAATGCGATTGTTGATTCCGAGTTCAGGCATTTTCCCATAAGAATGCATTTGTATTTAAGCCCATTTAGAAGCAAATGACGATATGAAGAGGATAAAAATTTTCAGAGAATTTAATTATAACAGTCACAAACAATTTGTAGTGATGAATTACAGGGGCAACAAACATGCGTAGCACCATAATGAACTAATGGAGATAAATGAGTAACTTTTTATTTATCAGTTCGGACACTTGAGAATGTTACGATTAAATTTACCAGAACCGGAAGTTGAAAATCTTGCAAACTTACACATTACATTGAGACATGTTAATAATAAGAGGGAAATTCCATAATGATTCACGTTCTTATTGTTTATTGTACATTTCGGCCTCGAACTTTCATTAGAACATTTTTGTTTTCAATAACCTGTCCCATTGGACTAAACTAAGATGCAAGATTTTATTTTCTCTTATGTACAAATAGATATACTATATTTAATCCGACATATATTTTCCCCGTNGAGGAATGTCGTTAATACGAACGTAACGATTTGAGTAAAGGTGCTTTACTTAGCACAGTTAGGCGTCTGCCTTGGAACTCATCATTAGTGTAAACACTCTTAAATTTCGTTGTCGCCAAGATATACTATATTTAATCCGACATCTATTTTCCCCGCTGAGAATCAACGGGCACTTCAGCTAGTAAGAAAATACATTCCATAATAAAAAATAATTTGTAAATTCGTTAATACAGATAAGTCTAAATTGAGTAAATTCATTCAGGATTACGTCTTTAACTCTCACTTGAGATGCTTTGAAAACATTACAGGCTAACGGACAAATTATAACGTACTTTAAGGCGCTCAACATCATTCCCTCTAATTGGTTAATGATCATAAACCGAATTATTTGATCCGGTCGTGTACTTCACAAATCGCTTTGATTACCTCAACAATACAATGATTACTAACAATTGTGCCATAGAACGAAAGTATGCCGATGTAAACAACAAAAAAACCAATATAAACAACAAAACCAGTACTAATGGTAATAATAATAAAATAACCATAGAATATCGATTTATTTTTTATGTTAACTATTATATTACGATAGGAATGTTATCGCAGATCGCACACGCCTAAATAATAGGTCGGACATCAACTTCTCATTCGAAAAGAATAGAAATAAATTTCTCGTGTAATTTTTCATTCCAAATACAAATCATTCAGTGATTAATGACAATGAAAATTTGCAAAAATATCTGTACTTAACTGAAGAAATTAAAGGAACGTGCAATCAAATCTCAGTAAAATCGTACCAATGGTCATACCTTCGACGGGAGTAATACCGAAAAAACTTCATGAAAGCTTTAAATTACTTGAAATTGCAGACGACACATACATTCAGCTTCAAAAAAATGGTAATTATCAAGACATGTTGAGTAAGGAAGACGATCTGTTAACCGTCAACAGAACCAATAAACAATAGTTGATCCGAATCCCACCCTTGATGCAATCTGTGCCAGGGATTGGTGAAAGGTTCCAGCATTCCTTTCTGAGAATTGAATAAATAATAATGACGTAATATCCGAATTCCCATAACATCCGAGGAACCGAGATTGAAAAATGGACAAATATCTCGCTTGGCAGGTAAGAAGTACCTGGAAATTAACAACAATAATCATTACGACCATAATAAAAACAGCACCAGCAAACAACAAAAATAGTAACTAGAAATTAACGGAGGTTCAGGTTATCCCTTTGGATAATTTGTGCAGAAGGGTTGGTGTCGATTAATATCAAAAGATATGTGGAGAAAGTTGGTTTGGAGAGCGACATCATAAACATAGTACCAATAGCAGTCTTACTGGAAAATAGTCGCACTGTACGCTTCTCGATTATTCGTAGAAAATCGAGAATTGCATGGGTTAGGGTGGATCCCCTCTTCATCAGCACAGTCCATTCCACTTACTGGACAGCGGAATTGTTCCAGCGGAAAAGCTGAGAAAGTACAGCTACAGCAATGTAAATAATAACAAATCGTCTTTATTTGAGCGATACATAGAATAGCTAGTCTGTTGTTACATCCAATTCTAGCGTAACAATACAAAGAGTACAGAATTACCTCAGCAATGCCAATAATTGAGGTCTACAAACCGCCGCGCTACAATGATCGGATTTTCATCGGAATTGAATTAAGTAGAAGCGAATGCAAAGGATTTCACTCGACCCCTGTCTGTCACTCTTCCTCCACAAAATCAATCGAAAAGGAAACCTAATAACGAAAATCATGCGACAGCCATTCCGCAGGGATTACGTGGAAGTCAGTTGATTCGGTAACATTTCTTGTCGTATCAAAGGAAAAACATTTATTTAACGTGTTCTAAATGGGACGGTGGAGAATAAATTGGATTCCGTTTGGGAATCCATGGGAATAAATCAAGCTGATGGTGTCACGGGGATCAGCTGTTGCGCTTCCTTTTAAATGCCCCCAAAACTCGAGCCTTTTAAAAAATGCCTTTTGCCGGGACATCTTCATGTCACACTTTATTTCTACAATTTCATTCCTTTTAGTTTTCCGACATTTCAACATGTCCTCTTTCCTCTCTGTCGCTCTTTTCCAGAATTTGCGTACATTCATCTCCAGCATAATGATTGGCACTCTTTACAATAGCGAAGGAAAATCAATTTTCTGCCTGTTTTACTCTAGGCCTGAGTTGGCGAACCTATGGCACGAGTGCCTAAAGTGGCACGCGTTACTCCTGACAGTACTTATACTTTTTTCACTTAAAAAATTAAGCCCCAGAGTAAAAAAATTCTTTTCAACAGCATTGCAAATTAATAATAATGATGAAGATGATAATAATAATACCAACAATATCAAAAATACTAACAATATCAACAACAACAATAAAAATAACCACAGCAATAATTATTATTTGAGCTACGGATAGCGAAGAGGGTAACGCGCTTAACTCTGGCGAAAGCGGGTCTACGTGCGTGACCTTAGTAGAAGCACTTTAAGCCATACTTCAGCAGTAAAAATAACCACAACAACAATTATTGCATCCTATTAATGGGGCGTATTATAGTCATGGTTGACTATTATTACCATAAACCCTTTACGGACACAAAAAAACAACCTAACCCTGACAAAGGGCTCGAACCCGGGACCTCAGTATTGCAAGGTTAGAACGCTAACCGCAACGCCACCAAGGCCTGCAGTTTAAAGTTTATTTATGTGAATTTCTTCCTCTTAATCCCTTCATGGGCATAATATAATAAAATTTGAATCTCACTCCATGATATGGCATCAAATTGGCACGCAAGTAATTTATATTTATGAAATATGGTACTCCTTCCACTGCATGTTCGCCATTCATGGTATTGGCTAATACAGCTGACCTCTAAAGAGATCCAAGGTGCAGGAAGGAAATTCCAAATTCATTGGTGAAAATGGCCATACATGTAATGTGTCATGGGTTATCTTTGCTGGACTGCAGGTCCTTCACCTCCACCTCCAGTTGCTCCTGTCCATCATGCTCCTCCTCATAACCTTCATCTCCCGCTTTCCTCTCTTCCCTGGGCACAAGTGTACGCCCAGAAGGGACACTGGAAAAGACTCCTTAACAAGGCAATAAAAGAATGGAGTGAAATAGCTGTAGGCAGCATTCTCAATCCTTCAACAGGAACGATTCCACTTGGGAGGAATGTCGTTAATACGAACGTAACGATTTGAGTAAAGGTGCTTTACTTAGCACTGTTAGGCGTCTGCCTTGGAACTCATCATTAGTGTAAACACTCTTAAATTTCGTTGTCGCCATCTTCCGTAATTTCAATAATGCAACACAAATATTTTTCATGGAGCAGTGTGTGCTTTGCAAACTTTGGCTTTGTTTAACTATGCTAATTAGCTTTGCTGCTTTTGGTTTGCCTATTGAAAATCCTTGTTGTTTAACACATCTTGTGTGGGTGGTTGATAATACTTGCGGAAAATTCAAAAGTTTTTCATTAGCAATGTTTTGTTGTGAAATATGAGTACGTGAGTGTGTGTATCAGACATTGGTAGTGAAACCAGACCGTTGGCCCTCTTATTACTGTAGCATTATTCTTCCTAATAATAACATGTACATGAACCTACCATACTATGCGATGCTCTAAAACTTCTCATTTTCCCTTTACTTTAAATGTCGATAACCGATTCCTTCATATATATATATATANAGGCCGCACGTGCAAAGTGATTATATTCTATTTGTTCTTGTTCTGTACGTTTTATGTTTTTACTATATATATATATATACGGATTGCGAGCGGCTGACTGACTGACGTCTATTCTGAGATCATTGAGCTTAAAAGCAACGATTTTCCCTCTGAATTGGATTGACGTGTTTTGTTGTATTTATTTGTATCTGAAATGGAAACCGGAAGGCTCAAATACATCTTTTTTAATGGTATTTTTTAAGAACTTAAACAACCACTCCCTAACCGAGAAAATTCCGATTAGCCGAGACACGAACTCGGGGCTGGGGCTAACCACTGGCCACCGTAACCGGTGTATTGACCTAACTTAGCCTTTAAATGTAGGGAAGTCCAATAAAGTGAGGTATACCACATCTAAATTGATATTCTGCGAGCCACCCATCCGCCCTTGGCGAACCAATGGGGCGAATTGCATAGCGACCCTCATCGGAATCATTGATTACAGTATTGTCGTTTTTTCAGCAGAATCTTTTCTAAACATCGTCTGATATCCTAGAACGGACACCCCTTCTATTTGTCCGCCCTGGTCCGAAGAAGGCCCTGGCGCCTCTGTTCTGTAGATGCTCCTTCCGAATCAAACAGATGAGTCGAAATTAAGCAAATCTTAAGTATTCACTTATTTAATCGAGGAATAAAGTACAATTTGGTAGTGTACTCTGTTTACAGAACAAGGAAACGGTATATAGGGGCCTTCCCACGTTGGAAGAACCTCTTCATCACATCTATTTACAATGCGCTTTATAGAACCGTTTAATTCTTTCTTTTAATTCTTTCTTTTTAGTTCTTCTGCTTTATCGGATATGTATGATCCAGTTTAAGTTATTTGTAAGAGTGATTCCGAGATATTCAACTGAGTCGACTACATTTATATTCATTCCACTTATTTTCCACACATTTTTGTATACGGGTGATTCTGACGCAATTGCTTCCTTTCGAAAGAAATCCTTACACAGCTATTCTATAACTACTAAGATACACCTGAAAAAAGTTTTAATTTGGCAAAGAAAGGTACCTTTTACTCGTTGTTGGACATAGACTTCATGCCTAAAATAAATCGATTCAAATTGAATACTAAACCAGAATAAAAGGGGTTCTGTAGTTCAAATCCAGAAGTAATAACTGACGTGTAAATGTGTGTACGGATGGGCGGAGGAGCAGGATATAGGGGAATGCATTTTCTATCGCTGATATCCAAGAAATCTTAAAATCCGCCGCTTCCATTCGACCGCTTTGCAGATGATGTTTGCTTAGCCACTTGTGATGCCCTTTCACCTGCCGGAATTTAATCCCAACTGCCGCTCCGATTTAATTCCCTCGCGTGGGCGTGCCTGAATATTCAGAGACATTCTTTTGAACGTTAAACAAATAACAGAGCAAAAGCGGCCCCGAAAACCGAGCCTTTGCGCTGATTTTTACTGATCGTAAGCTGATTACAAACAGATATTCAGAGATAAGACAGGTCTGCGGATAAACGGCAATGGAGGCAACGCACCGTAAGTCAGCGATGGGGACCACGTTAAACGGCTGCGCGTATTGTGCTGCGTATAGAGGTAATAAGCCGTGTTGGGTCTTGAGCGGCGTACATTCAAATGGCTCAGTATCGAAATCATGAAACGGGAGAGGAATTTAACTGCTTGGAAAACATTAACAGAAAATGGTTTATTTTGATATAATAAGCGAAACTAGAAAAGAATTGGTAATCCCTTTAAGGTAGTATAGCCTCATTAAACGCACTGAAAGGCCGCGTGTGACCAGGTTGGAAACTAGGTTTAGGAGTTTCATATTACTCGTAGTTAGGATTCGAGTTGTTCATTGTGAGATGTTTGCCTTGGCTGTTATTACCTCAAGCCCCCGTGCGATCGCCCATTGAGATCGCCGAAGTTCGTAGGACGGAAAATAGCTCTCTCATGAATAGTGGTAAATTGATCAAATTATATTGTTAGAATTGAGATCTTGCATTCTGAATGAAGATCCAAATAACTCCCTTGATTATCGGAGGAACCTTTAATGCAGAATTCAATTCTGAAGATGCTTTCCATGCAGTATACTCTCGATTGTCCGTCTTAATGTGGACCGGGGCCCCTCGGATAATCGAAAACTCGGATAATACGGAGGGGTCGTCTTGCGTACGTTAATTATGAAATAAACACGCTATTTTCATGCTTTGCCGTAGTACAATGTGTATTTTCAATTTAACAATCACGCTGATGTAAAAACTTTTATGACTATAATATTTCTCTATTCCTTCACAACATATACGTCAATTGTCCAGATGAAGTTCTCACTTCTTTTCTCAGATTATATCGACATTATCGTGCCAACTTTCGTTTGCCATTGCTGAACTGACGCGGTTACAGCAAAAGTAATTGAAGCCGTGAAAATATGTGTGTTAGTGAAAAAGGCTAAGCACATATATGTTTACCTCAGGTAATACGGAAACACGGTAAATCGGGACTCGGATAAGCCGGAACTCTGCTGTATTTACAGAAAAGTCAGTGTTCATTATTTATTCAATTTACTCATTTACTTGCTCATGCAATGGACTTAATAGCCAAAATGTTAATGTAGAGTATATTTGGTTTCCCATCTAAAATTTTAGGGAAAGAGAAATTTTTATAATTTAAACATTTAATTAACTAAATGGGATATTTTCCCCAGCATTGGGACACAAGTAGAAACCCTTAATGCAGGGAATGCGTGGCTCTAGACGACTGAACGTAGCCCTTTGACCGATTGTGATGAAAATATTAAGAAATAAATAAAGTACTCTAATATATTAAAGGCTAAAATGTGAAAGGTAAATTCCTAAGGTCGATCTTGGCGTAGTCACTAAATTATTCAGGGCCGGGTTTATACTTCCTTCAGGAACGTGCATTCGGAATTGGCACTTCACAAAGGTTCGGAAATTATTTCATAACGCATCAACATGTCTGCAGTATTGTTTCTCTCGTAAGTGAAGTAATGCCGTCAATCAATTCAAAATAATCCACGGATTCGATTTCCCAACCCTCAGTCGATCAAATAGCGAATCCTCAAACTCATATCACTTTACAGGGAAAGATTTCATTGAGATTTGATTTGTCGACTTTTTGCGACGATGAAGTTTAGAATTTGAGATAAGTTCTTAATTTCCAATATTTTAATGCAACAAGTATAAGACGCAAGGCCCTAGGCGGTCGCCTAGCTCGTCTGGACATAACCCCATCCCTGTTTCTATGCAAGAAATATATACATACTCCTATCAGGAGCTCTGTACTTTAATTTTGTAAATGCACTTTAGGCCGCACGTGCAAAGTGATTATATTCTATTTGTTCTAGTTCTGTACGTTTTATGTTTTTACTATTTTATAGTAAATGCGTATTTTATAAAAATATGCTGATTTTATATTTTATTATTTTATATTTATAGCACAAATTCTGTGTACGTGAAATCAATAATTTTAATTAATGAAGTAAAACTTTCGCAGAACCAAGGAAGTTGAAAATGTTCCCGGAATTCGTCCAATTTCGAATTTCGCAGAAACTTGATTTCAGACTGTGTATTTGCGAGAGTGAGCCACATCTGCAAAATTAACAATTATTTTTAGTAATTCGGTATTTATTCTTCATCTTTGTGCCCTATTATGTTTGCCATTGTTTGCAGGATTGTTTAACCTTAGGTTAAGCTTAAGTCCTTTCGAAAGTTCTTGGAATACAGATTAATCTCAACTATGTGACGTTACTAGTATTGTAACTACATCGCATAGAACACGTTACAGCACATGACACGAATTAAATCTCTTTAATAACAGCAGTTTACGGGTAGTTTATCAGTTTTGAAAAGTTGAAAATTAATCAATTCTAAAAACGTAATGTATGTTCTTTTCAGGTGAGTGTTGATACCAGTAAACCACTTGCAATTGGAGTGAACGTTGGGAAATACACTTATTTTATGCACTTGCGAACTGTTAGGTACGTATTATTGGTAGCCTTTTATATACTATACTAGTAAAAGCCCCCGACAAGCATGACGGAACTTAATTTTGTTTAAAAATACATCTAATATTGTATACATATGGTCCTCCTAAGCCAGAAACGGTCCTTCGTAAGATCATAACAACTCAATATATTTCTTAGCATTATTTATAATATTTATTCTACTGTTTTCAAGTCATGAAAGCCTACTTAACTTTTCTTATAGAAAAATATAAGAACTGGTAACCCCCGTATACTAATAAAGGATAATTCATGAAATCAACATTCAACAACGGCCTTACTCGTCAGAGGGATGGGTTGTTTATCTCCAAAAAGTTTTACGAATTTTCCGTGTATTTTATCAACGTTCTCGCAATTTAGAATTTATATGAATCATTTTCCTTTCTTGTGACGCTTGTCTCAATTTCGTGAGACCATCATTTCTAATTTAATACTATAAAAGAGACAACTTCTGCAGGTAACGAAAACCTATTTTACTATCTTATAGAAAAGTAAACTAACTGATTATCCCTGTGTGTTTACATACGATAACTCATGAAATCAATGTTCAAAAATTGCCTTGGTCGTCAAAGGGATGGGTTGTTTATTTTCGAAACATTTTACAAAATTTCCGTGTATTTTATTAGCATATTTTACCTTTCAGATCCTTTGAGTGCCTTTGAGACTGAAATTGTTCTTACTGCCGAGGTCGTAGCAACTAAAATCTGATCGATAGCAACATAGTTGTTTGCTGATGATTGAAATTCCTATGGATGGCTATATTAATAAACTTACGTGAAATAATTGGAAAATTTGTGATTTAATAAATGTAAACTTAAAATGCGAGTAAGCTTTACTTTTTGCTTCACGTTATTTTCAACGAATTTGTTATTTGTTATTACGTACAATTTATACCTTTATCCAGACTTTCTGAAGACTATACTTTTCGACTGAGTCGACTCCTTAGTAAATGAATCATAGATGTCAATTGAGTGCTTATCTAGCTAATTTTATATTTAAAATTTTAAATCATTATCATATCATTATTTCACTCTTACGGCGAGGTTATGCCAAAGTGGCCTTTCTTCCATACTACATCTGAGTATATTACATGATAACACTAATATGCAAAAATAATGTACTACAATTAACTTAAATCTAAGTTTTTGCGAAATCACTATCTGTGTTTATTATTAAGACTCTTTTTATGTACTCACAAAATGTGTGAGTCATTTATATTTATAATAGCGTAAAATGTACTTGTTCAAGGGGTGTAATTTCATAATACGTGATTAATTTTTGCAATATCTGAATTGATAATATATTTAGAAAGGAGATTTTAGAGCATTTTGCCTTCTTCTACTTCATAGCGATTGTTGTGGCGACATTGTAGATACAGTCTACATCTGGCGATATCTTCAGAAATAAATGGACATCTCTCAAGTAAATGTAAATATTTGATATCCAAACTGCTTCAGATTGTAGTCATTGCACACGCTTGGGTGAGTTTCCTCCTGTTCTTCAAGTGGAATAGAGCAAGTGCGCAAACACTATGCGGGGCTCAGGTAGTGTCAATTTGATGTCTCAATAAAATACTGCATGGTAGAGAGCAAACTGCGAACCACTTCAAAAGAAGGACACAATCCGAAGTAACAAACGCAAGCGTTGGATTGAGTGGGTGGGGGTGGAGGGGTGGGTGGGGGACTTCCTCAACAATCGCGTGAGGATGCCAAGCAAAGCATGAAACTGAGTTACCATCTCCGGGACGCTTTGCTTTGTCTCCGGGATAAAATTAATGTCAACACGGCGACTCCTTAAGAATCCTCGGCCACAAATAGCCTTAAGAGGCTCTGTTTTGTCCAATCGCAGATGAACTACTTGTTTAATTCACTTAAAAGTCCACTCTCTCTGTCAATATTACTTACTTCCAGATGGATAATTGTTTTATTTGCGTTAATTTTCTCGTAACTCATTCAATTCTTTAAACAACGAGTCCATCTTTCCTTGTTCTAGCTCCGCCTTGGCGAAACTTCCGGTTTAATAACTGTTCTTTTGGTTGGGGAAATTTCGGAATAAAACAGAAATCAACCGGACCGTACCCATGGAAACGTATGTCCATCTTCAAACAAAATACAGAGTAACCCCAATACACCTTTCAGTTCAAAGGAGGGTGCATGTATTTATTTGGTTTGCTTTTAGTTGTTTACAGCAGAAGAATGCCAATTTAAAGTGATAATGTAAAAATTATAACAGCAAAGCAACAGCATTATTTATTTATTTACAAAATTCAGCTGCGATTAAACAAAAGTCTGGTGGCAACTTAAATCAAATAACAAAATACATCTATTTAAAGATTCGAACAATACACAACGTCTCCCACTTTTCTAAACAACGCCATAAACATTCCGGAATAACACTACTCTATTTAGAAACAGTATTACAAATCTCAAAACAACAACAAGACTTAATTTAAATGACATCCCCTGATATTCCTACTCATGCATGTACATCACATAATTCCCATAATTACAATTACTAAATTTTATAGTCGCAGTTTAGAAAGATCCGTTTCAAGTCCACATGTCACTTCATCAGTTAACTTTACGTCACATTTACAAATATACAAATGATTGCAGATATTTACACGTTTACTCCACTTAAATACACAAACTACAGCATCTCCCTCTAAACTCCTTTTTGGTTTTCGGTAAGGGTTTGAAGACCTCTTCAGGCAAAATATTCCATCCTTTAACCCCTCTATTAGTAAACGAATACTTTGCGCTATTAGTCCTTCGTTTCCGCAGCTTTAACTTCTGCATTATCGTCCCCTCGTGCTATGTAATGCGGTTCCTCTAATCTGCTTTTTAATTCCTTCCAAGCCTTTTCTCCTCCATTTTTTACCTGATAGATGCCAACAAGTCGATTTACTCTCCGCCTTTTTTCTAATGTTTCCCAACCGAGAATCTTTCTTATGTCTTCTTAACACATACCTGGTTGCGTTTCGTTGAACTTTCTCAATCTTTTCGATATTCGTTTTATCATGCGGATCCCACACCGGATTTGTTGCGTATTCCAATAAAGGCCTCACTATTGTCTTATACCCCAACTCTTTTGCTTCCCTACTACTTCTCTGAAAGTTTCTCATCTCGTAATGCAGATTTTTAAACGCTTTGGACACGATTTTATCTATGTGGGTACTCCATACCAAATTATTAGTTAGCATAACCCCCAAGTACCAGCATTTATTTACCTTGAGAATTTTCTCTCCATTAAGCTTATAACTAATTTCTCTCACTTTTCTCTTATTAGTGAACGTTATGTGTTTACTTTTCTTCGTATTTACCTTAATTCCGTTTGAAAAAGACCACCTCTCAACAGCTTTAATGTCTTCCTGTAATATTTTGGTATCGTTTTCACAATTTATCTCTCTATAATTTATGCAATCGTCCGCAAAAAGCCTTATTTTAGAGTTTACGCCCTTCGGTAAGTCGTTTATATAGATTGAGAAAAGTAATGGCCCGATTACACTTCCCTAGGGTACTCCTGACGTTATATCTTTTTTTCGGATAAATGTTCACCTACTTTTACTCGCTGTGATATACCGATTAAGAAATTTTGCAACCAGCTTTTAACCCTCTCATCAATTTCCTATATTTTTGCTAATGAACGGGGATATGGTACTATATCAAATGCTCTGGAAAAATCGACTACAATAGCATCCACATCCTTTTTCAAATCTACCAATTCTAAAATATCTTGGCATAAACCCAGCAACAGCGACTCACACGAATAATCCTTTCTTAATCCATATTTGTACTTACACAACCACCCTGTATCCTTCCAAAATTCCTAAGATAATCTACCACTAGTCTCTCCATTATCTTGCATACCACAGATGTCAACCTGATCGGCTTGTAATTTTCTAAGTCGGTCTTAACTCCCTCTTTGTGGATCGGTATGATCGTTGCATTTTTTCAGTCTTCCGGAATAGTACTGTTATTGATAATAGCTTGAAATAAAACCTTAAGGTATGGGACAGTTTCCGTTGATCCCATTTTCAGTAAATCTCCCGATATATTATTTGGCCCGCAAGATTTATTACTCTTTAATCTTTCTAATTGTTTCCTAATCGCGTTGTAACTTCTAGGGAAAGTATTTACCTGCCATATGGAAACTTTATTCAAAGCATCTCTCCTGTTTATAATTTGTTTGGCATTATCATTATTTCTACTCCAATACGGATCGACTGGCCATCTATGATATACACTCGAATACCAGTTATTTGAACGATTCGCCCTTTCTGTATCATTAGTTATCATTTTTCCGCTCGTATTTTTGATCGCGATAATCTTCTCTTTATTGTTGCGTTTTCTGCGAAGATATTTAAAGAATTGTCTATTGCCGTCATCACCTAAAATATGAATAAAATATTTTAATTTTGTTTTCTTTTTCTCCTCGTTTAGTAATTTTAAATAATATTTATATTTGTTCATGTTACATATGTCAAGATCTCTACCTTTGTGTGCCTTCCTAACTTTCCTTTTCAAAGCCCTAATTGAGTAATAAAAGGAATAAGCAATCACAAATATCTGGCGTGAGTTAAACCTAAGAGGAGTATTTTAATTTTAAACATTTCTTTTAATATTTTATTTATTAATTTCCGAGTAGATATTTTTTCTTTCGTGTTACATGCATTTCCGTCGTTCTCTCTCTATCTGAGTATGCCCTACATTCGTTTCGTTTATTCATTATATTCTTCCCTCTATTGGCATAAATCTTTCGCTACATTTGGTAGTCACATCTGCCTAGCAGTAGGTCCCATCCAGTGACGTTGTCTCCACTCGCGTCTTCTCCTTGAATTCCTTACGTCGCATCTCTACGTCCATCCACTTCTGATAAGAGGTTGTTTTTACCAAATCGATAGCAAGTTTTTTATAGGAAGCAACCTGAAACTTTTTATTCTAGTCAAGAATAAGTATCCATGAATAACTATTAGATGATTACTGTTAGATAATATATTTTAAAATTCCGTTCACTCCGATAAACAACGCGAAAATACGGGCAGTTTTTCCGTTCAATCGGTGATAAATTACCAGCCAGATAAAATCAGAATATTTTGCGTTACGTGGTAGAATAAAGGATAAAACATGCTAATATTTAGTGTAATTAGTTTTTATTTCTGATTGCTGGTTTAGCTTTTATTTAATTCCAAACTTGAGTATCCATAATTAAGGATCCTACAATAAGTAAATCTCATATAATTGCTGCCATGATCAAGACTGAGACAAAAGTAAATGAAATATGTTCAGTTCTTTAACTTGTAGGTTAAACATTGGGTATTCATATAGATTTAGATCTACCAAAAGACAAACAAAAATTATCCCATTCCTCAACGGGTTAGATAAGATAGGAGATACAGGTATAGAGATAGGTTATGTTGGATGTCTTGTCACGCACTAGTCTCCTACCTGCAGATTGGCACCATTCAGTCCATCCGTAACTTCTTAAACAGTGTCCAATCACAGTACAGTTCACAGCAATTGCTGCTAAATAATCTCGCTATTGTAGCATAGTTTTCATTAATTTAGCTTAACTTTTTTGCGAGATAATATGAACCATTTAAATGAAACTCAACATTTTCCCCACTTTATGCAATTCGTCTCCATCCATATTTGTATCGCTCTTTTAATAACCGATCAGCAACAGACTCGTTTGAAAGGGTTTTTGGAGTAATTTCCATGAAGTAGAGATGTCTATGTAGGTACAGCTCATTCGCGTTAGGAAGCCACTCACTCTACTGCGCAGATGGGCCCAGTCCAAGTCAGAAAATAGGGGAGGCAGCGCTTCCTGGGCAGGAGAAAGCATTACCCGTAGCGGGAATAGCCCCTTAAACCCCATCTCTTCCAATTTTCGGGACGCCTTGTTATGCCCTGCAAGCCGCCTTTCGGCGTGTAGCAGAGGGTGCACGCACCATGACTTTATTTCCTAAATAGTTTACTATCGCGTATCGTTTGCGGAAAAAATGAGTTCTTGAATCTATTATTCCTAATTATACTTCCCTGATCTTTCTTGCTGTATCAGAAGGGCCTATGAAACATGGTTGACGTATTATACAGGTGACATAATCTGTGAACTTGCTTTCTCTGAACTTATTTACGTAGTAAAAGTATCCTGTTTGTAAATATTCCATCTGCTAAAGATTCCCATCCTGCAATCTGAAGCAACTCAGCATTATTCTGAGAGAATGAAAGAAAACTTACGTTAGATGAAGAGATTCGCTACAATTGAGTCAGTAATGGAAAATGAGACTTTGGAAATTTATTAAATTTCGTCCTCGGCCTGCGCTACGCCTCCTTTCAATACATTTCCGGAATCAAATGGTCAGTGACTGCGCTCTTTTCATTCGTATTTCTTCTCTTCTTTGGTTAGCATTTCCTTTGACAATTTTTCTTCTTCCGCACGTTTTACGCGTCTGAGTCTTGTTTTATTGTTTCAATTATGCCTTCATTCTCTTTTTTCTCTCGTTCATTGTTTTAATTTCCGAGGAGAATCGAATATATGCCGGGCGAATCAAACGCCCTTGCCTGCGAAGTCCTCCGAACGGCGTGTCTAAATACATTTTGCAAGACATCTTAATGGTTAGAGCGACCGACCAGAAAATTGGGGATTCTGGGTTCGAGTCTCGGTTCTGTCATTTTTTATGTCCGTTTATCACTGCGAATTTTCGTAAGTGCTTGTATTTACGTACAAAGTCAGTTTAAACCCTGTATTCAATTTCTTTACCAGTGCTTTCTTCTATTGTATGCCTTTTCCGATCTAACGTTGGAAACCTCATGACAGCTGCTAATAGTCTGCTATTCCCTTTTAATACAGACTTCTGATCTTTATATGTGTAGATTCTGCCTCACTTTTATAAACTTTTCAATACGTTTCTCCTTTTTCCTTACCTGATTTTTCTTATTGTTGAACGCATTGGTTTTCTTCATAGTAACTTGTTAGTTACGTTCTTTTCTTTTCCTTTGTTGTTTTTATCATTGAACTCATAGCTTGCCTAAATGTAACGTGTCATTTAGACTTTTTCCTTCCTTAATAATCGAAAGCTGTTTTGAAGTGAATGAAAGTTGACTAATTGCTATTTATCTCTATTTTAGTTCTAAATCTACACGTTTGTCCCCTATTTCGACGTGTGGCAGGGGTTGAATGCATCATAAGTCTGTCTCTTTAATCTTTTAATATCGCTTATAATCCACGGATGAATAATTCTTGGAAGTGGCTTGTCCATTTATTTTCTATGTTTCTGACCTGCCCTCGCAACACAGTGAACGAAAAACGTCTAATACGTATTCAAGAAACTTATAGTTCATTTTTTTGTGAAAGTTTGACTTAAAATATTATCCCCTTCTATCGATTCCTATCTTACATGAAGGAGTTTCTTGTTAAGGATAATCGATTTTTCGCAGCAATTCTTGACCTAACGCACGGACTCACGTTGGATCTCTTCAACATCACGAATTCATCGCTGGTGTACGTGTTTCCATAAAGTGCACGCGTGTTATCGATGAAGTCTGACCAGAGCAGGATAACATCACTCACGAGCTTTTTCTTCGTCCCTTATTCTCATCACGATGACGAGTTACTTACGTGCACGAACGCATTAGGTACGGATTTAGGTGGGTGTCCTCTGCTTAACTATTCTTAGGGGTTACTACAAGATATTTCACCTAGTCTTCTGTTTTTGATTTTTTTCCTGAAAAGTTTTACAAATTCATCTGATGGTTATTTGCATGCCAGTGAGTTAAATGGAGGAATTTTTCCTACGATAAACTCTTATTGCCGTTCATATCATAATTCTATCAAAATAATTGAACGAGGTTAATCTATCCTCTCTGCTTTCTAATTATGAATATGAATATGAAAAATATGAAAGATACTACTTCCATCTGTTCCCCTTTTTTGTGGTTTTAAGAACTATTAACAATATTAAGTCTAAATACTGATATTTGTAGACGACCATGATTTCATAGTATTCGGATAATTATGTACTGTAGGTTGTTTTCTAATCATATGGTGGAAATACTGGCTGTAAATTTGGATAATTCTCGTGTAAAATCAATATTCCTTACTTTCAATCGATATGGAATGGAATAGCCATTAGAATTAGTCGCTAAATATAGATATAGTTCCAGATATATCGTAATTCCCCTCTTCTATCGGCTCTGTATATCTTAGTTGACTTGCGAGATGTCGCTGGCGTTAAGAGATGGCATTCAATTGAAAACATTACTAAAGAAGTAGGAATCAACACTTAGTAAGTTCCGCAGAATATATTTTTTTGCGATTTGTTTCGTAAATAAATAGACATCATCAAGCCTGTGGACGATACTAGGTGTAAATAAAAATAATATTCTGCGGAAGTTACCAATTATTTGTCCCTACTTCTTTATTATGCCGCTGTCCCACAGTCCGCACACACTTTGATAGTATTTATTACAGGATTTTATATTATTTGCTCTATCGTATCTATTTGCCTGTAGATATTCAGCTCGAAGTATTCGGTCTGTCAGTAAAGTATCAAGCAATATTATCAACCCCCTTAAAGCTGCTAAAAGCAGTGGAGTGGTAATGAAACTTTATAGACGAGATATTCTCAAGTATGTTAATATATAATGTATTATGTAAGCATAAGTATATCAGCTTTACAGGCAACAACTTTACAACTTTACCACGATTCTCGAAAATAAGGAAAGCACTTCATTTAATCTTAATAAGGCCCATCTTTGAGCTAAAGAAAGACGTCAATTGTTTTTATCTATCGAATTAAAACAGCCATCAAAGCAACGTTAATAGTTGTAACATTTTACTTTCGATTCGATTAGGCATAGTTTTTCGCCAAAAATCTCGTCAGGCTGTTCCTCCTGAGATTCCTGTATACACATCCCCTATTCATATCCGTTTTCACGAATGCTTTGCATTTAGATATACGCAGGAATACTGGTTTCCGAAATTGAGCACATCTAGGCATCGCCCTCTCCCCGTTCCCAATAGGCATTCCCTGACACTGTTGTCAGAGAGCGCTGTTAACTCCTCAGCACAGTTAATTTCTAAATCTCCAGCTCCGTCACGCCGCGAGGTGTTGCGTTAATTTTGGCCAGAACTGTATGTACATACATTGGTGTGAGCGAACAAAAATCGGTTCAAACCGGTTCGTCGTTGGCGGGAGGAGAAAAACCGGAACTGAACCGAAATCCTGTTTTCGGTTTCAACAAGGGAACCGGAACGAAAAATATTTCGGTTTGATGACTGTCTTGATGGAATGTGGCACTAAAAAGATAAATTAATTTCCTTAAATTATGTAATAAATCGAAGCTCTTTAATCCATGATTTCAAACGAATCAGCAGAAGATGGGAAAACGTAAGTTAGAGACACTGAATCGTAAGAGAACTAACTTGAGGAATTAATCGAATTTCTAGCGACCCTCTTTTCAGCTCTTACAGAGTGTAAAGGTCACAGAAATCAATGGATAAATTGGCAACTACGCTGCCAATTCTCCAATCAATGATACTCAGTGAATTTGCGTATAGACATCCGAAACATGTGCTCGCGTTCATTTCCTCGCGCTTGGAATAGATGACGGAGGCGATTTGAAACCGGCAATCGCCAAATTTAGAGGGAATAATCCTAAATGGTATTTTGTGAGTGCTCTTTGTGAATTGAATGCACTCGTATAATATGGGGTGGACACGTTTTATAGCCTCAAATTCCATTCGCAGTTTGCCGAAGCGGAAGTAAAAAACGGAGTATTGCAATTGCAGATCTGCCGAATCATTTTCAAAGGACATGCGGATTACTCCAAACATTTTCCAACTCAAAATTACTAAAATCGCACTCTTTATTATATTCGCGAATACAATTGACAGCTGGAGCGGAGGATATATTTCACTGAATGGAAATCAGCGATGTATCTACACCTCGACTGCGGATGATATATGATTGCTTCCCATTCAGCCACCGTTTCGGTCGGAATAGAAATTTATGAGATTAAAAGAAGTTTTTATGTGATTAAATCTAGGAATACGAATGCACACGTCGTTAGGCAAACAGAGTCTCTCTGATTTCCAATTCCGTCTTTTTTGCGTATCGCTGGTGAAAAAATTAAATTTTCGAATCGACTCCCTCTATCGTCTGTTTCCTTGTTTATTCTCGATCGGCCATTGTAACAATTTGGTGTATTTGAAATACGGTCTGCCGAAAAGGTATCATGTATCATGTGTGTTCAATACTAGGGCCTTTATCGATACACGTCAGTGGTGTATTTAGTGCAAAGTAAAAGAAGAGGTAACAGAACAAAGTAGCCAAATATTATACAAGTGAATGAATTCGTACTCATCTGACTTTACCGCATAAGAACCGACATGGCTGGGACTCGAACCCTGGTCATGGGTTCATAAAGGATATGTTTTCAATGATTCTTATCTTGCAATAGAATATACTTCATAGTATCAAGAGCAAGAAGGTTACATTTTCACATAATTCATGCAGGTAGATTGGTGCAGAATTGTAAGAAGATGTTCGCTGAAATAAGGTGCATTCCCAAATCTATTTAGTATTTATTAACTTCTTTGCGTTACAAGGAATAACAGATGCGAAAGATAGCGACGTTACTGGACTCGAAGCCAGGTCTATCACTTCCCGGGTCGGTATTCTAACCACTGAACTACCATTCTCAAATTTGGTCAACTTTGACCCCCTGTAGAATTTTAATGCACCGGAATAAAAGTGTATTATTTGGTAGTTATATGCAGAATTTATTTAAAAATAGCCATGCGAAGTTTCAAAGTCCGCACTCAAAAACACCATTTTCTTATTTTTGGCCAGCTTTTTTCGATTCTAGCCCAATGTGCGACGTCACGACCAATGAATCGTATTTAGTAAAAAATCAAGTGTGTCTTAATCAGTCAAGAGAGTCAAGTGTGTCTTTATCAGAATGGCAATTATCAATATTTATTTTTTGTTGTTTCTTAACGAGCAGTTAAACTATTCTGAGAACTATATTATTTTTCTATTCTAGAACTATTCTGAACTATTCGTGAACTTTCACCCAAGACTAGAGAGCCAGAAGTTGCAAAGTTTGCACATTATTAAAGTCAACGCCCCGCAGATTATGGACTTCTTTCCGTGTATTTTTCGGTCTTCAGTTCGATCCCCGATGAATTAAAGCGTTCCCATAAGAAATGCACTTAACATTCAGTTAAACTCTTTGCAAATTCTATTTATATTGCTAAATTTAACGAAAGAATACGAACTTGAACTGAGAGGTTTCATAATAAATATATTTAAAAAAGATTCATATTTTTATCGCCGATAATTGATTTCACTACAGATTATAAGAAATTTGGTAATACTTCTGTCGCCCCCTATATTTGGGTAACTTTGAAGCCAAAGATGATCGATGAAGGATTCTTTTGTTTATAAATATGACTGCTATATTCAACTGCACTTGTATTTGAGAGTCAATGTGCGCTTAAACAAGGATATCTATGAACGAGTAAATGCTACATCTATAGGTTTCTCTTAGAGAAGAAGTCGTATATTAACCTCTCTAAGAAAACCTTCAACTGTTTTCTCTCGTAATGGAGGATGTAAATGGCGGGATCTAGAGTGGCGACATAATAAATGCACTCTTTCATATTTCCTCGACTTGGAGATTTAATGCAAACATCTGCCGAAGCACCATTTGATTTTATTGTCCGCATTCTTCTGTCAACATTTTCCCTTTGGTCAACCTTCCCTTCGTTTGCTCAGCTCTCCTGATACTTGTAAGGCTTCTGAATATTTACCTTGTTCTCGGTCGTGTAATCAAAAACTGAAGTCGAGAAAAAAGGAAGGGGATGCTGAGTGGGCTTATTTCGTACACTTTTTGATGTTTCCGAGAGACATTCAAACACGTCCTCTCAAAGATGGCTTTATGCGATACTTCGTTATTGAGCGTATAAATATATCACCCGGGTTTATGAGGCTAAGAGCAACTAATATGCGATATACAAAGACGGTTTACTATTTAGAGGGGCCTTTGATTAAGTCAGAGGCTAAATTTGTGGGAAACCTCAGCCATTTTGAAACGAAGGAGAGCAGGATATCGTATTTCTCGAGGATATTCAAAACTGATCAAATCATAATAATAGAATCGATGGAAACAGCCGTAACACCTCCATAACATCAATGGTTAAAATAATCTTAAGCAACGTTATTTAAACCATTGATTGTGAAATTGAGTCTCTTATTTATCTTTTATATAATAAACCAAATATGTGAATTAAAGTTGGAAATGGCTCGTGTCCATCCATCACAATGTTATCGAAGTTAGATTGTTGGCAGCGCTGATGTAACAATTCAATTCTTATTGTTGAACATTTATCTTTCATATCGCATTTCAACGTTTACGATTGTTATCCACTTAGTTATCGATAACTACAACAAAATCGCCCGCTATAAAGATGTTTATATTCTAATTTATTTTTATTACAATATTATGGTAGATTATTCTAATCGACATTGTATTGCTGGGCATTTATCTTTCTAATCACTTGTAAACAAAATTGGCTTTTATTGTTATTAACGGTATCTGCTTAATCGATCGCCAACCATGGAAACTCACCCGCAATAATTTCCATTCTATTTTTATTCCTCTGTTGTTACTGATTTTTCTAGTACTTCTCCCATCTCTTTGTTTATCATTTCTACTTTGTTTGATAAAGCTCAGTGTTGATAATTGACAGATGAATACCTCACGAAAGCTCTGTTTGATACAATACTTGCTGAAATTTGCGTTGCGTTGCGGCGTGAGATGAAAATAGTTGAGTCTCTCCTCTAAAAACTAGATGAGTGTACATTAAAACCCTCTTAAGACGTTGTATAGCTTAATACGCGGTTTTCTTTCTGACCCTTTCAGACGAATCACACGGTTGAAAATACCTCTTAAGACACTCTGCTAACTGAATTTACGGTGGATATTACCTGTATTTGGATATACAGCAACGTGCTTTACCCAATCCTCCGCCTCGTTTGATTGACCGAAAATTGTTCACATTATCTGTATCGCTGTTATCCTCTTCTGCCTCGCCCTGGCTCTAATTGGGTTCATTCTGACCCTCTTGTTTGCGAAGAGTAATCCCGTGAGAGGAAAATGAACGTATCACAAAACAAAACAATCTCTATCCCTCTGACAGAGCTGGTAATAGTTCTGAGATTTGAATATATTCCACATAAGTCTCGTCTCAGGGCGAAACGTTAAACTAAACAGTCGCTCGGCGGTGTTTTTTTTTCACCGAAATCTCAGGTTGTAAACTTATCAAATAAGCAGCAGTGTTTTGTGGGCATTTGAGCGTAGTCCTGTGCTCTGTGATGGCTTTTCACCACTGCTATTAAACAATCCGTCGTTATTCCTGAAACGTTTATCCGGTAAAAATTACGTTGTAGAGTAAAACTACACCATAATTAAGATAGAAAGATAAACGCTATTTCGCCCAAAAAGCTGATAATCCTCAGAAAACATGTTGAGATGACAGCCAGTAGTACATGACATCAGCTTACGGACCATCAAGTTACTCTATGTACGTTTTTCAATTTAAGGTGTGGAGCACTAGTTTATAAATTAAAGAGCCAAAATCCCTTCTATTTTCCAAAATGCAGGAAATAAAAACATATCATAACTCGGATAAACTTCTATGCATCTTGAAAGGCGGTTTTGGTCCACTGAGAAGCATCTTAAGCTGATCTTAGTGCACTAATTAAATTATAGAAAGTTCTGCTTGCTATGGGATATAATCTGGGTTTTACGAGTTTCTATTTCGGAAATAATTCCATTTAGTTCGCAGCCACATTGGTTATGTAAGCCTTTGAAAAGATAATATCAATTAAATCTTTTCCTTATTTCTTCCTTTCTTTACGACTGAATCGTAATCTTTTGTTTACGGATTTCTCTCCGGTTAATCGGTAAAATCAAATATTGGTTAATTTCCGGTTTCTCAACTTCCGCCAAAGTTAAACCGGTTTGAAGTTTGAATTTCAATTTTTTCAATTCGAGTTTGGTTTTCGCTCCGACAAAATAACGATATTTTCTGTTTCGTATCGGTAACTGTTCGATACCATAGTAAGAATAGATTTTACTTCATCTGCATCTCCATTTTTACCCTGCAAGCCGACCTTCGGTGTGTGGCAGGGGGTGCAGTCACCATTACTCTACTTCTCTAATCGTTTACTATCGCGGAGAAAATTTGGCGGAAAAAATGAGTTCTTGAATCGATTAGTCCTAGCATATACTTCCTTGATCTTTCTCACAGTATCAGAACGGCCTATGTAAGATGATGGACGCATTATGTAGATTACATAATCTGTGAACGTGCTTTCTCTGAACTTATTTAGTAAATTAATCCTGTGATTAAATCTTCAAACTTCTAAAGATTCCCATCCTGCGTTCTTTAGGATGAGTAACGCTCCCTGATTTTTAGTAACAATTCTTCTCAAAACGTGTCGCCCTTTTCTCTATCTTTTCTAATTCTTCTTTACACCCTTAAATAATTAAAACGCAAGACTTTAACTAAGCAAACTAATTCCCCATTTTTATTTCACCTACTTAAAATAGATGACCAGTTTGCTGTAGCTTTGTTTCGCCCATGTTAAGGTCGGAACAGGCAGCGACTGGGACCAGAATAATTCCTGACGGAGAGAACAGGAAATTCGCAGATGGAGCTAGCGGCTTCCTCACCTTCCGTGTCTGCGGAATCGATTTGCGTCATTCCACACGACTGCGGGCTTCTCTTCCGTCACGCTTCCTCGGAGGGCTCGGTTCGATCCCGTGATGCTCTAGAGGGGTCTCTTTGAGACAAAGAAGCGAAGGACTAATTGTGGGGTTCGTTAGTGGCGTCGGAGTGGCCCAATTACCAGAGCCGTTGTTTAAGGGACTCTTATTCTTCTGTTTCCATGTCAACCACTAATTTATTGACGCGCCTCACCTCCAATGCGCTATCCTTCCTACAAATGCCTACTTATTCCCCAATTACGGAATCCCATTCGAATTCGGAGTGATTTTCCTCTACGTGAGAATTAAGGTTGCGAGAAATCGGGACAAGCGGAAAACACGAACGCTCAAAATGTAACGATCTCATTCCTACTTAAAGTATTACTTTACTTAGAACGGCTTCCAATAGCACGAGTTAGCAAATAGCAAATAGTCCAATAGCAAATTTTGTATACATCCTGGTTTCAAGAATATTTCAATTAACTATTTCTCCATGAAACGGTTTTCTACTAAATTCTTATAATTCCCTGACCTTAGACAGTGCATGATTTCCCAGAGAGGCTCTTAGGACACTCCATGAGGCGGTGCAAGAGTTTATTTCACAATAATTCCCCCATCTTCACCCCGAACGTCACCTGCATCATCCCCGGTGTTACCATCTTAAAATTCTCACTAACCCGGTGATTTCAGACCTACTAGTCGGTAGGAATAAGTCCATGAGCGATGCTATTTTATGTCACTCACATTTAGTGTGTATGCAATATGCATGGGCAGTACTCGGGAATCCGAAAAGGAACAGCAAAAAGCGATTCTTTTCGTAAAAAATTGTTAACGCAAATCAGTGAGTGTTGCTCAGATGCTTCAGGACTCAGGATGGGAATCTCTAAAAAATAAAAAATTTAAAAAGGATTAATTTACACAATAAATTCAGAGAAAGTTCGTTCTTAGAAGATGTAGCACATATTTTGCGACTTCCCTGTTACATAGGCCGATTTGATACTGCGAGAAAAATCGGATAAATCGATGCCACAACTAGCCGTTTTTGGAGTTCATTCTTTCCGCGAACAGTACGTGAAAGTAATCGTTAGGGAAGTAGAGTTATGGCTCTGCCGCGAGCCGAAAGGCGGCTTGCAGGAAACGTACATACATGTAAATATATTTTAAAGGAGTTTTTAGGGCGTCTCGTTTCCCTTCCATTTTGAATGTAGGATTGTATTTTTAATACCTATAATTCTGACTTTGTTTTCGTTTCCGCTATCAAATCTTAATCTCCTAATAAAATAAGAATCAGTTTTGGTTCAGAGATTTTGTTTCCCCCCTCGGAGACATCGTTTCAAATCCGGAGAGTTGGCAGCCCTGATTATCCCAACGGTAGCGTGTCTATCTATCCCAGTATAAAATTTTCACCTTACTCCTGAGGCTGCATCAAATTCCATGCACCAAATCGTTGATCCTCTCAATGAGTCTGACGGTCTTTCCCAAGAGGGCGTCTTGAAGGCAGTCCTTTCTTCCTTTGAGGACTGAGAAGTCGAACCATGTCACCTTCTTTGACTCCCGCAGGGAACACCTCTCAATTGCAACGCATTTGCGTCCATTCTCTTAGGATCGGAATTCGTTCTCTTTCCGAATCATAAATTTTATGCCGCTACTCGTCAGCATAATCATGATTTCAAATTTCTTGTCTCCTGGTGCTCCCAGCACCAATGAGGACCTCAGTTCTCTACCAAAGTACGTTCCTGCTGGAAAGCAGAATCTGTTGAACTTCTCCTACAACAAAATGCAACTTGTTCCTTCTTTATTTTGGATTGCAGATGATTGTGATCATTCCTTCAGAACTTGTTTATTCCAACTGAAATGTACCTTCAGAACAGAATCAAACGCTGATGATGCAGTTAATAATTCGTAAGAGAAAGATTAAAACCCTGCAGGGAAAGACCCACTTTAAGAAGGGCGTAAAAATCGCCACTGAAATATAGAAAAAGAGGGAGAATAAGGTAAAGGAATGTTTCAGCGAGACGCCTGGAAAAAAATAGACGATATGAATGCAGATTCATACAAAATATACAGGTTAGAACAGATGTAGAATTGAAATTACAAGCAAAAAGCAATGGAAAAATAGAATGAGAAAAATAAATCAAAAAAAAGTTCAAACATTAAAAAAATCAAACGAAATAGAAATCTTGACGAAAATTGACATATTAAAAGAATGGCAAAAGCAATGGAAAAAAACTGAAAAATGCGCTTTACGTATAGATATTAAAATAAAGAAGACAGTCCTCTTCCCCTGCACAACGCCGAAATTACATTATCTGTACCGCTGTGTACAGAGAAGACATATATAATACACTTGCAGTGTATTTATGTATATGTCTTCTTTGTGTCCCTTACGATGCCTTCTTGTAAGACGAAATATGCTTAGGGATTATGCACTTTTTGATGTTTTTTGGAGTTTATTCCGTTATTTACCCCTTGTATTTGCTGATGACTGGGTATCATCGTATATTCTGCCTTTTGGCAGGTCCCACAGCTGTCTCCTATTCGTCCTTCTTTGGTCTCGTTGTCGCCACCTATCTCTACTTCATTTTCTGCCTTCATTTTCCTCTTTTCTCCTTCCACTGTTCCCTGAAATGCCGTTCTTAAAATTCCTCTCTTAAAATTTGCCCCACCCAGTTCTCTCTTCCGTATTGTGTTTAGTAGTGTTCTTTCCTCCATTTCCTCTTCAACTTTATTTGATATCTACATTGAGAATATGGTCAGCAACGCCCTGGAGAATGAAAATGGAATAAGTATTGGAGAATGCATCAGCATTGCTGATGATTCTAGCCGATGACAGCCATAAAAACTTAAGGAATGATAAAATGCATTCTGGAAGGATAAGACTGGGGATAGTTGAGCCTTATTTGTCACAATCCTCTCTGATCAACGTGATTGTATTTCGTCTTCTCTTTGGAGGGAATACCGCTAATATTATTTATGCCACACCACGCATTTACTTCTTCGTAGCAATTGACCAAATGAAAAGGCTCTCGACTTGTCTAATTGACTGCCCGATAACAGACAGGAGCTCCATGGTGCACCACCTCTAAAACCATTCTTCTTTGGAATTACCGACTTCATGTTCCCCATCCATTGGCGCTTTCCCGTGCTCTCTTTAAAAGAGCGCTCTCTACCTTTAGGGAATCCCATTGTGCCCTAAGAACTTTATTCCCTTATCAGATATCTCTCTTCCCTCCGATCTGGGTAGTTCAATGTAGCATCCGCCATAAAGACCTCTCTCCCCATCCCATTGGCAAGTCGCACACCTAACTTAGCACCGTGAATATTTTCGTGAGTTTCTTTCATGAAAGAAGAAAGTAGGAGTATATGTTAATATTTATTAATTTAAATTCTTTTCAATAGACACACACATTTTAATTACATGTGATGACTACAAATAGGCTTAATGCCGGTTGGTAGTCATAGTCAGTGAAAGGGCAATATTCCTGCATGGTATTCACCCTAGTCAGGAGGAAAACCCTCCAAAAACCTCCCAAAGGTAGTACGTCATACAACGTAATGCAGTAAACATTACAATTTTATTAACAAAACATTAGAAAATTTACAATTCTGTTTCACAATTTCAATATTATGCATAGTAATACAATAAGAGGTAAATTTAACCATATTATTATACCATTATTAATGTACTTAACGTTTTAGATTCAATATCACATTTTTCTCAGTTTACGAAATCATTTTAATTACATTGATATGAACGAAAATGGAAAAGGTTCGAAAGTTTCTTCAGGTAAGTTGTTCTATTCCCACGATTCAGAAATGAATGTATACAAATACAGGCATATATTTAAATATCCGTACTTTGATTTAGTGTGGAAACTTTATATGAATTATTTCCTTGTTCTTCAATATTTATTTTTGCTTTATCGTTTAATTCTTTTTTTCCTCTGCTTATTACTTTTAATTTGAAGTGAGCATCTGTTCTCACCCTCATATTATGCATGGATGTGCATTTATATCTTCTATATTTTCCAGGCCACCTATACTTTATTTTATTTATTTTTCCCTCTTCATTTCAAATTTTATTTTCCACCATTAGTAGGTTTCGCAGTTTTTTCACGCCCCTCTTTTCGTGGTTCTTTTCCTGCAGGGTTTTGATGTCTTTCCTAAGTGCAGAATTAGGTTTTCTTTAAACGCACATTATATTTCCTTCTTTTTGATGTTTTTTCTTTTCTTAACTTCCTAAAGCTTTTTCCTTAAATCTTTAATGGCCGAGGGTTACACGTAAGGACAGACTATTAAGGCTCAATCTCTCCCGTAAATAAAGACGTATTATTATGATTTTGAAAGATTCCCTCTTTGCTATAAAGGTTGGTCCCAGAAACATTTTGAACGTCTCTCATAAAATAATCATTACGATAAATTAGGAGCGTGTAGAAGAATTTAATGTAAAATTCGTAGAACCAGGCAGTTAAAATCAAGAAATAGAGCAATAGTATTCTTAGAATAAAGGAGAATCTGACATCTCTTATATCAATTCTTTTTTCACCTTTTAGTATCATTTCCCAATAATAAATGCCTTTCTTTGATCGTCTTTCTCTCCCCGAATTTTTGAAGTTGTCGTTTTCTTTTGGGGAAGTTAAATCGTAAAATTCACGTTTATTTACGTATTTAGAGAAATTATAGAAAAAAGGCTCTTAATTTGTGACCGTTCATTTCTTACCCCGTGAGATGAGCTTAGATTTCTTATTATTCAATTTTAAAATAAACAATAGGAAACTAGAGCCAATTTTAATATAAAACGCACTGCGAAAGTACTACACACCAACTAAAAGATCAAAAATAGTTTGGACGCATAAGCGCCATCTTCAAGTGAAAGAGAATCACGAAACACGGATATTTAAGAGCAGAAGAATGGGAGCGAAAGGGCCAGATGAGGTGAAAGGGTTCGCCGTAAACCATTAAGTAGAAGAAATACCCAAAAAAGAGGAGGGAGAAGATAGAGCTGCAGTGAATAAGAGGTTGGCAAAAATATTCATTCGTAAGATTCAAGGTTTTGATTTTTCTGGATTACCTTCAATTTCTCAAGAATATTAAAACACGTTCCCTGCCCAACAGAAATTTA
Organism: Ladona fulva; assembly: GCA_000376725.2. NCBI lineage: Eukaryota > Metazoa > Arthropoda > Insecta > Odonata > Libellulidae > Ladona > Ladona fulva. The sequence continues at coordinate 172,119 of KZ308660.1, forward strand.
AAGTCCACCTAATACCAAAATAAAAAAATATGGAGCTATCCGAAGGCCCAAAGAAAGAGGGAAACTAAAACCAGGCATGAAGAGGCCCAGTGGATGTGAGCGCGTAGGAAACTGAAGCGCGTGTCACTATAGTGGCCATGGGCGCTGAACTTGTTAAGTCGACAGCCCTTCTCAGCTATATGTAAAATTTTAGGTGCTTAGAAAAATAGAGCTTAGTTAGAATAATGGTTTGAAATCAATGAGCGCTTTGCAAAGTGGGACTGATATGAATCGATTTGAAAGCACTTAGTATGTTCCTCTACTCTGATTTTAAAATTTCTTACAGTCTGACCGATGTGAATTGAATTACAGTTGTCACAGGTAGAAATATAATACAGTTGTTGTATTTAAGCACTGCTATGTCGGTCATCTACATATACATATTCACCTGCAAGCCGCCTTTCGGCGTATGGCAGGGGGTGCAGGCACCATGACTACTTTTCTAATCGATTACTTTCGCGTATCGTTCGCGGAAAAAATTAATTCTTGAAACGAATTGTTCTAGCATTTTTTTCTCTGATTTTCCTCGTAATATCAGAATGGTCTATTTAACATGGTGGACGCATTATGTCAGCTGCATCATCTGTGAGGCTTTCTTTAAATTTAATTAGCAGATTTATTCTTTGTTTAAGCCTTCTATCTTCTAAAGATTCCCATCCCGCGTCCTGAAGCATTTGCGTAACATTCAATGACTTGTCGTAACAATTTTTTACGAAACGTATCGCCTTTCGCAGTACTTTTTCTAATTCCCGAATACAACACTTTTCTGCAAGATCCCGTACACTACACGCATATTCCAGGTGAGGCGTGACCAACGCAACGTAACATCGCTCACGGACCTTTTCTTCGCTCCTTCTGCCAATTCTCTTCACGAATTCGAGTTTCACTGTTTTTTCCGAGTTTCCGAGTGATCATTGCATATTTGTTGGCGTTATCAATTAGTAAGATATCTGGTCTGTTGTAATTTATAGTTTTGTCGGTCAAGACACGTCTATCCCAATGGAGGATGATTTTGTTCCTCTTTAAGACAGGAACAGGTTGGTATTAGAAAAGTGATACTATTTCATACCCAGCTTTTGATTACTAGCCTTATAATTCGATTGTGTCTTCTCAAATATGCTACATTAGGTGGAATCACGCATACAGCCATTATATGTCCAATGGATTCCCCAGATTTGCCACATTTGCGGCACTTATCTTTGACGCCTAACTTCAGGATGTGTTCTTGGTAGTTGAAGGTTTTTATAACTCTGTCCTGAATTGTGAAAATAAAGCCCTCGGTTTTAGGATACAGGTATCCTTTTCCTATCCATTTTTAATTATCATTATAAGATAAAAATAATTATTATTATTTCTATAACGGAAACAGGGAGACCACGGTTATATCGATTTTTATAATTAAAACGATAACCGGAAGAATCCGAGGAGTCGAGACTCAAACCAGGGACCTCGGAGTTGGACATGCCAACCACTCTGTCACTCCGGTTGGCATTGACAGCGGTATTGTGTTGATGAAATACTGCACGTATTTCGTGATGCCTCAGCTTTTTTAAATGTTTCGAAAATCTTATCTGCTCGAGTTTTAAGTGTATATTTCTATTTACGACAAAGAACGCACTTACGGCATCCAAAATCGCACATTCGGTTGAGGGACTTGGGGGTGTAAATGGGAATCCAAATACTCCTTTGATGTGAAATACCTCTTCCTAGAAATGGAGCGCAACATCCCAACTCATCTCTAAATAATAACTCATCGCACATCTAAAACTACGCTACGTTTCGGTAAACTGAAGAGCGACTGAGTGACTCCGCAATGGTAATGGGCGCTTTATTAATCGAGTCGCTAAGTGCAATCTTATGTGTATACTCGGTCATTATATATGTAAATTGGGTTAATAGAAAAGCAGACACAGGTTGATGTAATAAAGAGGTAGCTTGTATGGGTCAAATACTGAGAGGAGAGGGATTGCTAAAGAAAGTAATTGGAGTTAACGCCGTGTCTTGTGTTGGAAGTTAGAAGAGGTCGAGTTAAAGAGACCCATCATTAGATGGTCATTAGACTGCAATGATGGTCGCCCCGAGGGGCATTGACGCCATTAAAAATTGATAAATTAATTTCAGCAATAATGTTTATGAAGATTTCTCTAACATTATCTCTCAAATTAATATAACTTTAAAATTAAAACTTAGGATATAATAATGAAAAGTAATTCCAGTCTAAAAATAAGTGATTTTTATTTGTTTTTTAATATCTTATGTGAAAATGCATGAGCTCGGGTTCAATAACTGATATGGTCGTCAAGGAAATCGGCTCTTTACAACCACTATTTAACAACATTTTCGTGTGTGTCTTCAAAATCCTCGTAGTTACGAACAGGAAGCAATATACCTTAACAAAAAATAATTTTTATTTAATTTCTTCAATTTTTCTTAAAGTGCTTGTTTCGATTTCATTAGGTATTCCTTCTAATTTAATGTTGCAAAAAAATAAACCATGCTAGCGATAAAAGTGAACTATGCGTGTATTTCTTATAGAGACGCTTTATTGGGATCGAACCGGGGACAGTCAGGTGTACAAAAAATAGCCTATAGTCTGCGCAAAAATGATATTTAATTCAATTCTTAAAATTTTGAGAGTTGTACTCCTTTTGGTGCTTGAGTATTCTGCGAGCATACAAACTTTCGGTTTTATTTATATGATTTTTATGCAGAGGGATTTATTTTTGATATTTTGCACTTCTATAACCTTTGGCATTTTAAAGAACCGCTTACTTTCATTTATATCTATCATTATTTTTATCGATTTTTGCGAAGTTTTCCTTTGTTTACTGTTTGCTCTTGTTATCTTATCGTGTACAGTCGTATATATCAAACAGTCTTTGTTCTTGCTTGTAATTATCTCAGAAAAGGTGGATCTTGATTCCAGAATCAGTGGAATCGCTCCTCAAATGTGCTCCGATCATTCGCATTGTGGCGGAGGAGTCCTTTGTATTGTTTCTCTTAAACAGACTTTATATTGAGTGGCAGACCCTCCTTAATGCCCTCCGTCGTAAAAAAGAAGAACGGATAGGACATCTACTCTATTTGTCTCTCCTTCTTGATCCTCTCCTCCTTCCACATACTTTATCGTCTTCCGTTCCCTTTTCTCCCCAAAATTCATTCTGATTTGTTTCTTTTCCACGGACAGGGCACTTTAGCCTTTGTCACCCTTCGATACGTTATACTATCATTCTTAATGATTTATGTAGAATTTATGCATTAAATAGTTTCAGACGAAAACACGGTTGCCACATTTCTTGCTCTCAAGGAGACCGAACTATTGCCGCCGTCTGAATCGTCGATATATATCTAATTCAAATCGCTCTTTAACATTTACTTATTCAATTGTTGTCTCATATCGCTTTATATGTTGCTATCTCCCTCTGTTGATTGTTGAATAATAATTGTTCCGTTTCAGTTATCTTTGCTCTGTATTATTTGTAATAATGCTATAATGTTCATTGTTATCTTTTGTGCAATGTCCGAAGCAACAACGTTGAAGGATGTTTTTGAATCATGTCGTTCCTTTTTTGAGCGTGCGATGAAGATATAAATGTGTGTGCCTGATTCGGAAGCTCAGGTTGTTAGCTCGTCCTTATTTTGAAAACGCACCTGAGCCCACTTTTATACGATTGCAATGAATGTAGGATGTAAATTAATTGCAGTGGAATGTAGACCATTAAAACGGGAGGAAAAGAGTCAGGAATTCGTAGACGCTTAAGGAACTAAAAGAAACGCTTCATAACCTGTATGGAAAGATGGGATTCTTTGGACCTATAAGAAGGATGAAAAAAGCAGAATAAGTGAAAATAGGGAATGTTAGCGATTTAAAATGGAGAGGAAGGCCAAGGAAAAGTTGGTTGAACAATGAGAAGCAACATTTTTGATATTTTCCCTCGATTCACATCTCAACATATTTGGCCTCTAGCATTTCTCGACAACTATAAAATTATAGTATACAATTATATCAGCGGCTTGAAAGCAGTAAAACGGGATGCTGTACAGATATGCATAACCAAGAGAACGGCAGGGAGTGAATAATAACCTGTGTTGTTCTTTGAAACGAAAGAAGTACTCTGGATTGAGAAAGTATCTTGTAGTACTGTGAATTATACATTTGTATGTATAATTAATTAAAGAATTGTTGTTGTTAATCCAGCTAATTCCAAGTTACTATCTGTCAGCCCAAAGGCTTAAACTAAAACTGTGCTCCCACGAACTTTCTGACTTAGCACTTGGCAGAGAAGAGACTAACATTGTCCAGATCCCTATGAAGTCTTTCCCAAATCCCTTGTAATAACGACGACCTAGGTTTGGGATCCAGTTGACATAAATTCAGCACTTTCAGCTCACTTTCTCGACGGCGCTGTGATAATACTTCCGAGAAGCCACTGCGACAAACCTTTCTATTCCTTTGTTTTTAGTTCGATTGATTAAATGTTAGAAAATTAGCAGTAAATAGAGTTGCGCTGTTTAAATTGAAGCCCAAAAATTACTATTCCGGGTGTGAATGAATGAATTTCAATAGAAATTTACAGTTTTAAGTCACTGCTAGCTTGGGGACCTTCAAAATCAATGAAGAAAATATGATAGTAAATATGTTTAAGGGAAGATAATTTATCAATACATATGTTAGCCTTTTTATTCACGAAGCGAATAAAAAGTAGCAAATGGAAAATATATTCAGTGTAATATGAATCGACGACACAGAATCAGGAGTAACTTTGTGGTAATAATTAACGTTAAACAACTGCCCAGTGGTTAGAATATAAAGTGGGAGACCTGGGTTCGAGTCCCAGTCGTGTCGCTATAATTCACACTTGTTATTCCTTTGGGATTTTCGTAGGTTTTATAACCTACTAAGTTACCTTCCTTTCCTTTATCCTCTATCCAGTTGTCGAACTCCATAGGTTTTCAAGATTAATGGGGAGACGGACAGTCATATCGTATGTTGGAGTATAGTTGTGTATTTGCTATATATAGGTACTAGTTGAAATTCTCTACCGACAAAATATAATAAAATATTTCTGAAAGAGAAAAACTTTGCTCAGTTGAAGTGTTTGTATCATGATCTGGATTATAATTTTAGATGAGCAATTTATAATTATTGTTGATTTAATATTATCGGAACTTTCTGTGCGTAAGTTACTTAGAATACTTTTCAATTATATTAAAGAAAGAAATATTTGTTCAAATTAAGGATGATATTTAGCAGCGCTTCCTACTGATTTATTGCGATATCATATCCAATGTACCATTCATACGTGATCATCATTTGTACGGTAAGATTTTTTCGTGCACGGAATTGGCAGTTTTTCGTTTTTGCAAGAGAAACAATGATTTTCAGCTACTAGTTCTGGAGGATGCCAAGTGAAACCATCCGAGTGACAGTACTTAAAACTCGATATACTTCGTCGTCAGCCGATTATTTGATCTCATTTTACAAAAAAGGAATATTTCTTGTCTCTTTCTCCTGTAATCTCTTAACTGGAAAATTTCCCGTAGTAATACAGGCCAAAAGTACTCCATCTTTCAAGTTACGGTTGCAGGCACGCAGTTTAGGACAACTTTCGAAACTCCAATTTCTAAAGAAAAACATCGCATTTGAAGAAGCGGTTACACTTCTCGAATCATCGCAGAAGTTCTCACCAAACGTTACGCCTTTTCTAATTCACAAATACAGAGCTTCTTGTTGGAGTTCTTCAATATATAGAGAAGGAAGAGAAAATGGTCTCTTACATTCTCCTTTAGAAAAATACTTTTGTGAGAGTGGTTGAGTATTTCAGAACTCCAATTAGAGAAGTTTCGCTTCGGACCAACTGAGCAGAAACAATACGTGTTATAGTGCATTACCAACCATATTGAAATTGGAATGAGCATTGCGGTAGGTGGAAAACAGCTGTGACAGAGGTTTAGAAAAAGGGAAGGATAGCTTATGCTATGAAAGCAAAAAATCAAGACCGTAGTCATTTATGTCTGTAATACACTGCTACCTGGCGTAGAGTTTAGGAGATGAACCACTATAGTGGTTCATCTTTAAAGATCAATAAACCACTATAGTGGTTCATCAGGAGCCAGGATCATCAGACTCACCATCCTCATACACATATATATGTAGCCCATATTAGAACTCATTAAATATATTTCATAAATATTATTTACAAACATTGCTACAAATGTTACAGTTCATTTGTTATTTTGGCACTATTCGTTTAGTACAGAATAAAGTAATGCATAATAAAAACACAGTAAAATGAAATATAGCCATTAAAATCTTATAAAATGTGTTAATTATTACTATCATTATTATTTTTTATGCTTGACCCATCTGTTATACACATAGTCAACAGCAGCAATGCTTTAGGAGGAATAAGGTATTGTAAAAGCAGATCGATGACTCAGTAACACTTTTCAAAGAATTAAATTCAGCAAAACCTTAGTCGCAATTTAGCCTCTTTAAGTGGAATTGCACAAACAGTTTTCTTCTTTCCTTTATGCATAAATTCCACAAAATAACCCCAAAATTGTTGATACTTGTCAATTCAATAAGAAGTGCCCAAAATGAGTGCAGTAACTCCGATACCTCGTGTTATTACAGCAATGAATAAGAGAGACTAAAATGAGGAAACCTCAAATAAATGAAAGATGCAATTTATTCTATTCTGTTCCTGGAGAGAAGTGGAAATAGTCGTCGAAATGTGGAATAACTATGACCTATGAATCACTGGTTTCAGGCGACAAATCAAATCCCCTTCTCTATAAGCATCAAATGCGAAATTTCCGTCTCATCCTTATGAACGGTGCTATACTTGTCCTCATGGGTTTTCAATATATTCTCCTCGAAAATGGCCAATAAAAACAGATAATATTTTCGCCTTCTGTCATCCCTTTCTACAACCATTTCTCACCTCTCGCGATATCCAAATGGCACACACCTACTCTCCCTCCATGCATTCATACATTTATGCATGTCTTCGCCTTCCCCATACACAACTGCCCTTTCCTTGCATTCTCAAAAGGAAAGATATCCCGCACCCAAAGCCGTCCCTTCACATTTTTTCTTTATTCACGGACTCTTCCTCTCCGCAATCTTTTTCCTTTTCCTCCGTTTCCGTTTCTTCACCTTTCGCATCTCTGCAAAGTTCGACTTTCTAAAAGCGGAGCCTTTCATACTTCGCCAACACTTCTACTTTCCTCACGCAAGATGAAGCCGAGAGCGAGTCTACTATTATTGCTTTTAAAATCGGTCGTGGAATTCGGATGGAGATACTTTGGACTCGAAAGTAGGAAATCGGGAATTTCCAGAAAAGTTTGGCGTGGAAATTTTTCCATTCCGGTATTTCAAACTCTGTGAAAGAAAGAATGGAAGGGAGTTCTCCATTCGAGAGGCAACTGTTGAAAATCATAAACTGTTTTTTGTTCATTTGAGCGAATTCCGTTTGAGAGGTGACTTATATGTGTTTTCTGGTCCTTCTAAGCCGACGCTAGAGGATGCCGCGTTGTGCTTCAACTATGAAGCAAATACAAAGTGATGATTCACTGCAAAGTCATAAACAGAAATGTTTAAATGATTCCGAGTGTCGGAGCCGCGCCCCGTGTATCTGTCGCCCGTGTGCAAACGTAATTTGCCACTCCTTAGAATTAAATACCAAAACCACACATTTCCTGATCTTCAGGTAAAAATTATTATGTAAGACTTTGAAAGTCCAGTGTTTCATGACTTCATTTACCAGCTTAACTTGGTTACAAAACATCAGTAACATTTAATTATCCATACTCTGTATGCTAACTGTATGAATAGTCAGCACACGGAATAGTAACTTGTTAATCAATCACATTAATTTCGAGTAACATTATCATCGCAATTATTATTAACATTATCATCGCAATTATCGCAAATTAAATGATTTGTATGAAATCTATTTCTGCAATTAAATATGACATTTTCTAATATAATTCGTATTGTAACATAAATAATTTTGATTAAATCCTCTGCACAAATATTCCTTTCTTGTCTTGAATTATTCTTAATTCTTTACTTCAAATGATTGTCAATCTTAAATTTCACATCGCAATCTTTTCTGGATGAATCGTGTGTATCACATCGAAAACAACAAATAATGTTATTGTAATAATATTAATGGTTGGCTACGCTTCTGTTGCCGCCCTTTGGATGCCGCCGCTCGGGTGCGATGGACCCATAGGACAGAGCGGCTCTTCCAAGAGTTAATATTTTGTCTTGGGGGAAAATATGTTGCATATAATACATAGCAAGTGTAAACAAAGCATTAAACATGGGTAATAAAATAGTATGAAGTCTCATATTTTATTCAACGCTATGACGTCCTTTCTGATTCCATCGTTCTAAACCACTCACCTTTTTTGGCCAAAGTTGACGTTGCAAAAGGTTTTATACTTTTTTACCCAATGCTTGGGTGTCTATGTATGACGTGCCTCTACGAGAACTCATCGCTGAAATCCACCTCTGGCTTTCTGTGAGCTATAAATCAGAATACGATGGACATGTACATTTGCTATGGAGACCTTCCTTAAATTGAGATACGAAACTTGATTTTTCGCCAATTTTAGTGACCGTATCTCCTATTTTATGTATTATTAAAAGTTATGTATTACATCGATCTTACGCCAGAGCATCGAACCGGAACCAAACAAAACCAGAAATGGAAAAAAATCGTTGTTTTGCCGTAGTAGACAGATCCCGAGCAGAAAAATTCAAATCCTTTAACGGGACGGAAACCGGAAACTCTTACGCATTCCGTTTCGAAATACAATACAATGCAAACGTATTTATAAGGCAAATAAACTGTTCATATTCAAATTCTGCGTAACGGTAATTATATTATGACCAATAATATAATTACCAGTTATATATTACGACCATTTATGAGTAGCCCAAGCTTGCAGAAAACTGTAATAAATCCTNATATATATATTCTAGGTAATATTCTGTTAGCATCTTTAAATCTCCATCTCGTATTCCGGTTATTTATATTCTTATTTTATTAATTCGAATTTTTAACTCTTTAAATGGAGCGCTCCGTTAATTAGACTTATGTAAGAGTAGAGACATTACTAGTGCACCTAAAACACTTCCACAGTTAATCGCACGAAGCAAGTAGTCAGGATTGGTTGTAGTTAATTGTGCATACTCTTCAGGCTGATGATTTCAACTGATTTGATTGATGTAAAAATTGGTCGCGCATAGAATATGTAAATATTAGAAATACTTCGAAATAATTTTCATCTTAAAATCTTCAAGTTCAAATCGTACAGATAATATTTACATAAGTCTTCTTTAGATTCATTCGTCGGATTCGATTTTATCGCCATTATTTGACCCTTTATCAAGAGAAGCAAATAAGAGACCCTTTAATTTTTAGAAGATGACGGGCAGGGTTCTTTGTTTTTCTCCGGATCTTTGCTTTTATTCCTCTGTCATAAAGCTTTCATTCAGTTTTAAATAGTCCATTCATTAGTCAAATTGATCCCATTTGACTAATCGCTATTTCTGAAACTTAAAAATGGAAACAGAAGAGACCCTACTTATCAATTATCCAGGAGAGACCTTCAGTCTAACAAATATTGCATTTTTATCTTGCTTTGTATCTTGTATTGCCTGCAAATATTTATTACCCAACAAAATGTTTAAACAAGCTCCAAAACTGCAGTACCTGTTATAACTTAATTATTTCCGATTTGAAGTTGGCCTATGATTTACTTTTATTTAGATATGTAGTAGAAAATATTAATCAGTCAGTATCATTTTAGCAAACATTCAGAGCCATCTAACGCAAAAGGTATTAATCTCCTCTTTCTACTTTTACTATTTATTTATTTAACTCCTTTTAGTGTTGGAAATAATATTGGAACATTTTTCGAATTTCGCCCTGAAAAACTTCGCTTTTCCTAAAATGACCTCCTCTTTTAATTTCACGATGAAAGAATTCCGCGTGGAAAATTAAAAATTCGAAGAGTTCCTTTATTTTTCAGTGATAAACGAGTGCTTTAGACCATGTTTTTGGAAGAATCTGCTCGCAAATTCCAAGGATTGACTGTAATTCGATATCCTTATCGACTGCAGGATCCCAAAAACAGGTCGACAAACTTAAATGAAACAGAGCTGCCAACTTTTATAGAGGGATACCTAGACAAAGTGAAGGTTGCGAAGTCATGACAACGGAGGCTAAAGTGACGGACTCCCAGAGAAGGTAAACAGAGTAACAACGTGGATTTACGAGTAATTCTTGGCTCGAAGCGGAAGTGACGCGGCAGCGGAGTAGTTCTCCGCGCCACCGACATTCGTTATCCGGTCCACGGACCGCCATCGAATCGCACTTTAACGCCATATCTTCGCAATGGTCACTCTCTTCTCTGCGAAGGGAACTCTCTCTTCAAAAGGAATTCTCTCCTTCTTTTAATATTTTCATCGTTTGAGAAGAGCGCCTCGTTCCTTAAATAATTCAACCTTTTTATACTTCTCAATCTTCCGACTCCTTTCTCATTTCCCAGAGGCCTCATACCCCCCGAATGAAAAATAAACACTTTCGCCCCCTTTCTCTTCCTTTTACTGCATTCTCTCTTCCTCTTTTACGGTTCCTCTCTTTCGCCCGCACAATATGAGGAACACTGTGGAGGGACGCGCTGCTCTAATTTATGGAAGATGTTCTTCGAATGGCGTTGCGAATATCCTCTGTTTTTCCCCTTTTCCTAAATGATTCCCCGAACGAGCTGCATTTGCATAAATCGTGCTGTTTACCTCGGAATTATTTCGGCCTTAATATAGTCTCGTTTAAATCGGTGGCACTGCGACATTAAAAATGCAAAGCTTAGAGAATCAGAGATCTTTTACAAATCTCAAACTAATTTCCAAGTCTTTATCACTTTATCACAAAGAAAGTATATGGTGCAGATTTCAATGAAAGTCGGATAAACAGATAGACCCTTTATTGGCGAGGTGAGGCCCAAGTGGGCCTCTCGTACAAATAAAACACTATGTCATTGTAATATAAACAAAATATAATTATAAACTAGAAGAAAGAGTGAAGTGTAGGAAAAATCTTCGCAGCTGAACGTTTACAAACAAACCCACGTTACGGGATAACACCCACAGAAAAGGGGGTGAAGAAAAACAACGAAAACATAGTGAATGCGTATAAAGACAATATCTATATTTATCTACAATAAATTTAAATAGCAGGAAACCAAAAATGAGGAAAAATGAAAATCGAATAACAAACGGTTAAAAATAGCTATTTTATATTATAGCTAATTAAAGTATCACTAAATCAGTAATGTGTTACGCGTTTCATCCAATCCACTGTATAGAAACACCACAACAAACTGTCGCTTAGGTAGTGCTGCTTTGGATCACGCTGCATCTACTCCTGGATTCACTAGGGCCTGCGCGTTCGACTCAGTAACAAAACAAATCGTTGTGCTATTGGCATTTTATATTCGTTCGTTCTTCAGCTGATTTTTTTCAGTTTGTGGATGTGGTCCGTAGTGCTGAATCCCTTGCAGAGTCCACTGTATGACAAATGTTTTCTGGGCCCGGCAGATGTGAGAGTCGTCGTCAGACGTTCAGCTAGTTTAAGGATAATTGCAATTTTCTCCCTCAGCGTTTTCATATATGTTATAGGTGTTTATTATCAAATATTAGACAGGTTTAAGATTTATTTATCCAACTGAAAAATCAAATACGCAATGGGCGGTGAGTGTAATGAAGCAGGGTTTGCCACAAGGATCAGTATTCTGCCCGAAACTATTTATCTTTTATGCAAGCAATTTATTCACACACACACACACACACACACACACACACATATATATATATATATAAAATCATCATCGGCCATTTTCAATCTGACGTCGGATGTAGGCCTCTCCAA
>KZ308660.1:184705-206415 GCA_000376725.2 Ladona fulva
CGCGATGCTCCTACCATTTCTTTAAACCGACCCCCCCTCCCACATTTGCAGTGAATATAACTACCGTTATGTTTGACATGGTCTCCTTACAGTGTTGCAACATGTTCCACTGAAGGAGTTTTTAAGAGTGTCCCGAATCTTATGTTACCCGCAATTTTTGAGTTTTCTTTGCTCATGACTGTACATATTTTAGGTTTAACACCTTTCCAAGAAGTTCACCAAAGGTTCTTTGTAAATTGGCACAATACATCGGAAAAGAAGAGATTTTATTTGGTCGAACCCATAATAGGTCAGATATATACTTTTTCTGTTGTTTGTTTGACGAGCTTTATATGCCAATAAATCTGCCACGTTAGTGTTGTAGGCTTTGGATCTAAATTGGCTGCTATACATTTACAATTACTATATTATTGTAACACTTTAAGGTAATTTTCCAGAATTCCAGTGCTTATAAAACCTTATTTAGTGGGTTATTCGTTATTATTGTCTTGATATCTATTTAATTAATGATTTTCATCGAAATATGCGCTGCCGGCACTGTATACTCTCCTTGTTAGTTATCAAGTGCACTAGAAAAAACAGTAGAATTGTCCGCTCGAAGACTGCGATCAGCAAATAAATTAAGAGGAAGTAATACATACGCATTGATCACACTATTTACTAACAATACTGTAACAACAGTAACAATATTAAAAACTCCTTAAACCATCAAACAAATGCTCCATCGATGAAACAAAGATCATTAAATTAGCTCGTTTGAACTTTACTTTCTTCTTTGTATGGCCAGTTTTTCAAGAAGGACGTTTGCTGTGGACGATACTGCATAATCGGACGAAATCACTTCGCCCTTGCCTATAAACTTACTCAAAACGCCATGAGATTCTGTTCTGGCTCGATAGTTTAATTGGTTAAAGCATCCGCCCGTAAGTGTCTTCCTCTTCTTAGTGCAATCTTTCTTCCGACAGGTTTCAACATTTCAGATACCCTCCATCGCAGTCGCCCCTGAGCGCCTTCTTTCATTTGCCTGTAACTTCGGCCATTAATAACCGGAAATCGAACCGGGGTCCACTTGAACCGAGGTCGAAAGTGTAAGATTGAGATATGTCTTCGTCCTTTTAGATATTTTTATGTCCGTTTTTCCCCATGTTTAGTTTCCCCATCCATCCTTGCATTCGTCTTTCCTAGGATTCCCTTACATTCTTTCGTTCTTTCTCATTAGACCAGCTTTCCCTCGTGTTTCTCCCCCACAAAGCCATGCAACCACAAATTGAATTTTAGGGTGCGTTTAATTAACGGCTACATACATCCTGAAAAACTATCATCAGAAATTTAAACTTATAATTATATTTGAACATAACAAACCTTCTTTTTAAATCTGAGGTTTCCCCCATTACAATACTTTTATTTACTTTTAAATGAAAATTACTGAAGATAACTTTAAACCTGGATTTTCTAGACGAGGTAATTGCATGCCTATGCATTTACGTTGCCGTTTTGACGATAAAGATGTGTTTTTGCATAATTTAACACTCCAGAACTTGTTTAAATTTTAACAGCTGCGACTGTTTCACTTGTCCTTTTTCCTCTCTCAAGATGTAGAAGAACGCGTTTTCCTTTCCCCATTCGACTCCCTCTCTATTCGCCCTTCCACTTCATGCTCTTGCTATTTCAACTCTGCTCCCCAGAGGATCTTTTTATGTTATCATCCAATTATTCCGATTATGTGCCTGTAATCTTGTTTGTCCATTTTGGTGTTCACCAGATGAGCCTCTTTGCCATGTATCGCTGTTCATACCGACCGTATTGCTAGACCTTCTGCTTAACAGTATAGCCAGTTATACGTCTAGGGTGTGTTGAGAAGAGCGGCAAAGTCAGTGACCGCCCAGGGCGATACAAAGTTAAGCTGAAACTCAGATAATTTTAATGTAAAAGATCGTTACCCTTTTACTTGAATTCTATCGGTCTGTTTGTCTGAAAATCCGTCAGAAAAAAATGGGGTGAATCGGAACTAATGTCCCGAAACATAGTCAACTCTAAATAACAAATTAACAGTTGTCACGAGACAAATACTGTCCACAAACCATGTTGTATTCTGAAAATAATTTAATTATTTTTATGTATTATGTTATATCTGTATTCTATGCTACATTTGTGCTTTAATTTGTGTATATTTTCAAATTTATTAAATTTTTAATGTAAGAACTATAATTCTAAAGGAGGGTTATAGCGTGACTATAAGCTTTAAACAGACGGGATACCGACTTGCTAACAGATTTTTCCTTTACTATGTTAGTGTTGCTTTTTGTAGTAGTAGCAGTATTGTAAAAAGAGGTTCGACAGCTTAGCTCATCTTGTACGTAGGCCTCCACCGGAAATCGAACCCATGTCCGCTTTCACCGAAGTCGAACGCGGTGCCCACTTGGCTACCCTTAACTATAATGCGTTTTTGCTTACAAAGCTAAGGGATTGAGATACCAAGCGGTCTTTGTGCTGATGCCTTTGTTTCTCCCTTATGAAGACAATACTTAAGTATATTTTGTTGTTATCATAGTAATTTTACTTGCCATTACTATATCAAGTTTTGATTGATATTCGTGCTTTTCCAAAACTTCTGTGTTCTAGAATGGAAAGAGGCGTTTTTCCATAGCAATTACTGTCCAGGTTTCAACAGTTAAGCAGAATATGATGATACCTGATCACTACGAATATTCGTTATCGTATTAAAGTACAACTTTCAATACAAAAAATTAAAGCCTTCCTTCTTTCTACACGATAGATTTGCGCAATACTTTGCCTATTACTATGTTTTTAACTTCTGTAGTACATATTTAACTGATTTTTAATCGCAATAATCCTTCTCTTTTCAGGTATGCACTGATTTCGCTGCTGCCAATTAATCGCTCGAGTGTGGGCTACGGAATCGTTTGAAATTAACTGAGCGGTGAATATACATTTTAAATTACACTATATTTGTGAAATTACAATAACTCTCGCAACAATTGCAGCATTATGCAGTAAGTAGCGATTATTGAAACGTAAAAGCCTAGAATTCGTTGAGATATTAGGAATTAATTAAGCTGATAATGACTTATGGTTCTTTGTTACGTTAGCGTTTTTATTTATAAAAATTATTGTATTTATTCATTTATATTTTATGTTGATTGTTTACATTCATTATGATAAAAGTCGTGGTTTCTTTAAAAGTGGAAATGTATGATTGAGCGTATTGTAGCAGGTGCACAAAGTGAGAGAGACAACTTCCGAGACACTCCAAGATGAAGGAGTCAGTCTTCTTTTTCGTCTCTCATTTAGAATGGGTTGACGACCTGACTGCGAACAGTTGAATTTTCCTCCAAACTGGGGTCTTTCCAATACTTGCAAGAGGGATTCCTTCGGCATGAAAATGTGTTATATTTCTACTCCGATATTCTCTAATATACGCCATTTTGTCTTATTAATATCTTTTCATATGCCCAAGTTACATTTCCATGGATTTAAAATTTTGTTTTTAACGAACTCATAATAAAAAAATATCACTAACCAGCGTTCTTTTCTAAATCCAAAGTCAATTTCCAAATCCATAGCGACACTGTTCTTGGCATTGTGTTTTAATGTATTACAAGAGTTTGCCTGATTTAAAGGAATTATGAAATAATCTAAAATAAGATTGTTTACGAAAATCTCTTAATTTTAATTTAGAATATAAAAACACGAAGAGAGAGAGAGAGAGAAAGAAGAAAAATTGGCGTAGCAGTAAAAAAGACAACCCAATCGATCTGTTCTCAGAAAGGAGATTTCGTTTTTATATGTTTTCAGAAATCCATCCAATTCTCACAGGAAAACGGGTAAGGGTGATTTTGCGCACCCAGGAAAAATCCCAAGGAAGAATGGACTTCAAAATTCCATTCTTCCTTGGGATCCATCCAATTCTGTTTGAATTATAAATATTAAAAAAAATTAAGACAGCTTTTATCATCAAATTTTAAGAAAATTTCTTTTTCATTTTTCCTTTTTACTTAACGTGAATTGCAAACTTTTGAAAGTCAAATCTTTTTAGAAATACAGATCTATAGTTTTTGTTTTAAACTGCTATCCATTAAAGGAGGTACATTTCGTTGTTATTTTTCCACATATGGGGCCTCTGTTTATAGTAGAGAGGTGGTCACTGTATGTAAAACATATTACAAGTAATTCATATTCCTTCGGAGAGGACCAATAAAAATCGGTCACATTAGGCAAATGGTCACTATAAGGAGACTGCGGCAGGTTCTGCTGTAGGTATCGGATTGGGAGTGATTCCAGAATTCTGATCACCACGCTCAAAACGAACAGAAATGCGGGAATTAACTGAAGAAAATTCTTCTAAAAGTACTTCTAGCACTTCTACTTTAAAAGAAAACGTACTTCTAGCTAACAGGAATCATTTGATTAATTTTAACAGCATATCAACAGCAAAGCAAGTAATTCGAAAGTTTTGGGAGTTGATGTAATGGACAAAGCAGAAGTTCAAACCTGTGGTTTGTGTGTAGATGTTGTCATTGCTCATGAAATGCTTTCGTTCGTAAGAGAGATTATATTTGATTACAATTCTTAGACTCGCAATGCAGCAGGAAATGAATCTTATGCTGTTATTTACGAGTAGACGTATGAAAAAATACCTAACGAACATAATATGGTAGAAAGTGACCTTAAGGACATAACTTTTTTATTTCTTCCGATTTCCGGAGCATCCGGTTTGGAGTTTCCGCATTAAGGTGAAATGTGCCCATATTTTATGTATTCATGCGCGATCAATCATACACTATAGGAACGATTCGAGTATCACCGAATAGTAAATAGGCTAAAATAGAAACAAATAGAAAGGAGAAAGACTATAAATGTTTTTTGAGCGGAGTATTTAAAAATTTGCGTAGCTCTATAGAAGGAATCATGTAAAGAATGCCATGGGGCACTCTACGATATCTTTTAGTTTTGAAACGAGGCAGAGATGCAGGATGTCTTGACACTCACACTTGACATTTGACAAACATTTCCTGGGAAGGACGATTTCCTATTTTTCGGAGAAATGTTCAATTTCGAAGCGTAGGTGTTGACGAATCCTACTTGTATAATATAAAAATTCTGTTAAATTTATGAGAATAGTCAGTAGAAATGCAATATACCATCGGTTTTATAAGACCACGTCATTATTTGAAGTATCTGAAAATAGACTAGTTGAAGAATAGTTAGAGTTGAAAGAGTTCTTACAAATTTGAGAAAATTATGTACTTAATCAACCGAAGGTATAAATCAAAATTGTAAATAACGAGTCTATTGTAGCCCAGTGAGCTACGTGATGACTCTATACGTTTGTCTCACTGTAATGCATTCAGTTGGAAAGCCTCAATCATATATATTTGGCTCCTAAATCCTTTATTGAGGGTATGAGGCGCAGTGGGCAAGATAAGAATTTAGTAGTCTGTTTCTGCTTTCCTTGGAAGACTAAGTGCGGAATAAGTATACGAAATGCGCAGGAAATAACGCTTTTAATAGCATTTTGTAAAGGATAACCAAAATTAATGTCAGAGTCAAGATACCTCAGTGGCATTAAAGTAGCCATGAGTAAGACCGAGACGCAAGTAAATGCAAGGTATTCAATATCTGATACCAAAATACAAAAATCCATCGACTTATGATAGCAGAAACGTGTACATATAAATGTGTGTGTAAAATATTCAGCCCGATGGCCGGTTGGGACATAATCCCTTCTACCATTAGCTGCAAAAGGGCTAAGAGAGAGAAATAGGCTTTCTAGTGAAGATGAGGAGTGAGGTAGTTTGCCATTGCTTTCCTCATTGAATCAGATTGCCTTTAGTGGAACTCCACCTAAATGAAGCAAAATGACTCTACAAGTGACACTTAATTGGCATCCCATTAAGAGGAATTAATTCACTCATACATCAGAAGCTTTCATTTATTTACACCCATGGATAAGGCTAAGACAAAATTAAATTAAATATACATTCTCTATATCCTGTAAGCAAAGAGAAGTGAAAAATATTTCATTCATTAAGATATGGCATAAGGACCCACATGGACCCCTTTGGTATATATAATGAGAATAGAAGACGACATCAGGAGAATCTGTAAATGTTCGTCATTAGGAATATCTCTGGAAATACATCATCACAAGCATCAATGTGTAGTTAAGCTGGCGGAGCAAATGACCCCATCTCCTTGCGTGACGTGCCTGATCGCCGGCATTTATCATTTTAAGGCCACGCAAGTCGACCCTTCGCACAATTGAAATCTCAGTGTCGCCTCCGACGTTCGATGCAACTTTATCATGCGCCACTTTCCTCTACACGGACTATTGCGACATCGACAACAGTATCTCGGAGATCTGTGCACAGGACAATTATGCTCCGGACAATATTGTCCCTCAGACATTCTTGGAGGACATATCGAATCAGTGGAAAATAGTAGAATGTAAGGACGAAAGCTGAAGAAGACATAGAAACGCCGCTAAAACCCAACCATTAGCCAAGTTGGAACGTCCCCACTCGTATTATACTAACATTTTTGTTTAAGCGTATTTCATAACATCATGCTGTTAATAATAATAAAAAACGTTTTTATTGGGCGAAGTTGGGAATAGACTATTGGGACCATCTTCAATTTAACTCTAGTCATAAAGTGAAAGAGAAGAAACGAAAGAACAGAAAAGAAGGAAAGAAAGAATGCTTTAGTGGAGGAGTAAAAAAGCGTGATATTTTATGCACAGAAAATGTATCTCCACTGCAGGAAAACACCCACGAAGAAAAGGGGGATGCGAAAAACCTGCGAAAGATATAGGAAAGAGTGATGAAGAATATAAGTGGTAGAAATTGAATAGAAGATTTTAAAGTTTGTAATACATAGCAGAAACATCATTGTCAATAAAAGGTAACATAACAGGTAATATATACACATTAATTCACTATACGGAATATTAGAAATTGTTCCTTGTCATATATATGGATATATTTATGTGTATATAAAACATATCAGTAATAATATTTAATCAATAAAATCGTGAATGTAATGTATGAACAATGATTCACTGTCAACAAGTTGACAGCTGTCAAGAAAGTCGTATAAGTCATAATCATGATTACAAACAAAAATACAGAAGAAATTGCAATGAATTACAAAAATTATAAATAATTACAAATTAAACCATTATAAGCATTAAATCACTAAAGAATTCATAGATATATACAGGAAGATGAAAGACTAATAAACCAGCAACAACAATAAATAAGAAAGACAGAGAAAGTAACAGAATAGGGAGTGAGAAAAGAAAAGTGACAAATGAATAAAATGGAAATGAAAAAGATATCAAATAGTGCCTATGCAACTTAGCCCTGCAAAGGATGCTTTATACAAAGTTTTTTGAATGATGATAAGAAGGGAGTTTTTTGAATTTCAGGCGGGAGTACGTTCCAGAGTCTACAATTGGTCACATAAAAAGATTTATTATAAGATCCGGTTTTATGTTTAGTAATTTTGATTTCCCCTTGTGTAACGATCATGGATATTGTTCATAGGGATGAATTGCGAGGAAAGATATTGCGGCATATTATTAATTTTAATTCAGTATAGACAGGATAAAAGATGAAGCTTCCTTCTAGGATCGAGCTTAAGCAAGGATAATTTCTCATCGGTAGTGTGAATAAGAAAATACCGATAGCGATAATAAGAAACTGCTAGTACAGAAACCAGTAGTGATAGTAAGAAAAAGAAATATTTTATTTACAAAATTCTTCACATCAGAATGATTTTATAATTGTAAATACACGTCGCACTACGGCAAGGCATGAATATAGCTTTACTTCATAATGTACGTACTCAAGACGATCCTTCCATATTATCCGACTTCTCGATTATCCGCGGTGTGCCCGGTCCATATTAACTGTGATGATCGAGACTCTACTGTACTGAGTTTCTTCGGAATTATATTTTAAGTTAAAAGTTCGTCTGATAAGTAAGTAGGTCTTCAATAGTGCACAGCTCTGCATTAGTATTAAAGTACAATATCTCAACACCAATATCTAATATCTCCAATATATTATATCGTCTGATCAATTTACTACTATTCATCAGAGAGATTAATTATTTTTCACCCTAGAACGATGCATCCTTAATAGAAGAATTTCGTGACTTGTGTCGAGGTACTCAGTGTACCGATATACGCGATTTTCCGACCCTCAATTACGCGATTGTCCTATCTTTCTGCCTCTATGCAGCCTTCCAAAGATCGTTGCTTACAGTATTCCTTCCTTGAAAGCATCTTCCAGTGGCCCCGAGACTTCTTGGAGAGACAGCGCTTCTCACCACCCTCGCCACGGTTCACTAAGAGCTACTTTCAACCCACTCCAAAACGTGGGACTTATATTTAACTCTATATTTCCTTCTGAGAATCTTCTCTCCGGGTTCTCTCTTCTTGGAAGGAGAAATTGCAGTCTAATCAGTCGCGTCCCAAGGGAGTCTATTATCAAATGGCAAAGTCAAATATTTACACAAAGAAAAGCAAATTCCATTATTAGCAGTCTCGTGCTTAACATGGTGGAACATTCTGTTCCCAATACAAGACTAACATGAACTTGTCGCATTTTTCATAGGTTTATGTAATTTATTTTTGCTTCGGCTATATTGGTAAAGCAAGAATTCACTGCCATACGAATGTACTGACTACTTGCATAAAGCATGCTACACTCATGTACGCCTAACCTGCAAGCCGCCTTTCGGCGTGTGGCAGAGGATCCATGCACCAAGACTACGACCCTAATCGATTACTGCAACCTAAAATCTACTAGTAAAATAATCAATAGCAATCCCAGCGCCAACGTAGAAATGTGATAAAAAAGTTCTTAAATACCGCAAATAGAAAATATTGAAATTAAAAAACTCTATTTCCTGAAACATGATAATTCAAGAAACGTTTGCCTAATTCTGGGTGGAGGCGGAACATGAAAATAGAGCGACAGAAGGCGAAACAGAATGAAAGGCGATAAGAAACAGACAAAAGTGAACGGAAAAATGCATTAGAAGAGAGGTGATGGGGAGGCCATGGGATGAATTTTGTAAGGACAACCCTAACTGATGCTAATGAGAGGAAAAACGAATTAAAAATGAATGTAGGGTGATTAAAAAGGCAGTTCTAAGAAGTTATTATAGTAGTCAGTAACTCTGCTCAAGATTAAGTAATTTAAGTTAGNTTTCAGCTTTTCCTCGTTTATTTACATCTGTGTATATACATCTATATATCATCATTTTTACAATGTATATATCGTATTCCATCCTATCTTCTATTTTGGGTCTCTGAAAAAAATTAATAATTTGAAGCTATACTTGCTTTAAATGTGTATTTTAGTGAGAGTTGATTGTTAACTTTCTTTGATATTTATTAGTATAACATTAAAACGTGATAGCCTTGAATCGCCATAGGGCTTTACTCGGTTGTATATGGAGAAATTACAATTGACGAAGATTGCGTTTCACCTTTAAACGAATTAGTTGATTATCGAAGGTTGTTCAAAAAATGTCAACTAATTCTTAATGGAAATAAGTGGTCTGTAGTAAACTTATTCGAAAGGAAATAATATTGTTAGAAGCACCCGTAAAAAATTAGTGGAACGAATCTAAATGTAATAGACTCAGTTGAATACCTCGGAATCCCCCTTACAAATAATTTAAACTGGAGCACACCTATTCGATAAAACCCGCGAATAAACAAATGTTTTACAAAGCGAATTATATGCGAGGAGAGAGTTAGAGAGCGATGTTATTTTACCTTAGTTAGGCCCCATCTGGAGTATGCGGCGAGTATATGGGACTCAGCGGATGAAACGAATGCTCGCGAACTCGAGAAAGTGCAGCGCAAGGCGATGCAATTTGTTAAAATGTGCCATATCAGAAAAGCAAGCGTTACGCAAATGCTCCCAGACGCAGATTTGGAATACTTGTAAGAAAAGAAATTAGAATCTAGGCTGTGATTGCTTGATAACTTTTAAGGAATTACATTCACGGACTCGGTAGGATGCGATCGTCTTCTGCTACTTCGGCAGATTCGACGATGAGCGGAAAATAAGAGAAATGGATGCGAGGACAAGTCGTTTTAGGGACTCATTCTTTCTGTGAACGATACGCGACAACAATAAGCTAAAGAGGTAATTCGAATAGATATTCGTAGGAGATTACAACTCATATTGATATTGCAGGGTTCCAATCCGTAAAAGAATTAAAAACATCGTTCTTTAATAGTTTTATCTTAGTTATCGGTGGATTAATGTTCGAAATTGTTTTGCATTTCCTACATTTTGTATGAATCTATCAGTATCATCAGTAGACTGTCGGATAATTGGTTTTTGGCAGCACTCATTCCGTCGTGTTCCCTGACTGTCGCTTCATTCCCCTATTATTCACAACTTTAACAATAAATCGTTTCTCCAAGTCGATACAAGTCATCTCCTACCATTCTTGCTTCCTAAACAGTAGTATGCTTTCCCTCCTTCAACTAAGTGCATTCCTTCAAAATATGAATTTGGTACTGTTAGTTCTATCCGATTGAAGAGATTGGTTGGGACGGCAGCGGAACCTGCAGCAACACGATTTACGGCAATCCTTGACGATTTTACTATAGTTATAATTAGTTTCTAAAGTAGTAATTATTAGTATTAGTAGTAATTGCACTTGCTCAGGAGGACCTGAATTGTTAACTCTCAGCATTATGTTCGTTCTTTTATTATGTTTCATTTTATTATTATTAAATTCATTAAATTCATTATCATCCTGTAAAAACTGAAAACATTTTGTATAAATTGATATGAAATTAATGTTTTAGGCAATACATTAGATATATTGTAAGATTTGATTTGTTAATAATTGTATTGTTGTTGTTGTATTAATAAATATATAAATATTAAATATTAATATATATCACTGAGGAAGGCAGTGATGTGACCTTACTCCTTGTGCGCCTCATTCCCTCTCTATGCCTTTTGGTGGATAGTGATGTGATGTTTAGGTTAAAATTTGCCTTCAGGCTGATATAATATTTCACAGACTCTTTCTACATATATAAAATCTATAATTTTCACTTGTTATATTGATATATATATTTTTTTCCCCCTATGTAATATGTTAGTATATTGATGCCATGAAACATTTAAGTTGATTAGTATTTGCAGTTCCACAGCTTGTCAAGATGTCGATTTATAATAGGTAATTTACGTTTCAGTGAAATCAAATCTGGCACACACCTACTTCTTACTAACTAGTACATACTATTTCTATCTGTTCTTAATTTTGCAAGTGACATAAAAGTGAATGAGAAATAAATACTGTAATTTGTTTAAAATAAGGAATGTATAATACCATACAGTAAGATGTTAATAATTATAAAAATATTGTCACACTAAAATAAATTATTAAAAAAAAAATTAGGTTCCAAATAGCTAATGAGAATATCTATTTAAGTATTTTTTTATCATATGTTAATTATTTGTTTCTCCTTCGATCCGAATACATGGAGTATTGAGTTCTTCTTATTATGCAAACTTAAGGAAAGAATACCGAATTTTTCGGATGGTTCTGTGAACATATGTAACCAATCCTAAATCAAATAGCGGAAGGTATGAACTTTCATGTCCTTTTTAGGCAATAAAATAAAGATTGAAACTCTTTGTACGGAAGGCCGAGTTGTCGAACGATTGTGAAAGGGAAATTCCGGAGTTAGACCAAAGTTCTCCTTTATTACCCTCTTTCCAAAAGCGTTATTCGATACATCACTTAATGGTACAAAATCCTATTGACACCGACGCAATCTAATCCATCGATCTTTTACTTATATTTCTACTTATAATCACTTCTCATTACCCTTCATTTTTCTTACTTTGCCTTCTGCTTAGCGCTTTAGTATTATTATTATTTGCATGATAAGTAAATCGTAAACCTGAAAATTTCCTCTTTTAAAATTGTAGATTCTTTTTTATCCTAACAGCTCCTTTTTTGTTAATCAATTCCATTGTAATTAATCGTATTGTAATTCTATCGTTGGGCTCCCAGGGGCAACGCGTTCGACTTTGGTGAAAGCGGTTCCGGGTTCGATTCCCGGTGAGGGCCCCCGTGCAAAGTGACCTCAGCTGTCGAAGCAATTTAACAATACTTCTTCTAATTCTATTTTCTTATTACAGAATTTATATCGATTCTGTGTATTATTCTGATTAATTTCTTTATTATACACTGTTAAATGAAAGGTGGGACATAATGTAATATACGAGTTTGTACGATTAAACGAAAGTAATTGTCTCGTCTATGTTGGAGTATGAAAGGTTGGTTAACATTGAGGTTAACAAGGAGATGTTGAGCCGCAATCCATGGATTGATAACCCTCTGTGACGAACCCACTCAATAGCGAAGGCATTCTTGATCCATGAATACACGAGAAAAAACGAGAGTTGAAGATGTAAACGTGGTGAGAGCGTCTTTAGTGGAGAACTGCTCCTTCAGCACGCGCCCGCCTCAAAATTGCAGCATTTCAGTGTGAAGCATTCTCACGCTGACATCGCTGCTGTCGCGGGTCACGAGACGACCTCAATCGATTCTCTTTGTCTTTATGACCACCGCTCTGCTGCGCCCCCTCACCTCCTTCTCGCACTCCAATTTATCCTCCGAAAAAAGCCGTTGGTGGCGTCGGAAACACCGCCTATTTAGTTACCTTTGACAGTTTGCTTAAGCGAGGATTTTCGTGCGGACGCTCAATCGATGAAACTGTGTTTTTTGCGGAATTATGTCCGTGGATTCCGTCCGAGTTAATTCCGTTTTCACTCCGGCCTCGGATACGTTGCGGAGAATCTCTCGTGAAAAAGGCTTTCGTGAAAGTAACGTGTTCGTTGGTTTGAAAAAGTACGAGGAAGGTAAAGTGTCAGTGACGAAAATATTGCACGTTTTCAAACATTGATTTAGACCTGCACAGATTGTCAAAAATCGGAAGGCCGATTCAGGATACGGCAAAGATTTCATTAAAATTTCATCGATGCATATCTTTTTCAGAGGTTAAGATTGATTAACTAAGTTAACGATTAGGGCAGATGGGGAAAAACTAGAACAGGTACAGGTTATTCTCTTACTTGGGAGTTCTCTCTTGGGATTGGAGCTGTACAGATGAGATTCGGAAAACAGTACCGTTGGCCAAGGAAGCTTTGGTGAAGTGAAGGGAACTGATGACTAGAGGTCTCGATAAAGGAATCGGGAAAATATCGGTAAAATCCTTGGTGAGGAGTTTTTTGCTATATGGGTGTGAAACGTGGACCTTGAGATAAGAAGACATGAAAAGATGAGAGGCCTTCGAAATGTGAGTATGGCGTGGAATGGAAAGGGTGAGTTGGGTTGGTAGAAAAACAAACACAGAAGTACTAGAGATGGTCGGGGAGGAGAGGGTTTAATTGATGTAATCAAACGTCGACAGAGGAAATGGGTGAGTCAAGTCGAGCGGAAAGGATTTGCTGAAGAACATAAATGGAAGGGATAAGAAGAAGACAAAAGCTGTTAGATGACATAGAGGGTGGGGTAAGTTGCCAAGAAACGAACTAAATGCCATTGAATAGGGAATATTAAGGCACACGAACCTACCGAAAGGTCGAGCACTTATGTATGTATTGCTATCGCACAATCCATAGCATTATATTGATGAATGGAATGTTTCTGGTCCGTCTTTTGGTACTTTAATAATTTATTAGGTAGAGGAAAATGCATTTTCGTTTACTTTTGTCTCAGTCTTGCCTTCTCTCATACCATTCTGGCTAAGAGGATAACAAGGTCTGATTACCTCAATCCTCATCTTGATTAGAAAGCCTCATTTCCTCCCGTAGACTTTTGGTAGCTGCCCGTGGAGAGGTTGGTATTAAGTCCCGGATTGGTACTGCTGTCGAAACCTATTATAAACACATGCTGTGGTTTTCATTTTCTTCAGGTTGGAAAGGTCGAGGCTGATTTATTAGAAAACTCCATAACTCTTTCTATCCAAAGTAGAAAAACAGACTCCGTCTACAGAAAAAATCGAATAAAACAACGAATGGTTTCGTAGATGCTACCTCATCTTCATGGCCGAGTCAGTATTTTTGTTTTTGTTTGGAATTAAAATATGAGCAAATTCCACAAAGTATCGTAAAAGTTATTAATTTATAACGATCATGTGTGCATATATCCATTAGTGAAATATTTTCAATGTAAACAAGGCCCATATGAAAAGAGAGTTAAATGTCCAGTTCCCTCAGTTTCGGGAGTAAACCATTAATTTTAAATTAAATATGCAAACCAAAAGAGCATTTTATATTCTTCCCGCTTATGGCGCTGAAGTACTTATTCTAATGTTATTTGATTCGTCATGGAGTTGTGGCGGTGCACTTCTCCTCGATTTTTCGTCAAAAGGAGGAGTTGTGATAGAACGAGCCACGTTGACGTGTGTCTGAATTTCCCTCGCGTACCGAAGAAAGCGTTACACTGTGAGAAAAGTCGCTGTTGCATTACGAAACACTCGGTTACTGCAAAGCCGGGCTCAGATTTTATGGATCAGCAACGAGAATGTACATTCACTTCTCTTGCTGTCTCACCACAGCTTGTTAGCCCCAGATGCAGGCTTCAATCTGATATGGATTTTGCGAACATTTCTCTCGCACGTGACATTTTGCTTCGAAAATTTAAATATATTTAAACTAGTACGGTGGTAATGATTTACGAAGTTGATGAAAGAGACGTAAAACAAAACTTTTGTGGTATTCTAAAATCAATTTAAATTTAACCCTATTAATTGGGTACAAGTTAATCTTACGTGTCATCAAATTGATAAAGTTGTAATGAGTCCACACTAACATATTGAGAATCGTGTGATTTTGGATCATAGAATACATACTTCACGCAGAAGACTTATGAATAATTGAATGAAAATAAGACAATTTAACCCGTTTTGAATTCGTTTCAAAATTAATTTCAAACCGTTTCATTCCTGAATCAATCGTAGGCTCGACAATAAGCGCCTTTTTATAAATACAAAACAAACATCAGATTAAATTCAAAATTTATATACTTAAAAATAAAGGATTCTTCTTCTGTTGTTTATTTGCTTTAGATATAGATGATTGAATTTAACAACTTACTTAAAGAAGTTATAATTTTACGTCTGAAAAATCAATTTTCATCAGCGTAACATTTTAATGCTGCTTAGAAAAGGCGATATTATTTCGATAACATTAAATAGTTTATAAATCATTGTCTATTTAATATTAGTCTCGTGACTTTGTTTCTTAATCGGCTTTAACTTCGTGAATTATATGTGATGACTTTACTTTGATTCTTAAATAAATACATCATAGAATATATATATATANACTGAGGTCGACTCCCTCTACTCGACCTAAATAACGACGCATAAGATCACCTCTGCCACTAACTTAACTCTTAAACGTACTCCTCTATTTACCTTACTCCATGCGACAGAAAGTTCTTTTTTTAAACACAAGAGATTAGCTTTTCCTTGGGAACCACTATCCTTGAGCAAACATTATATATGTATGTACGAATGTTTTTGTTAATATTCATGTGTGTGTGTGTATATATATATATATATATATACACACATGAATATTAACAAAAACATTCGTACATACATATATAATGTTTGCTCAAGGATAGTGGTTCCCAAGGAAAAGCTAATCTCTTGTGTTTAAAAAAAGAACTTTCTGTCGCATGGAGTAAGGTAAATAGAGGAGTACGTTTAAGAGTTAAGTTAGTGGCAGAGGTGATCTTATGCGTCGTTATTTAGGTCGAGTAGAGGGAGTCGACCTCAGTAAAGAGCACATGCCTTTTGAAACTCGCTTTTATTTTGTTTTGCCTGCGATTCCGCGCCAAGGGGATAAAACGTGGAGATGGTCAAGACGGAGGAGAAAATATGTGGGCGGAATATTTTCTCTTCGAACTGCGCTGCAAAGATCACACCGAACATCTCTTTGACAGCAATCGCCAGGTTTATGAAAAGATTTCACCACCTAAGACTGTGAGGCATTGCTTTAAAGAGAGTTTATCCAAAACTTGGTTATTATTTCTATGCGGTCTATGAAAGAACAAGATCTATGCATCGAAGAACGACTATAATTTCAGGCAGTGCATAACTGTGAATAATCGGTGCTAGAGCTAGAAAAAGATATACAAAAACGTTGAACAGGTAGGTACTATAGTAAATTTTGCAAGAATAAAAATTGATTTAGTTATGGTAGGTAACTTATAATTGAAATTCACTGAGGAGGCCGTTACTTTGTGGAATCTTGACATAATGATGAATTGTTGAAATAAAAACTAATGGCCCTAAAGATAACAATTTTCTTAGAGTTCAAGTGGAATTAAACTGAATAATTACGTATTTCCTGTTATATCCATACTGTCATAGTCATAAACAAGACTGAGGCGGTATCATCTTATGTGTAAGAGCATTATTTTGGAATAGAAACTACATATTGTCACTATTTTAATTATGCGAGAAACCTTAAAGATGTGTGCGATAGTTCGTATATTTTAAACACAATTGATTCTTAATTAATCTTACACATATATGAATAGAATATCATGATGAAATGTTGAAATAAAACCAAGGTTTTGAACAACAAAGAAGATAACTTTTACTAGTCCACAATATATGAATCGTTGGCGACTAGTTTCGGCTACTAATAGCCATCTTCGAGCCAAGGAAAAAGGAAGGAAAGAGGCTTTTATAGGCAAAAGGAAAGGGGGGAGGGGAGTGGGAGGAGGGGGAACAACAGTTGAAAGGCGGACGGGTTGCAACAAAGTATGAAGTAAACTGTTAACGAGCGTTGCTGTGGGTGGAAGGAACAGTGAGGATGAGATTGGAAGATATATTCATTTACAACAGTACAGTTAGAATTTTTTGTGGAGAAGGATTTCCATTTGTTCGAGTAAAGTTAGTCTATGGCTCTTATGTTCTATGTGAAGTATTTGGGGGAAAAAGTAGATGAATGATTGGCAAGGATGAGGTGTTTGGCAAAGTGTGAATTAAAGGAACCGGAATTGAAAGATGACTTATGTTCTTTCGCACGGATTTCAGAAGTTCTTCCGGTTTGACCGATGTAGATTGATTGGCAATCGGAGCAACTTAATTTGTACACAGCGGGCTTCTTTAAGGGAGAATGCTATCTTTGAGCTTGCAGAGGAGTAATTTGAGGGCGGATGAATTGTAGAAGGATGCTTTTATTTGATCTTTGAGTAATAGTCTGGATATCTGAACACTTAAATTGCCAAGAAAAGGAATACTTCTCCAAGTGACAGGATCAGAGGATTATAGCGGAGAGAACGTAAGATCTACTGATGTATGAGCGATGCCAAATTCACCTTAATGGAATGCTGTGAATAGTGTTATTTATAGGATCATTGTGCTGGCTTATTCCACTCAAAGCATTCTGGCTCTGTAAGGACAGCCATAGAAAATTACCTCGCTCCACATTTTGTCTAGTACGCTCCACGTTTGTCTATTTCCTCTCAAAAGCTTATGGTAATTAACTGTTGAAGAGTTGAAAATCCAACGAGGCCCTGGGATGAAGACACCGCTGTTTCAACTGCAATTTAACGAACTCAATATTCGAGAACTTATTCATTCGCGTAGCATTACTTTGACAACTAAATGAAGGAAAGTGATAAGTGAGAATTAGGTAAGAAGAGTTCGTTTCGTAAATAATGGAGATGACAAATCAGTGAGCGTTACTCAGATGCTTCAGGAAGCAGGATGGGAAGGACGGTTTAAACTAAGGCTTACTTAACAAGTTCAGAAAACGTGCATTCTTAGAAGATATAGTCGATATTGTGCGTCCTCCCGTTTATATAGGCCGTACTTATACTGCAAGAAAAATCAGAGAAATCGGAGATAGAGTACTTCAAGAATTAATTTTTTATGCATTTCTTTATTTTCATGTTAACTCAAAAACATCCATTCACTCATCAACCGTAAGAGACGGGTGAATGGCATCAATAGAGGACTACACGACCATTCCCTAACAGAAAATAATCCAATTAACTGGGAATCGAACCCTCAACGATGAGGTTGGAATGGGCATTAGGTTGTTTCCGCGAACTACACGCGACAGGAAGTGATTTTCCACGCACCCTCTGCCACACGCCTAAAGGCGGTTTGCAGGGAAAAGATGTACAGGTTATAGGATAGGTTAGAGGATAGCCTCTATATCAGTTGCAATTGCGGAAGACTAACAATTTCTTATTTCAGTCATTGCTTTCAAACAGTAAAACAACACAATAATGTGCAAAAGTACAGTTTCATTGAGTATGAAGCTAGGAAATTATAATGGAAGTGAATTTCGCGAATTTTGACAATCGCAGGATTGTTGATTGTCGCTGATGTAGTTGTTTCTTTTTTAGTCTTTCCTTTTTTTGCACTCCGTAACGTAAGAGGTTTAAAAACACTCCGTAAGCCATATGTCAGCAGATGGAACTCGTGTTTGAAGACAACTGGGAAATTCCGAAACACCCGTTTCTAGGAATCACCCTATACGCATTTCGGAAACAAAGCTTCCATCTTCTAGAGTGTCCGCCACTTTCTCATTTTCTTATCCTCTTTGATATTTCTCCTTCGTCATGTCACTAAACTGTGACATCGGTGGGAGACCTGGATTCGAGTCCCAGTCGTGTCGCTATTTTTCACATTTGTCATTCCTTAATATTAATAAAAATAATTCTGTGATAGTTCCGCGATGGATTTCCGAAGGGAAATTACTAACATCGAACTATTGAGAAAATGTTATCAGGGCGATGGTTAAAATGGTGGATAATTTGTGCGGGTTTTTCCTCTTCTGCGGAACTTTTCTTTAAGTCTTTTGCTCCGAATCGCGTGTCTAAAAGAGGAACTTCCAGAAAAAGGTACGTATCTTGGATTGTTTCCTGTCGATATTCGTGATTTCTCTCTCTTTCCGCTTCTTTAATTCGCTTTATTTCGGATTATCCCGAGAGAATAAAACTCTCCACGGCCAACCGATAGCCCTCTACATTCGGATGGACTTAAATAATAGATAATTGCGCCCTCCGCCATGTTTGTGACTGCAGAGAACCTTCAAACAATGGAACGAACGCTTGATAATAATTTCATGGAATGTTGCAGAAAAGCGAAACACTAACATCCCGGACGTGCGATGTTGCCATTTTATCGCTCCTCACGTCAAATTTAGCACCATTTATGTTTGCTTTCGTACCTCAGAAAACCGCCAGATCGCGCTCTTATCGCTTTCTGATGTCTGTCTTCAAAGTGTGTCGCCTCCGTTAGTTTTAGGAATGAATATGTTAATTTGCATCGTTTGGCTTTTTTCCTATTATAGTCTGCAAC
Organism: Ladona fulva; assembly: GCA_000376725.2. NCBI lineage: Eukaryota > Metazoa > Arthropoda > Insecta > Odonata > Libellulidae > Ladona > Ladona fulva. Next base: position 204,120 of record KZ308660.1, read on the forward strand.
GGCAAATTACGTGATATTATTCGTCTGATAAAATGAGAGAACAATAAAGCGCATGCTAACCTTCATTTAGGCCCTTAACAAAAAATCGCAAGTAAAATTCGTAATTTGGATGAGTTAATCGATCGTTAACATGAGATGGTCATGTTTGATGGAAACCTCTAGATGTGGAACGATCGTTGTGTACATGGCAACTATATGGCAACGATTTAATTGTAAACAATAACAACAATAAAAATAATGATGATGATGATAAAAATAACCACAACAACAATGCAGTGTATGTATTTGGGCGAGAATGAGACTAGAAACATCAACACGTCGTCATTCTCCATAAAGGTAATGATTTAAAAAGAGGAAATTGAGAAGAAATGTGGATGTACACAACCTCAGGGATTATTGCAGGACTGCAGGAAAGCACCCAATGGGAAAGGAGATGATCAAAACCTGAGAAAACGTACCAATAATAACAGCTAAAAATGCGGAAGATCATTAGAAATCAAAATAGACTGTAACATAAATACACTTAATATACACATAATACATTTACTGCCGATAAGTACATTTGCAATTTTACATAATTATACATAAACTGGTTTGATTAACGGTTAGTACAGATAAATACAGTCATTAAATGATAACAATCAATGCAATACACGAAGCACATTTATGAACGTACAAATACATACAGAAGTCAAAAATGAAATGGATAATTTTATTAGACATAAATGGCCTAAGTAGCCGATAATATTTAAGTAAAGGATTTTTTATTAATTAGGCAACTATTTGATGCGATGAAGTAAAGGTATAATGTCTAACTACACTTTACCGCTTATTCAGAATCCTAGCAACGACAAAAATATCTAGTTATGAAAATAACAGGAAATGGCTTCGAAAGAACATTAATGTTAAGATTTTGGCACATTATTCTGCACCTTTAAGTTTTACTTTTTCCTAAATCTGGCTTAAGAGTTTGGAGAGTAAATTAAATATAATTTCATTACCTTGAAAAGTCATGCATTGTGACACTTGACTTTAGAGCATGAGAACATCTAATGCTGATGGGATACATTCAGACTTCCACTATTTCTGTAAAAATTCACCGAGGACAATTTTTAACTCAGAAAATTCAACAGCAGAATAGAAGGAAAGGTACACAAGCGTGTCTGTACTCTGTGGATAATCTAGATGCATTGTCCAACGAGGTGGATATGGCTGGATATTGACATGTGGAATGCGCCGACATTGCAATTTGGTAGCGAAAGGTGGGTGTGCCTGTAGAAGCTAATTGGTAAATGGATATAAATGGAATGGATTGTATGTGTATTACTGGGAAAAGAAGGGTCGAGGGAGTAATAAGGTGTCTTCAGAGCAAACGATTTTTCATTTAAAGAAGGGATACGTTATCAGTATGAAAGGGGTTATGTATATGCTTACCGTGCATTCAGTTTTAATCGGGACTGTCCCGATTTTAACGCATAACCCCGTCAATTTTTCAGTTTAACTGGTTTGGTGGGAAAGTTCGGAGAAAGAATATAGTGTATATTCCGATTTAATTGATAGAAATGTGAATCTTCATAAAGCAGTGAAGTTGCAGACACTTTTTCTACTGAGTATATGGAATTCAACTAAGTTTTAATGAAATATCCCGGTTTCTTGCCATCAAATTGTAGTAACCGTAGAGATGTATTTTAGTATGGACCAATTGAAAAAATGGATGGGAATAGGATGAGTAAAAAGTTGTTTGCGAATGCTTCTGAAGGGAGAAGAAGATGGAATACATTGGTCGAGAGAATATTTTGCGAGACAAGCAAATTACGACATGTTCAAGCTTTGTCACGTTTGTTACTGTCTTAATTTCATTATTACAGTTATGTAGAACACCGCCTTTATTTTCATCAGAGTTCGGAACCTAATAACGCCAGGAAAAGTAGACTTTCATCCTTACTTTGCCGTATTGATTACTCTTTTTCTTCCTTTAAATCCCTCCTCTTTAATAATTCCTAATTTCCCCTTTCAGACTACTCAAAGACTCTCCACTTTGTAAAATTAATTATTAATTTTAAAACACACGCTTCCTTCAACATAATACGGTTCCTCAAAACTAATTTCCTATTGTTTTCTAAGGAAAATGTCTTAATTTGATGCCGGGTTGCAAGATGAGTTAATTATAGGAAAAACAGACACAAAAGGGACGAACCGTAATTGAAGAAAATGTAAAAGTTTTTGGGTTTGAGTCTACACGACCCACCGACTTGGTTGGTCGTCTAGACCAACTAGATAATATATACTAGTACGG
>KZ308660.1:211644-293021 GCA_000376725.2 Ladona fulva
AAAAAAATGTTTCCACAGCAGGAAAACACCAACAGAGAGAAGGGTGTGAAAAACCTGCGAAATCGAAGGAGATAGTGAAAGGAAGAGAGACATTATACAAAGGATATTCAAAATTAAGAGAGTTACAACCGAATGCAACATGTGTCAGAATATAGTTATTCTTTGTTAGTTAAAGTTGATTATAATAGAAATGTATATTTTGTGCATAATGTGGACTACAACAGAGTAGACCAATAGACAGACAGATAATAGATCTAGGCGCAATAGATCACACCATTGGAGGATACACTGCCGCGACTACACATAAGACATAACATTGTGGCAAATATATCCATCAAAGGCTTGGAATCACTAAAGAACTTATTACTGAAAATGTCTAATATTACAAACATAAACCAATTAACATACTAGAAAATAATAAATTTGAAATTATATTGAGACAGAAATCTCCAATAAAGAGAGAAATCTCCATTAAAACCAGTAAGTAATTTTTAACCGAACCGGATATTATCTTCAGTGATAAAATTAATCAGAAAGGATTAATAGTAGACTTAGCGGTAACTCTCAACTGCGATGACTTACTCTTCAATTGCTGTATCCGAATAACCGATGAACTGACATATTTTTCCTCAGGAATGTAATCAGTCCCAACCCCTCAACCATTAATTACGAAACAACGCTGGAGAGGGTAAGAGGCTTACTGCGGAAAATGAGGAGTGAGGTAATTTATCATTGCTTTCCTCATTTTGTAGATGTTCCCAGAGTAGGGCATGATCTAGAAAAATAAATCCATAGAGTAATTGTAAAAGTCTTATTTCAGGACACACTGTTTGTGAGCCAAACAGTAATGAGTCAATAATTGAGTGAGCGGTTAGCAATAATTTTGGAGTAACAAATCAATAAAAGACGCCAATAAGGTGGGGATGTGAAGGGGAGAGTCAACAATCACGACAGCGGCAATTGTGCCAGAGGACTGCCTCGCATCTTGAGTCGTTATTGATCGCAATGTGGGAGCCTCTTTTTCCTTGTGTAAAATGCATCCGGAACACTCCCGGAATTACTGATAACTTCCGGGAAAATCTTAGGCATAAACGAAGTGATATTTTACAAAATTGCTAGACATAACTCAACTTCTACTAAAAGATACCATCTCAGGCGTATTGTTGTGGAAGTCATTCATTATAAAGAAAGTAAAAATACTATGGTGAATACCACAACAACATTAATATACAACTGATTTCGTTGCTGTGCAACATCACCAGGTACGGCGCAGGATGTCCATGGCAACGAAATTGATTTTGCATTAAATTTTATGTGGAATTTATCATAGGATTGATATTTCACTATAATTCAACTTCTACTTTTCAAAAAGCATGCTCTAGCAAAGGACGAATTACATCGGTGCTGAGAAAGATTGCAAAACTTCGTTATTCACAACGTACGGAGAATCATTCCATCAACAGGGAAAATATTGACTATGTCGATAGACTAACTTTTGAAGATTTAATCGTTTTCAGTGTTTGAAAACACGAAAATTGTTTCTGTATGCCCAAGAAGAAACGAACATGAAAAAAGTCTGACGGATGCGGGACTCGAACCCGGGTCTTCCAATTGCCGGTTGGTTGGATCATAGAGCAACTGACCGGCAATTGGGAGACCCGGGTTCGAGTTCCGCTTCCGTCAGACGTTTTTCATGTCTCCTTGGGAATTTTCCTAGGTACACGCCTCATCGTGCCAAGATACCTAAACCCTTTTCCTTGTTTGTTTCTGTATGTTTTCCCAACTAATCGTATAGCCTCCATGTCAATACCTTCGCTTTCATGATGATGAAATTAGTGATCAGCTCGAGTGAATAAGTGAGAATAAGTGATTCTGTGAATTGGCTGTGAACTCGAAAACGTTTCCTTGTTATGCACAGCACCAATCTATCGATAAAAAAACTCTAAACCAATAAATTCACGCATCGAAGCCAATCCGAAAATTTGCTTCCACTTGAATAGAGTGGTGATGAAGTGAAAGGATGAAGCCATAAAATTTTATTCCTTCCGGCGCCTCAATTCATTGCCCCTGAAATGCGCTTCGGAAGGCATTCAATCACGCTTAAGAAGTACCGCCTTTGGAATGGCCTCTTATCTGTACCAGAAGTGGCTGCAATGCCACATTCAACATCAGAGACGCACTTTGTCAATCTGTGGTGATTAGGAAAACAGATCACCAACTTGGGATGCCAATGGCAGCTGGAGCGGTGAACTTCTCCATGCAGGAATCGAAAGAACTGATGCCGGACCTGATCTTGAAAGCACCCTGCATTCGTTTTTACTGTCCAATTGGCGCAATTTACACGAATGCCATTTATAATGCGACTTAATTCTATTATAATATCTTAGGGATTTATTATCATACCTCAGTATTTGCCAGGAAGTCAAGAAGGATGCATCAATATACCAGCCAAATAGTGGAAGTGGCATTCACCAACCGCCAGTTGGACAGTCCTGTGAATCCTTTATGTCGCGAATGTTACAACAATTTACATGGTAAACTTATTGCAATTCATCCGGATGTAAAAGCATCAACCATTCAGGTGGCAGGGATATTGTGGAGATACAGAGGTCCATCATGAAGAAAATAGCTACTTCATGACACCCCTTATATTCGTGGCTGACAACTGTCGCACTGTCGAAGAGTGAAGATCAAATCCTGGTGCTAATGAATGAAGTAGGAAAGATACACTGGGCGGTCATTGGACTTAGTGTAGTCAAAAGAGAATGAAAAGAACTCTTAAAATTCAAGGAAGGCCACCTATTCTATTACAGAGATACTGAAGTGGGAAGGCTTGAAAGTATTGGATTCCTGATCAGCAAGAAATGGAAACATAATGTGAAGAAAATAGAATGTGTAATTTCCAGTATATGTAAACTCATGCCGAAGATAAATGACCGTTATTTTGTTCAGATCATCCAAGCCCAAGTATCAGCAGCACTTCTATCACACTCTCAGCACTGAACACGATAAGGAGAGTAACTATTAGGAAATCATTATTGGCGTTTTTAACAACAAAGTTATATTGGCATTAAAAGCAAAACCCACTCTTGATATGACTTCTCAACTTGACCAAAAATTCCACACTTTTTCAAAACCACGCCCCCTCCTTCACTTTCAAAACGCATGCCGTACGACACCAATCTTTTATCCGTTCACCCAAATTTAAAGTCATTTTGAAGGGCAATTCCGAGATTTTCTATCGTATCGACCATTTAACGTTCACAAAATGAATTGTAATAAGAAAAGAGCGATAGGTGTCGACAGTGGCTCCCCATTTTTCGAAGAGGAATTCAACGGAAGTATGTACCTCATAAACACTTGCAACGGAGACATCGCTATTCCAATTTGGATTGTCAAACGGAAGATGATGCTTCGGATAATTGCCTCTGGTCCCGTGAGAGAGTTTCGGACGCCAAGGAGATTCCCTGGAGAGGGAAGCCCTCAATTATGCAGCGCGGATGCACGCTCGTATCGACCGATCGCATAATGCCATCGGATCGCTTAAGCATCGCCCACGTCCACACTTCTGTCTTCAATAGCGCTTTTTATCTAATTTAGAAATAGTTGCATTATTTCTATCAAAGCTCGCAGTCTAAAATGCACCTCCGAAGTCCATCAGATATGCTGTTTCACATAACTTTGTTTATTTATCACATGTGATGACTACAGATAGGCTTTTTGCCGGGTGGCAGTCATATTCATTCAAGGGGCAATATTGAAGATAAATATTCCTGCCTCATATTCACCCTAATCGGGAGGAAAACCCCTCCAGAAATCTCCCGAAGGCAGTACTACGTCATACAATGTAAAGAAATAAATAATACAATGTTATTAATTAAATATTAGAAAATTTACAGTTCTGATTTACAATTTCAATATTATACATTAATATAATAAGAGATACATTTAATTATGTTATTATAAATTTATTAATATACTTAAGGTACTTGATGCAGTATCACATTTTCTCAATTTACAAAATCATTTTGATGTTATTTATAAAATTACTTTACGAAAGGGGAAAAGGTTCGAAATTTTCTTGAGGTAAGTTTTTCCATTTCGTTATTTCCCGATTCGGAATTCTCTGTCACGTGATCATACATGAACCCGTTGAATTTTTACTGATATTTTCTTTTCTCTAGCTGCATTACTTTTCCGACATTTATAGAATGCGGTACTTAGTTGTGCATTATAGTGTATTGGTGGATATCGAGTGGAGATAGAACCTATATTATTTCACTCATTCTGTGTATACATGGATCTTTTTCCATATGGGATCCATTTTCCATCTCGTGTGGATATGGTTTTAGTTATCAAGTACTGCTAAGATAATGCTGATGGATTAATATCGATTATAATGTTCAAAACGCATATTATCAAGTAACAAGGGCTAAAAGAGATGCAATTCAGCATTTTCTAACATATACATTAGAAGAGAAGAAGGTATACGTGTTTGTAGATTCCAGGAGTACATTTAAAAGGACTAGTTTCCCTAGTATCACACAGGTACCCTCCTTTCTATCTTGGCTTTCCCCAAAGTCGCGCCTTGTTATACTGGTTTAATAATTTGATTTGATTTTCTGCTGATGGTTGATTGGTCAATCTCAGAATTTGTATCAGTAGTGTTAATAGTGCAGCTAAAGTCATTCCGCACGTGGTCCCACTGCAATCGAACCCTGGTCCGTCATCACTAAAGTTGCACGCGTTACACACTTGGCTCTCCGGGATTTTTTGTCTTGTTATCTTCATTTCAATGCAATGCATAACTCACATTCTATACAATGTGTCAAAAGGAAATGTGGTCTTAACCCACGCGTATATGTAGATTTCAGATTTTTCACTGTCATTTGGCATTTAAATGTCAACCGTTGCATAGAAGGTTATACAAAATTCGGATATCCAATCGATTGCGAATCTTAATTAACTTAATTGAGTTTTAAATGCTCTTCGACGATCGCAGGCGCGGATTGAATTGATTTCGGAGGAAAAATGGGATTTATTTGTCCGAAGAGAGACCAATCCCGGTTAAGACAACAACAATTCCCCTGCCATGCGCCACTGGCGGCTTGCAGGGTTTGAGTCCAAAATCTAAATGCTGAGGAAACTAACGTTGAATATGTACTTGGTAGAACGTCTTCAAAATGGATAGAAGAGAGTTTGATTGAGGAAGCAGAGTGCTTAATCAGTGATTAAACGCAAATGACTGGTGGCAGAGGCGAAAATGGCCGTGAATGGAGTTGTTCTTGCGCCCAACTTTTTGCACGTCAGAGAAAGTTGGATTAATGAAGAGAAGAGCATCAGAAAACTAAACATAGCAAAACAAAAACCACCAGATGTACGTCGAGGTTTTTCTACATTCTGTTATTCTCGTTCAGACACGGTCTTTTTTGCTTTTGGTGCCTTAGGGCTATTGTAATCATTTTCAGCAAAAGTTCCGAGGCAATTTCTGAGGAAAATTAAATAAAAATTACTAACACTCTCATAATCTTAGGCCCCCAACGGTTTTGATGAGCACGAATCTTCATTAGGAATATTAAAGCGGAGGTTTTCTCTCAATATTTCCATTTTGAGGGAATGCTTAGAAGAGAGAGAGAGTGGTGGCAAAAGAAAAGTCGTTTGTGTATTCGTCGCATTGACAAAGAGTTCTTTATTCCATAAGGCACTCTAAGTAATCTGACCAAACCACATCTATCGTACGTAAATTGTTATAGCATTGTCACCCATGTTTGGTAACCAAGGTAATTGACGTTTGTTACGATTCAATGTAATGATTACCTCGTGCCTAAATTCTTCATAGGAATTAGTTCAATAAAAACAAGCGATCCTCCTTTTATGCTGTCTTTCTATGTCCCCTTTGTATCTCAATTTAATACTTGCTAATACTCCTACCAATGGATTTATAGCAAGACTAATTTCACATTCCTACTTCCATCCATTACAGAGTAAAAGTATTTTTACAAAATCGATAGAAATACTTTTATTGTGCGATAGGAGTGATCTGAAACTTTATCTTCGAGTGTAAAATGAGCATTTAAATATTACATTGAAATTTTGTTTCGATGACATAAATATTGTTTGAGATATAAAATTACAGAGTGAGCACTACGTTTCGGAGAGCGGAAAAACGGGCACTTTTTTCGTTCTACCTATGATAAAATCAACCGTTACGGGGAATAATGTTTGCTAAATGTGGTTGAACGCAGTTTGAAAGATGCTAAAATTCGGTACAACTTGGCTTTCTTCAGAATCGCCAGTTTAGTTTTCATTCAGTTCCAAGCTCATATATCCAAAATAACAAAATCCGAGAGTAGTTCAAGATCAACGTTTGGCTTATGCAATATTTTTAGAAATTTACGAAGGGAAACTCTAAAGAAGATATTTTTAGTAGAAGGAATAAAGAAAAAGACCAAGGGGAGGAGCAAGAGAAAAATGAAAGGATATGATTAAAAGAGACATTAGAAGAAAAGAGGAAGAAGCGGAAAGAGTTCAGGATAAGATTTGGTCAGAGGATAGAACAAGTTGGTTACGCTGACGGAGTCGGGAAGGAAGAGGAGAGGGAGATGACGATAGTTACTATAACTGTAGCAATTTCTTTGATGGTGTTCCATAATATTGAGGGCTATTAGGGGCTACTTCAACTCTGTAACCTGCATGTCTCTTCTAGAATTGGCGTCGAATACGCATTTAAGGCGATGGACTTGAACCTGGATCCGTTGATCCAGGTCCAGATTGACGTCCGTGAATGGACGAGCGTTACAGGAACGTTACAGACGTTCAGACAAGAACGTTAAAGGTTGTGAATCTTCTGAACAAAAAATATGGAACGCTGATCTGCGACTTCAGATAAGACAGAAGACGTAAAAAGGCAATCTTCCTGCTCTTTTGGCCGATTCCACAACTAGTGCGAAATAATAGAGACGAAGAGAAACCACTTCGAAATCCAACCTTTGTGCATTAACAGGAAACAGGAGGAATTTGTTGTGGACCCATATGAGGTTGCAGGGTCCCATATGAGTAGATAAGGAAGCACTTCAACTAATACTGCGCTGTACAGTAGATTCTTCCTCCTTTAAGGTTTCTCGTAATGTTTATTCTGACCCTTGATAACTAAAGTGCAAGGAGGTGAACAGTGGTTGGAATATTCTTCAAAAGGTGAATTACTGCACCGAATCAGTGTAACGGAAAAGCTAACAAACTTCGATTAACCACGATTACTGTCAGACTTAAAAAGGGTGCATTCTTTTCGTCCTCGACGAAAGGGGATAGAAATACGAATTATCCCCTTTATAGGGGATAATTCGGATCCCTTAGGGTTGCGTCCCTGAAGTAGACAATTCGCTGAAACCGGTTGGGCGCGATTAAATCCGCGGAATGAAAACCTCATCTTCTTCTTTACAATTATGCTTATTTCGATTGTTTACAAAGCTCTCCGAACCACGAGCCTCGACGAAGTACCTCGAGTAAATTGGGGGAAATCGACTGGCGATGGAACTTGCCGAGTTGTGCACTCCAAAACAAGCGAAGCTGCAAAGCCCTTTTCTGCAGCACTGAGTCGCAACAGAGACCTTAAAACCCATCCGAGAATTCGCACGGTCACTGATCACTGCAGTTCTAGGCGAAATCTCGGGTCTGAACAAATTGATATTTCACGATCAAGTCAAACAGCTAAATATGTTCTTCTATAATAATACAAAGAGAATATGAGCACTAGTACGTTCTAACACAAAAAGTTACTTGCTTACCACGTGGGTAAAATCGTTTAGTTTTCTTCGGTGTGTGACATTATTAACGATTTTTACGGCAATTACAACATATAAACCCTATCGCTGAAACAATGAAAAAGAAAATATCACCATCTCACCCTATGGTTTGGTCCTCGATATTAATCAAATACAGCACACTCACCACACAGATCCCTGTGAGAGTCATTAGTTATACTTGAGCATGTCTCCGTTTCATTTACCCTCCGGTCTTCTTCTTGGTTTCTTCAAATCTCGAAGTGAAATTTATCCTGAGACCTAGCTTCAGCCCCGCCGTGTTTAGATCTCGAAAATTTGTCCACCTTCTGACGGATGGCTATCTTAAATTACGATAATTCTTCATATCTTCCTTACTTCCTTTCTAAGGTAAAATTGTAATTACTGTATGTTTACTATAAATTGTCTGGACACACACTTCTTCTTAGTGAGAGTATTTCAGCTAAAATGCGGAAGATAGGGAATGTTTTAGTCGAAATTTGCGTAAAGAGTTAACGTTGAAAAGGAAGTTATTATGATTGATACAAGCTCGTGCCATAGACATCACTTCGTTTAAATCCATAGATAACTTGGATCCTAATACATAAAATAGTAGTTCTTCTGTTTCTTTTTCATCTGTCAGTCTGCTAGAGATACGGTTCTCAACGTGGAAAGGAGCAAGGAGTTTGCCGTTGTGAGACGGAACTGAAAGTTAAAGCATGTAACGTAGTGCGTCGGAGTTTTACTTGTACTTTTGGGGGAAAACACAGAAATGTTCCCATTTGACGGTTAGTGGGAAGAGGAAGAAATACTCTCGGACGGAAGGGAATACCTGATTTATGCAGTCCCTGTAGGACAAAAGAGGATAGAGAATTGGGGGGCTCCCGAATAGCCTAGAGGGAAACGCATTCCATTTTGAATTACCTAAGCTATCGGAACACTTTTAACTATGCTATACTAGGATAGGGAATTCATATTTTAGAATCTGAGATATTCGAATTAATTGGAAGTAGACAGTTAGTGGAAACCTACATTTTGGGAGTTGTTTTTTGCGGCTGTAAAAAGTGGTCTTTAATTGCGGCAGAGAGGAGAAGAGGTTATGTGGACAGAGAGAATACGCATGACCACGACGAATAAAGAATTTTAAATAATAAAAAGATTATAATCAATGGAGGTGTGGTGAAGAACGTTGGAAGTAAGATATAAAGATCTTGTAACTAATGAATAAGTATTTGAAAGAGCAAATTCAGAGAGTATGCTATGGAAAACTGAGTTTTAAAGACGAGGGTGATTCGGACACTTTTCGAGGCAATATGGCTTGCTGAAGACAGCATTGGATGAAATGGTCGAGGGAAAGAATAGAATGGAAGATCTATTTTCCCATCTTATCTTATTATATAGGATTATTAACGCGGGAATAACCACCGATAACACAGACTGAGACGGGTGAATGTGACAACACTGCAGGCATTCTGCCTCGAAGAAGAAATAAATTTTTGACATAAACAAACATTGTTGGAAAATGTGTCATTGAAATGACGTGATACTTATTATTTTAATCAAGAATAAATATTGTCATATGACATGTATATTTCGTTTTGATTGATTTGTTACGTGAGGAGATGTACAATTTCAAAGTGAGAACTCCGTTAAAGAGCACTAAAAAACGGTCACTTTTTTAATTCCGCAAAACCAGTCAGATTAAAAAATTTCCTTTTGGGGTTTAGAAACACCCCAGCGTGCTAAAGCGGTCCCAACGGTGGCGCCTCTCGGGCAAGCGCATAACTAGGAATCTATTTGGGTACAAATCGTCCATAAGAAGCTGAAATAATCCCGTCTTTTCAGCATTTCGGAGGGGAATCTGTGGTTATAACGCCGACGCAGTGCAAAAAATACTCTCTTATAGCAGAAAATGAGAAATCGCGAGAAGAAAATCTCTTGTGTTGAAAATATAACCTTGGTTGCGCCTATGGCGTGCGCCTTCATCGAGGGATGGAATGAAAAGAGAGCAATGAAGCACCTTTCGTCGCAAAACATTGATTCCTTTTCATAATTTCTCCGAGACAATCCGAGCGCAGCGCAGAATTCGAAGCGGAAACATTTAATTGGAACGGCCGGTGATGAATGGCTGGGGACAGATTAACTGCTTCGGCCAGAGATTCTTAAAGAGTTTTATTAAAACATCCTCCAGAATGTTGCTCGATTCCAACGAAGGACGTCGGGCGACAGCTGCAACCCATGATTAGAGATTACGTTAGATTCAGAAACACCGGGTTTTAATTTGCGCTATGTCGTGACAGGATAAAGAATTTGATTTGTATTTTTGTTTTATTCAGTAGTGCATTTTCTAGCTGTTGCTCTGGAAGATATCTAAGATCTTCGATTTTTATAGATATAGAGTAATACATACACTAATACATTTTTATGCCGGCGACGTTGGTGGAGTGGTTATATTCTAATTCTAAGGTCGCTGTTTCGTATATCGGATAATCGGATTTTCTCTGTTAAGGGATTGGTTGTGTGTGCTTGTCATTGGTAATAGTTATTAAAATGAATGCAATATGGATCAACTTCCTGTTTTTATTAAAGAAGTTAATATTATTATTTTTTACTAATACAGGTCTCCCTTGCCATTCTAGGAAAGTACATGTTCATTTCAGCTCCTCTAATGGTTCAGACATTCACCTTTTCAAATGATCATTTCCTCCCTCATCACTTTTTACGTGAAAATGGTATAAAATTGATAATTTATGATTTTTAATGTATAATTGTTGATTTACTCCGCCCTTATCCGACAGTGCGTTTACTAAGTGTATATCAATTGCATTTATTATTTTTCCTTGTAACGTTCTTTAGTATCGTTTATGACTAATAGTAGGTTTCCGGATGTTTCTCTCACCCCTCTCCCTCCCTTGTGTTTTCCTGCAGTGGATAATTTCCCATAAGATTCTTTATGTTTTTCTTTCCACATTTTCCTTCTCGTTTTTCTTCGTTAATATCTTTTAATATTAATAGCTGTATGACGTTGGGTTCGTTCGTAGAGGAGACTTTTAGTCTCAGTTTCGTCCAACGACAGATATTTTATTATTATTATCTTTTCTCATCACTTTTCGTGGTATTTGTTTTTAACCTGTAATTGGTCTTCACCAAGCCACATGACCATATAACTTTTTTAATCCCCAAAGTCGCGCCTTGTTATACTGGTTTAATAATTTGATTTGATTTTCTGCTGATGGTTGATTGGTCAATCTCAGAATTTGTATCAGTAGTGTTAATAGTGCAGCTAAAGTCATTCCGCACGTGGTCCCACTGCAATCGAACCCTGGTCCGTCATCACTAAAGTTGCACGCGTTACACACTTGGCTCTCCGGGATTTTTTGTCTTGTTATCTTCATTTCAATGCAATGCATAACTCACATTCTATACAATGTGTCAAAAGGAAATGTGGTCTTAACCCACGCGTATATGTAGATTTCAGATTTTTCACTGTCATTTGGCATTTAAATGTCAACCGTTGCATAGAAGGTTATACAAAATTCGGATATCCAATCGATTGCGAATCTTTAATTGAGTTTTAAATGCTCTTCGACGATCGCAGGCGCGGATTGAATTGATTTCGGAGGAAAAATGGGATTTATTTGTCCGAAGAGAGACCAATCCCGGTTAAGACAACAACAATTCCCCTGCCATGCGCCACTGGCGGCTTGCAGGGTTTGAGTCCAAAATCTAAATGCTGAGGAAACTAACGTTGAATATGTACTTGGTAGAACGTCTTCAAAATGGATAGAAGAGAGTTTGATTGAGGAAGCAGAGTGCTTAATCAGTGATTAAACGCAAATGACTGGTGGCAGAGGCGAAAATGGCCGTGAATGGAGTTGTTCTTGCGCCCAACTTTTTGCACGTCAGAGAAAGTTGGATTAATGAAGAGAAGAGCATCAGAAAACTAAACATAGCAAAACAAAAACCACCAGATGTACGTCGAGGTTTTTCTACATTCTGTTATTCTCGTTCAGACACGGTCTTTTTTGCTTTTGGTGCCTTAGGGCTATTATAATCATTTTCAGCAAAAGTTCCGAGGCAATTTCTGAGGAAAATTAAATAAAAATTACTAACACTCTCATAATCTTAGGCCCCCAACGGTTTTGATGAGCACGAATCTTCATTAGGAATATTAAAGCGGAGGTTTTCTCTCAATATTTCCATTTTGAGGGGATGCTTAGAAGAGAGAGAGAGTGGTGGCAAAAGAAAAGTCGTTTGTGTATTCGTCGCATTGACAAAGAGTTCTTTATTCCATAAGGCACTCTAAGTAATCTGACCAAACCACATCTATCGTACGTAAATTGTTATAGCATTGTCACCCATGTTTGGTAACCAAGGTAATTGACGTTTGTTACGATTCAATGTAATGATTACCTCGTGCCTAAATTCTTCATAGGAATTAGTTCAATAAAAACAAGCGATCCTCCTTTTATGCTGTCTTTCTATGTCCCCTTTGTATCTCAATTTAATACTTGCTAATACTCCTACCAATGGCTTTATAGCAAGACTAATTTCACATTCCTACTTCCATCCATTACAGAGTAAAAGTATTTTTACAAAATCGATAGAAATACTTTTATTGTGCGATAGGAGTGATCTGAAACTTTATCTTCGAGTGTAAAATGAGCATTTAAATATTACATTGAAATTTTGTTTCGATGACATAAATATTGTTTGAGATATAAAATTACAGAGTGAGCACTACGTTTCGGAGAGCGGAAAAACGGGCACTTTTTTCGTTCTACCTATGATAAAATCAACCGTTACGGGGAATAATGTTTGCTAAATGTGGTTGAACGCAGTTTGAAAGATGCTAAAATTCGGTACAACTTGGCTTTCTTCAGAATCGCTAGTTTAGTTTTCATTCAGTTCCAAGCTCATATATCCAAAATAACAAAATCCGAGAGTAGTNATATCGTTACATTTATTTGTTTTATTTGCACGATTGGACTAAATTCATAAATAACTTTAACCTGACACGTAAGTAACGCTTACATATCTACTAAAGCTTTTATGTAATTGAGTCAATCGCATCTTTTTACGAAACAGTGGAAGAGTGTCTACGTAACAAAGAGCACTATAAATTATGCGAGAGTTTCTTTAAACAGAAAAGAGTCAACAAAATCAAACAGGACTTATATCAGTTTATAAAATATAAGATATATCGCTGAATTGAAAACTATGGCCGCGAATATAATAGCAGCTAATAAATAGTAAAGTATGTTGGTATTAGAAAAAGTTGAAGATATATATTTTGAAATTATAAATATGCCTTCCGATTTTCGATCATCAACATTTCTTTTGTGCAGACTGTCAAACTGTCGTTTCTAACAAATTAAAGGAACCACTTTTAATTCGCTGATCAATATGGACCTGTGTCTTCCGAGTGAATGAAGGCAGTTTAAAGGCAAACGTTAAAACAATTACAGCCTTTTCCGTGAGTCTTGTCAATATTTTATAATTTATTTTGACAGAATAATGGCATATCGCCGGCAGAGAACGCGCCATTGTTTTCGGAACAAAGCGAATTCAATTTTCATCACATTGTTTCGATCCTTAATAATTCCTGTTGCGCGTAATTTAATTTTGCTAACGTTTTTCGTCAGCTGAAAATTTTGCGCAAAAAAGAACATCTCGCGCCCTTAAATGTGCATATTTTACGATAATGAAAGGTATCTCCAAAGTTTGAATGGAATTTTGCTCTGAATTTTTCAGCAACCTCTAATTAAAATGGCGGAGTGGCACGCTCTCAGCTGACCATCGCAAAATGGCGCCTTTTGTCGCTTCTTCAATAAATTAAAGTTGTGATAGCATTCGATCCATCGAGCCTCCGAGTAATCGATCTATCGAATACTCGATATATCGAGAATATTATTAATCGAATCGATTCGAAGCTGAGGAAACATATTAAACTTGATCGAACATAAATAAATTGTTGTCACATTCTACTCTTTGGCAAGCCATTATCTAGACAAGTGATACTATGGTTATATATTTATAAATATAATTTCTCCAAATAGTTTTGACATTTTTATCGTAGTTTTGTGATAAAGTTGATAAACTTAATCATTTAACACTGAAATGCTGGTTACCATCGGTGAACGCATTACTTTTATCTCATTTTTGGAATATATTTCCATTTGCTTTGTCTATGCATTATTATGTCTGTTCCATTTTGGTTTACCTTTCAGATCTTATTTAACGAGGCTTTTCTTTAAAACTTAGATAACTATCCGTAGGCTTGGCGGGTTTTTCACACCCTCCTTCTTGTGGGTGTTTTCCTGCCGTGGTGCATGTACGTTTCTTATGTGCATACTGAGGTTTTCAAACCTAAGATGTAGTTATCTTATGTGCAACTTTTTCAAATTAAAAATGATGAATACTTGCTTACAAGCGCGACCACGGAGAACCCTAACCCCCGCTGGTGGGAATTCTTCAACGGTTAGTTTGCTCGCAAACAACGGCTATTTGGAGCTTTTATCTGACTCTGATGTTATCAATTTGTCTTTTCCTTTTTTGAATTTTCATAGTTTCTTTGCTCCATCCTCGTTTAAAATCTACTCCTCATCATTAATTCTATCATATTCGTTTTGTGAGCGGTTTCAATGTAATTATACGTATTTTTGCCTTGCTTTACGAATTTATTTGTAGACAATACGATTACCTTTCCGATCTCATACTCCTGAGATTCTGCTAAACTCTAACTGAAGCTCTCAATTTTTAACTGCTCTCTTGAGTCTTTAACCACTGATGCAGCATTTATTGCGATAAACTTCAGAGAAGTGAGAAATAAAAAGACGGCATTCTACTCGACGAAGTTTAAATGTGTATAAACTTTCCATTCAACCTACGCTCGGTGTTTTTGTGCTTTTGGTGCAACACAATAATACAACAGTACGACGTAATAGAAATGCAACAAAAATTGTAAAACAAGGAACACAAAAAGATGTACACCAACCCTAACAATTACCGCAATGAATGAACGAGTTTTGTTTTTTTTCAACACATCATCAATATTAAGAAGTATTATCATCAGCACTACATGCTAGTACTAGTATGCAAAAACAATTGATCCGTCTTTTTATTAAGTCTCGTACTTTCAAAGCAAAGCCTTGAGAAATCGATGGTGAAAATTGTATCCATCTTTAGAAGCACTTTATCCTGTGTCCCCTTTCAATTCAACTTTGGTTTGCCCCCTCGACCCTGTCCTCCCTTCATTTATCTCTCTTCCCATAGACTCAATATTCCCACTCCCATTAAATTATGCCTGTATTTATCTTTGCATAATACATATTCACTGATTTGATTCTCTCATTTGCAGGTCAGTTGACTGTCAATCGCTAGGGTGTGATGACTAGAATTTAATAAACTGAAAGTAATGTCCTTTCCTGTGTTGGTTCTTGTTACAGCCAATATCAAAACATTAAAGGGTTTTAGCTAATTTTTTTGCACCGTAGACTCACTTCTCGCCCACGACGTAAAAACACCAACAAAATAAATGCACGCGAGGGACCAGGGCTCCGTTACGTTTTGCGCATGCGCACAAAATATCGTACATCGGTCAACCGCCAAACGCTTGCTAAGCTTCTATACACTCATTATGTTATACAAATCCATACATACACAAACGTAAGACAGTAACAGACAGTTAAGTATAGCCAAAAACGGAGGTGGTGTCACGTATCACACAGCGAAAGGCGCTTGTAGCACCAATGAAAACAGAAATAAAATAACACTTTATCAGCGCGAGATTGAGACTACCGAGTCTCTTTTTATATCTAACCCTTTGTCGTATAAATTTTAAAATAGATAGCTTGAAAAAAGTGCAAAGAAAAACTACTTAGTAGATTTAAAAAGCTAAGTTTATACTTTGAAAAAATACACCACAGCAGGAAAACAAGAAGGGGAGTGTGAAAAACCTGCGAAACCTACTGATAATTAACTAAGTTTTAAGGAAAAGGCAGGTTAAATAACATTTGGAAGTAAGCAACGGTTAGGTAATAAGAGATGTACATCTCGTATTATCAAAGTCATTCATTCAATATCTGAAGTTGCATATTTTTTTACAAAAGAAAATTTGGCCTTTAACATCATTTAATGCGTTAAGCGATATTTTTTTCTGATTTCAGCGTAAGTTTCCAAAGATGAGATATCATATACTGCTGCAGTGGGCGAATGTCATAATTAAAGGAAAGAAAATTAAAAGTACTAAGTGAAATCTGGTGGAATTTCATTTTAAAAAACGAAGAAAAAATCAAAGATTTACTTTCTACAGAATTGTAATTCTGTGGAAAGTAAATCTTTGATTTTTTCTTCGTTTTTTAAAGGAAAGAAGACTAAAAAGTTGAGAGTGAAATTTAAGGGTTCGTGGGTAATCTAGAAGTGCAATGGTATTGACTTAAAAAGGGAGCACACTTTTACATTTACATGTACTTTTAAACCCGTGGCAAGGGGTGTAATAATACCGATAATCCTATCACACCCTAACTGCTATTAGCTTATCTAATACTTCGCGGGAAAAAATACCAGAAGTAACTATCCGTCCTGGCAATCGCTTCCCTGAATCGCTTAGTTTTCTCTCGCGCACGTTGCAAACTGGAATAACGATATCAGCTATCTGGTCTACGAGATCTGTAGTGATATTCTTTTCGAAAAGCTAACGTAGGTAATTAAATCTTCCTTCCCTAAACGAAGTCTACCCGAGGGATTCTATCAAAGCCGAAACACTGCTGTCGAATCTGAAATCTCCCCTTGACAAACCGTTCTACATTGAACCATCTTGAGATCGGAAACCCTACTTCATCTCAAGTTGCACAACAATAATCGAGGAATTCAAATGAAGAAAAAAATGCTATTTCTTTTAGACTTTTGTTTTGTTCTCTGTACTCTCTGTTGTGCAACTTTTGTCGGAATTATGCTTCGCGCTGGCGGAAATTCCTCGCAGACTTCTTGAAGTAGTTAATCTAATTCACTCGTTTAAAAAATGCAGTTGCTTCACATCATCACGTGGATGAAAACGCATGCGGTCAAAGGCAAGCTCTCGTTGCTATGTATTGCTGTATGCAGTTATGAGGCCTCCCGCATTCTACATATTGTACATATACATTGTACATATGTTGGTCTTTCAGTCGTGGGCATTGGAATCACTTTAGTTTACTGCGGCTTCACCTGGAGAATTTATAACATCCCTCTCTTATATATTCCTCCTTTTAAATCCCTGAAGCACCAACTTTTTATACCTAAAGCTTTCTTTTATAGTCTTGTTAAGAGTGCAATTTCATTACAACCCACCAGTGTCCCAATGAACTTGATTTTGCGCTTTCGGAAATGATTAAGGATTTTAAGCAATTTTAGCCTCGAGTGTCGCGTTTAACTTTTAGATCCGCCTAAACACTTAAACTGACCACGAGTACTTGGTATGGATCAGGTTGGCACCCACTGCTCTTCACCGTCTTTTATTCGTCCCTATACGAGATATTATAGACTAGCGTACTGTTCATAAATCTTACCATATACCATCATGAATGGGATTTATGCCATTTGTCTTTCTGTACAGACTAAAGGGAAAATCCATATTTCATTTACTTATGCCTCAATACTGTTCATAAATGTTATACATAAAATCTAAAGAGGTATGATCAAAGCTTAGTACTCGTAATTACATTTATTTTTTATGTAAAAATTGTTATTCTACGAGTAATCTTGAGGTATCGGGACGTTCTACTCGTGGTTCAGTGAGTAAGGCCAGGAAAAATTGCCTCACACCCCTTCTGGCCTCACTCCCTCTACAGCACTTATTTATTTCACCTTGGTCAAGCTTCATGTGGAATATGCGGCGAGTATATGGGATCCAGCGGATGAAACGTATACTCGCGAAAGAGCAGCGCAAGGCGCCACGATTTGTTAAAGAGATAAAAAAGCAGAAAAAGCTCTCAGACTCGGATTGTGGATCCTTGAAAGAAAAGAGATTAAAAGCAAGGCTTCGATTGCTTGAGAAATTCAGAGAAAGTGCATTTGCAGAATATTTAATCGGTATCATGCGACCCCCTTCTGCTACTTCGGCCGATATGAGCGTAAAATAAGAGAAATATATGCGAGGACAGGTTACTTAGGAACTCATTCTTTCCGCGAGCAATATGCGACAACAAAAAGCTGAAGAGGTTACTCGAAAGCTTGGTGTTTACACCCCCTGCCACACGCCGAATGTTGGCTTGCAGGGTATTTACGTTGATGCAGAGAATTTGAGGTATTCAATGGCCAATGATCCAAACATCTTTCGATGGCTTTAAAGACAAAAGAACCCGAAGTCGAAGTAAAGCTAAACAGCAGCGGTCGAATGTGGTTCATTTATTTCCATTCCGACGATAATTACTGCGCCTAGTCATGGGTACATATTTATGAAAACGATGACGTCAGAAAGCAGCGTTTCTTCGCCGTATCTTTCCGATTAACGAGGACGAGAATAAATCTTCCCTCACGACCGAATGTAACGTATCGCAGCTCCGCCTGGAGTTAAAAAGATGTCTCAACTCCCACTCCCTACACATCCCCGGAAATCACTCCATTTCCGTTTTAAACACTTCGATCAGAGCCGCGCTACACACGCGCCTCCCAAACAAAAATCAATGCCAACGGCGAATTCCTTCTTTGAACCAAAAGTGAGCACTTGAAAGCGATCTTACACATCTCCGTTAGACGCCGGGTTTCGAAATCATCCGCGATATTTCTAGAAAAGCGTTTTATTAGAGATTTTGCTATGCGACGACAGGAACACAAATGAAACTTGGCACTTCCGGCGTCATCTACCAAAATGACGATCGACAAATGGTAAATGATTGTCTGTCCTTCCGATGTCGGTATTTTTCCCGTTATGAATGCTTTAGGGCAGTATTTTTGATTGTTTCTACTCAATGCCCTTGGAGAGGGATGGCCAATATCTGAGAATTCTAGAGATGACTGAATGAGCTAATGAATATCTTTATAATTAGCACGAGAAGGGTGAAACGTCATGGTAGTTGATGGTAAGAAGCATGACGGTAGAAAATGAGGACATTGATGAGCATGTGATGGCAAAGAAGTGAAAACAGTTCAAAGGTATCTTGGAACGCAGCAATCGGAAGGCCTTGAAGAGATTAAAGTAGAAGAGGGAAAAACAAGTGAGAAGGTAGAAGACTGGTGAGATGCTGGAGAGCAAGTCAGAGCTATAGTTACGGAAGAGAATGACCAAGTGTTTCGCCTAGAGAGTTATCCTTTATGGACATGGGCAAGGAGGGGATGAAAGATAGAAACACGGTTGTATTTTCATCGGAAGTTTCTCCTCCGAGTGAGTTATGAAATGAGTGATCGCTTATTTATTGAGTTATGAACAAGAGATGCTCTTTAATGAGGAATTTTCTGCAGAAAGAACGACAGCAGTCGAATTATTCTTATTATCCGTCCGCATATCGAAGATTCGTATTTCCAATCGAATGCCTTTGCAATTTGGAGTCCTAACTATGAAATGTCCGAAGATTGAGGATCTCCTTGTTTAAGCAGTAGTATTGTTTAAGGCGATTCAACAGCTCATCATTCCGCACGTATGGGATCCCACGAGGAATCGAACTGCTTCCACCACAGGCAACCCGTTTGGCTATCCAAGAGTCCCTTTGTTATAATAATAGTTAATGAACTTTTTGAGGTGTCTCAGCTCTCCAGGGCAGTAATATGTAAAAGTATCTAAATTGCCGTCAGTTCGGCAATATAATGTTTAGTGAAATCTATAAGTTAACCAACCGGAAGGTTAATATTAACGACTAATTAATAGCATGGAGTATACTATAAAACTATTTACGCTAAAGTTAGTAGTATTATTAAATGCAGCACTTTGAATATTAGATGCCTTGAAGAGAATAATTTAATTAGTTTTAGATTAAGCATACATTTTAGTTACAAACTAACTGCGGCGAGTACTCAACTCTTCGGCCATGTTGTTTGTTTAAATCCATGATGCATTGCGGTAAACCGTAAGATTAACATCTAAGCGTCACTCGAACTGGCAGTTAAGTTAACCATCGCTTTAACTATCAGTGAAGCCTAAAGGTATACGTAAAACTGTTCGTTAGAGTTAATCTGAAGGTTAACCTTTAGGATAACCGTACACAATGGCCCCGAGACTATTAATTAGTTGCCATTGATTGGCAGTTTGACAGAGCGGCGCCAGATTCGAGGCTTTCAGTGACATCTTCGTCTGAAACGAAGAAACGATTTCCGATGCGTTGCGGGGGGCGGCCCGCATTGCGGCCCCGCGGACCTGCCAATTCGCGGATCCCATACCTCAGCTGCCGCGCCACCCACATATTGATTCCAGGGGACATTATTTCACGATGACGATACATAAATCAGAATCCCCACTCAATTGGATTTCTTTTTTTATTCAAAAGGAAAGCGTGGAATCGATATGAGGAGGTGTTTAGAGGAGAAGCTGATTTCCTCTTTCGCTGAAATGTTCCTTCGAGAAAAGGTATTCGGTAACATTCAGTGTTCCGCGTTGGGAATAATGTCTACATTAACGCAGTCAGAGCTACGAAAAGATGCGAGTGAATTCTCTAGTCGACAATCGAGAGGTAGTCACCATTCCTGAGTGATTTTCATACATTTGTGGCATAAATAGCGAGCACCGTAAGTGCGTGTCTGGCTATAAAAAGAAATGCAGAGTCAGGAATTTCTGAGTAATAATTCAATTAGGGCTCCCGAAAAGCTAAGTAGGTAGCGAGTCACCTTTCGTTCAAATGGTCCAGGGTTCAACTTCTGGCCATACATGCGAAATAAGATTAAATTAAGTCTATTATTATATTATATATAATTTTGTGTCCGTCCGCCCCCCTCCGTATCTCAGAAACGGTAAGATTTAGAGACACGCCGTAAACTGTGTTGGACTTCCAAATACTGGAGACCCCTGCATACTTGATTTCATCCCCGGAAAGACCCGGAGTCGAACCCCGGAGCTAAAAATGTGTTTCCGTAAGATTGGACGCGATTATTCATTTTCGAGGGTGCAAGGCTTTCTTTCTTCATTAATTAAAATACCTAAATTTGAACGGATTTTTATCAAACTTTGTTCATTCGAAGGTTAAATGTGCAACCAATCTTATCCTTGCCGTGTTTACACGTTTAAAGGTCCAACTTTGAAATAATTTTGCTTTTATTTCGAAATTTAATGGACATTTTCTGATTTTTCTGCACTCGCTACGGCAACCGTCATTGTTGCCTCGGATGAATAAACAAGCTCTGGAAAGAAGGGGCGAGGGAATGACGTTTCCGAAGAAAAAGACTTGACTTGACTCCTTGACTGAAGAAATGACGTTGTTTTCTATTTAATATCCTTAAGCGTCTGTAGCAACCAAACGTTATTTATAGCAACGTAAGTATTTACAAGTGATTTCTTGCGTTTTCCTGCTGCGTTGAGAATATAAAAGTAATACTTTTATGCGATTAAAATGAGGTTTCGTTATTCTCATTGAGTTGAAACATTCTTCCGCATTAATTTGGAAAATACTTTAGAATAATATGTGGAATAATATGACATTCCTCATATCACTATTTCCACATTGAAGAATTATTAGTTGAATCGTTAGAACGTAAGTAAATGTGACGATATCAAATCAAAAGTACTTCACAGTGTTGGTCAAAAATTATATACTTAAATAGTATAAGATTGAAATGAACTTTTCTTAAATAAATGATGATTTGCAGTGACTTAGATGTTCTAAAGTTAAAATCAAGAACTGTATAAATAAGGAATGTCGCTTTGGCTCTGGGCAATATTTATTATAAAATTGTCACAAGCGTTTAAGTTTTCGCAGATATTATATGCACAATGCGCGCAAATATGTGCATGGGATCAGCTAGTACTTATTAAAATAACAACGAGAATATTCTTCATCTGTCGAAAAATCTGGAAAATCTGTCGTTTTAAAGTACTAAGACTGCAATGAATTGATGTGAAGTCAAAGGAAGCCCAAATGATAAGTACTAAGGCCGTGTATCGTTGGTTTAAATAAATGGGAAGGACGGGTGGAAACAAAATGATTATAATGGTGGGTGAGGAGAGTGTATTGATTATAAAGGAAGAGAAAGATCGCGAAAAAGATGTTTACATCCCCTGTCACTGGGGTATTTATGTAGATTTAGATGTATGTGATGATATCATGAATAGAAATCATGTACACAGCTAATGCGGTAAAGTATGTTTGTGATGGAATTGAGAATTAACCATGCAGATTACGTGCTCAGTCAAACATCGCGAGAGATATGCCTATGTGTGTATTTTTTTTGAACACCTGATTGCTTACAACACTTCACCTTAATCCACAACTTTGGTAGAAATCCATCAGTCATATTGTCATTTGCAATACTTTACACGAATTCTTAAATTAAGGGAGCAATAAATTGCAAAATACCTTCCTTGAATAGTCCCTGATAAAATGTATCACGACTGATTTATTTTGGATGTAATTTGCCTAATTCACGGGAAGCTAACCTAACATGTGCAATCTCTTCCTTACGTCTCTTCAGGTTTTTGTATATTTTCATAATCCCATTTATATTACAGTAGTAGTATAGTTAAAAGTGCTTCGACAGCTTTGGTCATTTCGCACGTGGGCCCCCACCGGGAATTATATTACATAATCATATAAGTTGTATCTTAGTTATTTACTAATATCATACAATTAGGTGCATGATAGAACTTACGGTGATTGAGATGTAACATAAGCAAAGAATCAGAGGAGAATTACGAAATATTACTCGTACGTACTCGATTTCGCTGAACATTATTCGTGAAAATCACATAAACTCACGGCTTTATTTATTTATTTGTAAGGTATCCAACAACAGCCATACTTGACAAATTACGTTGGACAAATAACAGATATAAATAAGACACACACACGACCATTCCCTAACCGGAAAAATCCGATTAGCAGGGATTCGAACCCGGGATCGTGGGGTCGGAGCGATAACGCGCTAACTTTAGAATCTGGTTTGCGTTAAATATTTGTTCGTCTCCCGAAAATCTTAAAATAGTCATATCATTAGTTCCTACTATTCATTTTATGGAGCCCCGTTGCCAAGGGAATTGGTTGTTTATAACCGCAAATTTGTTACATATTTCGTTTATTTATCAAAATTATCGCAATTTCAAATGGATGTCAATATTTCACGACTGGAATAAAAATCTATTATTATTTTCCTGTCTTTTGACACCTGTCCCCATTTCACGAGACCATTATTTTTACTTTGATTTTGTAAGAGCAACTAAGTCTATAAGTGATTTAAACAAATTTTAAGTACATTTCTTATGGAAACGTATATTAGGTACCTGGGTTCGAACGCGAGCCTTTTCAGCGATGAGAATAGATTTCGTGGGACCTCTCAGAAGCTCAACGCAGTTTGTCTCATATCTTAACATGAAGCTGTTCCTGGAACAGAGTGGTGGACGGATTGACAGATTAAGATAATTATATGTTAGGGTAATTATTATCAATGATCTAAGAGAATAGACTTTAACTAATGTTCACTTTACGGCCCGGTATTATGATATTTCGCTAGAGTTAAAGTGAAGATTATAGTTAATATCCATTCTAATCTATCACATATGTAGGATATTAGCAATAAACTTAAATTTAACACTAGCAAAACAATACAGTACCTGGCGCAAAAGAGAACATTGGTTAAGTTCATTTCAAATGCATATTATAATACTGAGACTAAGTGTAGTGAATCAATTTAATTTTTAAAATGCTACAGTAAGAATGTGATGTGTAAGTGTTCAAAATCACACAGAAATAGGATTTGTTGCCACATGTTGTCCACAATAAAACTCGATCTAAAACACAAATCTACACAAATGTCCTATAAGCGGGAGTGCATGAACTCCTTAGTCGGTTGCTTTGATGCGTCGTGCATCTGCAAACACCGAAGTAAATCCCAATGGCGGAGGTGTGTACTATAAACTCAGAGTGCCCATTCTAATTCCTCGTCTTTGGCCTTATCTTGAACGCAATATTGACCGCGAAAACCTCCGTCTGAAAATTCCGGAGTTTTATTTGTATAGGACCATTGGCGCCCTCTTGAGACAAAGGCGGCGGCAATGTCAACTCTCGCAAATGCGACCTCCGAATCCAAAGAATCAAAGGGACGCCATGAATGATGTACGGCGCAAATCTTCATTTATACTCCGTCCACTTAAACCAGAGAGTTTGCTCAATAAAAGCATTTGGGTTTGCGTTTTGGAATGTAACTCTTAGCGTCTATAATAACGTAGACATTTGATAAGCTCTCTGCTGATATATTATATTATATAATAGTTATAGGGCACCTACATAGTAATCTACATTTAAATCTACATAAGTTCGGTTCACGCCGCCTTTCTGCGTGTGGCAGAAGGTGGAAACAACAAGTTTTCGAGTTATCTCTTTACCTTATTTTTATCGCGTATCATTCGTGGGGCGAATGAGTCCCTAAAACGATTTTCCCGAGCATCTATTTCTCTTGTTTTGCGCTCATTGTCGGATCGGCAAAAGTAACAAGGGGGTACCTTAATACCGATTACGCAGTTGCAGCCTAATCTCCTTACTTTAAAGGATTCCCAACCTGCATCGGAGAGCATTTGCGTAACGCTTGTTTTTTCAATCTTTGCACTTTTTAAAGAAAATTATCGCTTTGCGCCGCACTTTCTCGATTTCGCGGGTACACGTTTCATCCTTTCTAACCTTTTCATCGATCTACGTACAATGCGCTTCATAAAATCCTTTTAGTTGTTGAAACGTAGACTTTTCAAACTTTTGTGTTTAATTTTAAGGTCCCAGATATATTTAAAGAACATTAAAATTAATTGTTCTGGAATGTCGCTCTTTCTTTAATTTCAAATTCGTTACCTCCTCTCGTTTTGTAGTCATACATTTGCCATTCACACACGCTCGTAAAAATCGCTCTCGTTATTTTGTGTCGTGCCAAGCACGTTATTTCTCTTATGGTACAAAATGCTACGATAAAAAAGCTAGTGTTACGAAAATGCTCTCAGACGCAGGTTGGGAATCCTTGAAAGAAAGGAAATTGGAAGCTAGGCTGCGATTACTTGATAAATTTCGAGACAATGCGTTTGCGGAGGACGTAATCAATGTTATGCGACCCCCTGCTATTTTGGCCGATCCGACAATGAGCGTAAAATAAGGGAATTAAATTAGATGCTAGGACTTGTCGTTTAAAGGACTCATTCTTTCCGCGAACGATACGCGATAATAACAAGATAAAGAAATAGCTCGAACATCCTGTGTTAACACCCCCTGCCACACGCCGAAAGGCGGCTTGTAGGGCATTCATGTAGATGTAGATGTAAATAATAATCCTCCATTTTCTTGATTTAAATAATAAAGCATAATGGATGTACATCGTTATTGTTTACTTTGTGCTCACTTCACTATGGCATTTTTATGGATTTTTGTATTAATTTGATGAGTTTTAATCATTTTAATTTATATTAATTTTTTTCTTTTTCACACTATTTACTCTGTGTTTTCGCGGGTGTGATTTTGGTTTTCTTCAACTTTCATTTGAGAGGATTTCTCCCCACAAACCCAATTCTTTTTGTGCTTTTGTTATATTATAAGCATAAAATATATTGACAATTGAAGAGAGACGTGGAAGATAGGCCAAAATAATAGGAATAAATAATTAATAAATAGTTAATTCGTCCATTCATTCATATTCTCCGTTCCGTTCATATCAGTCTAATAACGAGTCAACATCTCTTTTCAATCTCCTCTCTTCACTAACTCTCATTCAACTTCCTCTCCCTTTAGATCCACTCATATACCCAGACGCCATTTTCTTTATTCTACTTCCAACCAGTCTAACTACGATTCCAAGCCAATGTAACACAGCCATTTAACAATTTCTCAATTCTCATTTAATCCTCAACCGTCTCATTGACAGTACGTTTGTGGAGGACGTTATCAATATTATGCGACCCCCCTGCTACTTTGGCCGATCTGATAATGAGCGCAAGATAAGGGAAATAGATGCTAGGACAAGTCGTTTTAGGGACTCTTTCTTTCCGCGAACGATACGCGATAATAACAAAATAAGGAAATAGCGCGAGCATCCGGTGTTAACACCCCCTGCCACACGCCGAAAGGCGGCTTGTAGGGTATTGATGTAGATGTAGATGTAGATCAGACCGCCTTTTTTATTCTCTTCCCTTTTAAACGTTCTCATATTCTCATTTAGCCAATCTCCATTAACTACGAGCATTTCTATGTTCTAATTTTTATTCCATGTTTCCTCTTGACTCTTGATTTTTTTTCTCCGAGAAATAAATAATTTGCCAGAAAATCGGGAAAATCGCTTTTTTGCCCGCGAGTGAGCGTAAATAAATCATTGGCTATGGAACTCTTTAAATATACATTCTGTCAGTCTGAATTCAGAGTTACGAGTACATTTTCTCGTTACGAGAAATTCATTCATTTACTTTTAATAACATTGCTCTTGTTCTCTAATAAACACAAAGAACAGGAGTTTAACGTCCGCAGCTCAGGTGAAAAGCTGCTGGTTGTCATAATACAGATAAGAAAAATTAAACAGTATCTTTTAGTAGCTGTAAATAGATTAGTAATTGAATCTCACCCTTTTAATTTAAGATTTAATGCAGAGAGACGTTCGAGAGGAATACCGGCCTAAAGACGAATTAGGAATACGATGTCCACTCACATTAACCATGATAAATATAAAATTGTGAGTTGGTCAAACCTCGGAGAAAACGTTATAATATTTGTAACCAAAACATAAATACATGTAATGCGTAGATATTTGTAATAATATATATATATATAATGAATTACACTACATATACCTAAAGTGTAATGGGACTCCCGGATAGCCAAGTGGGCAACGCAGTCGACTTCCGCGGAAGCGGTCCCGGGTTCGATTCCCGGTTTGGGCCTACGTGCGAAATGACCAAAATAGTCGAATCACTTTTAAAAATACTTTTACTGTACCACTAAAGTGTTGTGCCGAGACAGATGATTGAAAAGTTATCATGGTAGTTTAACCGGTATTTTTCCAAAAATATAAATATTGGTATTTTTTTCCTCGGTGTCAGGACTCACATTAACATTTACGAAATAAGATTATTTCTAAGTTTTAAGGTTGTATTTAGCATTAGTGCGCGATTTCTCCTTAACAGCATCCAGCTTTTTAGTGCTGCAATAAAAATTAATACAATCCATTTCAACGCTATGAACGAACTATTAACCTCTATTCATTGAAAGGCTCATTATCTGTTATGAACACAGATCTCCTCCTGCGGGAAAAATTTGGTATTATTAATATTACCGATGCTTTCTGTGGAATAGATTCGCATAATTAAGTAAGTCTCATATCTCACTTGAAATCATTTTAATTGGGCATGCCTCCCAACGAGTTCTACCAAAGGATTAGGGAACGGTGATGACACAGCACGGAAGAGCCGGGCGCTGAAACCCACGGAAAAACAGGTGTGAAAAATATCGACTCGAACCCAGGTCTCCCACTTATTCGCCGCACGGCGAACAGCCTCCACATTTAGTGGCATGAACTGCCGCCAGAGGTCCTCACTGAGGCAGCCAACTCACAAAGCGATCTATGGAGAGTGGATGTGGAGGCTGCCCGCCTTGCTCACAAAAGCATTCCCTAAACAGTGTGGAAGAGACGCGGCTTGGTAGTTCAGTGGTTAGGATACCTGCCCGGAAAGTGGGAGACCTGGGTTCGAGTCATGTCGATATTTTTCACACCTATTATTCCTTGACTTCTATCACACTACTCTGGGAGAGATGCGCACAGTTTTCTCTTTCTGCAAAAGGCTCGAAGCAGCAAGAGGTCCTGAAATCTCTAACCATTCGATTTCAACTTAAATAAAATTCATACACGTACATATCCTTGAGCCAGTATGTCAAGCAATAATATACCAGTCTTCATTGTATCATATGATAGAAATGTGCCACGGTAGCAGAGTGGTTAGCACTCAAACCACAAGGTCCTGGGTTCCACTCATGGCTAATCGGATTTGTCGTGTGTGCTCGACTATTGATACGCCTCATCTGGAATAGTCCAATGAATGGATGTTTGTGATAGGAAATAAATTAATTCATGTTCATACTAACATGGTGCTATATAATTTCTCGTGTTGAACCTTATTTATTTGAGAGGTTTGTAACTGGTATATGCTTAGGTTCTCCTGAGGCGAAGTTTGCTGATAAAGTGCCACCTTTTAAAAGAATGAAATTACTGCCAATTCGCCACATATTCATATAATAAAGAGCTAAGAAATAAGTTTCTCTTCGTCAAAAAAATAAATCATGAATCACACTCTACACAGAAAGTTGAAGTCAATTTAGATAAAATTTACCCCCTTGAGGTTGGTGTGGAAAGATTCAATTCTTCCCAGGCGAATAATATAAAGAAAACATCCAGGGACCTAAGCTGGCTAAGTTCATGGAATAATTCGCAACACTCGGTGACCATTCTCAGGTGATTGATGGTTTGACACAACCCTTAGGATGGCCACTGAGTCGGTGGCTGAAACATCGGTATTCCGTTAGTTTACCCTGAGGAGAACCCTGGATGATTTTCTTCAGACAAAATCCACCTTCACTATAATCGATATACTTTGACCGAACATAGCGGAAGGAAATTAAAAAGTTATAAAACTCAAACTAAATTCAGTATGCTGCCATAGGAATCTATAATCAAATAATCATGTTTAAGTTACGAGCATTATCTATATAATCAGCATTATCTATATTATCTATATAATCATAATCATGATCTTTGAATACTTAATATATTGGTTTTATTTAAGCAAAACAATTCCTAAAACCAACGTATATAGTTGTCTTTAGCAATTTATTCCCGCAATAATTATTTGCGCTATGAAAAACCATGAATTATTTTTTGAGGAAATTATCGACAAATTTTTTTCGATGGTAAGTTTAACATATTAATTAATTAATTAATGGCAGCCTGACGATTTTACGATGTAACGAAACCGTCCATGCATGAGAATGAAAGAAATGTATTTGTGTTTTTCTTTTCGGCGTCGTTTTTCCATGGTTTAATCTCGCGTCCATGTATCGTTTCCATAGTTGTAATATTCCATCCAATCGCGACATCTCTTCTGGTATAAGGCTCGTTATCTATCGCGTGATCTCCTTCACTTCCAATTATTACCTTTAATAAACGAAAGGCCGATGGGCAAACGGTTTTACTTTAATGTAACTTCTCTAGAAAATGAATACGCTCCTTTCCATAATACAGCCATAAAGGCCGGAATCAAATTTCAGCTCACGCATGTTATGGCAAAACATGTTTCGCATATTCCGTTTAAAGAGGAATCCGCTGATTTTCGCCGCATTCTACTCTTCCGCTCCAATAAAATTTTCAGCGCGGGCCCCAATACTCGGAGCAATTCGAAACTATACAAACAAACCCCCACCACACGCGATCTCGCCGACGATTCGCAGCTTCCAACAATGCTTCCATTGTTGCCTCTGGTTCGCATTGTCCGTCGCATGCACGCACGTTCTCCGTGGGAATTGTTCCTTCCGCCCTACATCCATTCACTCCCACTCCAGCCACTGCGATGTGTTGCCGTGCACACGACAGTGGCGCCGCACAATCGCAGGCGGACGGGGTGGTAATCAAGCGGTGCTATTTATTGGCGGAATGCTCGCTCTCTCTTAAGGTCTCGGAAATTATTTGTAAATCGTGGATTAATGGCAGTTTTTTCCCTCGCATTGGCGTGCGTTTGCGACGCGGTCTTTTTCTCATGCGCGCCGTGCCAATGTGCCGCAATTCGAAAGGGATGCGGTGGCTGAATGAGATCTATTAAGGGTTTTCGGTATTCATGCGATCCACAATAGGATTAAGTTATACTTCGCATTGCTCGGGGTTTCATTACTCTAAGGTATTCGACATCACACATACGCGTCAGTCACGCTATTCCCTTTTGGGAGAAGCACGTCATTTACCTCTTTATTCCCTCAATACCCCTTCATATCCTTCCGTATATCTTTCGCTTAACCCATTCATCTTTTCATACAATGCCTTTTATTTTTAAAGCCTCGTGCTTCTTTTTAAAGCCTAATACTTTCTATCTTTATCCCAAATGGTAAGAGTGAAGTGGTATTACGTGTCTTTTTCTCGCCACCGACGATCGATTCCAATGAAATCATTCTCGATTTTTCCTTGTATTTACATAAATCGAAACATGGAAATTATGGTTATGAATGATTTCCTTTCTAGGCATTTAGCATTTCATATTTTTACTAAAAGTCGTATTCTCTTCTTTCTGTACTATAATATTGTAACGCGCCTCATTAGAAGCATCATGAAATTCATTAAGAGTTTAGAAAGAAGCTCCAAAAAGCTGTAGTTTCAAACAACGGTAATTTGGATCTTTTTCGAAAACTCCGATTTATTAACACCACAGTGTTCCTTTTCCTTATAAAACAATAACATGCCTTTCTTTACACTGTTTCACATAACAAGAAACATCCAACGACTATTTAGTTCTTCTCTAAGACTCTAATTCCTCTGCCATATTATATAGCGATCTTTATTTCCTAGCAATTGATCGTTCAGTAATCTGTTTAGCTTTTCTTTAAGAATATAAAGATCACCAAAAACCTTCCACAACTCTTATTGTAGAGTAAAAACTCCATGGGAATAACCGTTTACAAAACAACAACGACACTACACGACACGACAATGGTTTCGTAGCGTAACTTCATTATCTTTGACCTGAAGATATAGCGACGCCAAGAAACCGTGGAAGTGTCTCGTAGTGTTCTTGTGGTTTAGTAAACGGTTATTCTTATGGAATTTTTAGTTACATCTGATTCCGTATCGTTAAAGTCTTCTTTTTATGCTCTGAATTAACTCTACCATCATTGGATTCTGTTCAGTCATTTTACTGATAATCTGTTTCATTGATAGTCCTAACATCCCCTGTATGATGGTTTGTCGTGCCTTGCCAATAGTGGAAGTAATTTCTAAAATCGCTTCGACAGCTAAAATCATTCCGTACGTGGGCCCCCACCTCGAAACGAACCGGGGACCACTTTCACCGAAGTCACCCATGTGGCTGACCAATTCATTTGTTTCTCATGTTTGCGTAACATTCCCTCATCACCAATTTCTCACATATTTCCGTCCTCTGAAGCAGTTTCCCCACTTTATATGAGATATCTGTACCTCTCTGTCTCCGAAGGGACTCATACTGTCTCCCTCATGCAAAATAAATAACTATTATAAACAGAAAAACCCAACTCGATCTGAAAATATACTTAGGTGTTGAAATTAAGAATGCTTAATGTTTTTTGCTAGTAATTAAAGGTGGTTTTTAATTACTTAGTTTATAATGGCGAGTTTTATGTTATAATCATCGTTTTTTTGCCCTTCTGTAGTGGTTGTGGCTATGCCCACTATTTGAGAACCATTAACTATGTGTAAGTTGTTATATTGGAGCTGTAAACTCTAAGAAGAACACGTTTAAAGGACAAACAAATATCATAGAAAACTGAGCTGCGTTTCAAAGGACGAACAATGATCTCTTTTTTTGCGATGCAAAGAGTCAGTTCTTATCATCTGTGTTAGGGAATATGACGTCAAATACTTTATTTTTAACTCTGCGCACGTTATAAATCTACATCTACATCTACATAAGTACCCTGCAAGCCGCCTTCCGGCGTGTGGCAGGGGGTGTAAACACCAAGAGTAGAATTACTTCTTTAATTTATTATTATCGCGTATCGTTCGCGGAAAAAAAGAATCCCTAAAACGACTTGTCCTCACGTCTATTTCTCTAATTTTACGCTCACTGTCGGATCGGTCAAAGTAGCAGGGGGGTCGCATAATATCAATTACGTCATCCGAAAATGTATTTCCTCTGAATTTATCTAACAATCGCAGCCTAGCTTCTAATCTCCTTTCTTTCAAGGATTCCCAACCTGCGTCTGAGAGCATTTGCGTTACCCTTGCTTTTCTATCGTAGCACTTTTTAACAAAACAACACTTTCTCGAGTTCGCGAGAGTTCGTTTCATCCGCTAGGTCCCATATACTCGCCGCATATTCCAGATTGGGCCTAACTAACGTGAAATAGCATCGCTCTCTAAATTTTTCATCGCATCTACCTGCAATCCGCTGTATAAAACCGAGCTTTTTAGTTGCTTTACCGCATATTTTTCGAATGTGTGTGCTCCAGTTTAAGTTATTAGTAAGGTGATTCCAAGATATTCTACTGAGTTGACTACATTTAAATTCGTTCCACTAATTTTGTACGGGCGGTTCTGACGCAATTGTTTCCTTTCGAAGAAATTTACAACAAAGCATTTATCTACATTATGATCTAGTTGCCATTTTTCGCACCTAATTTGTATATGAGCTAAGTCGTTTGAGAGTGAAGCACTATCTTATAAATTATTATAAGATATTCCCTTTATTATAAGATATTCCACTATAAATTATTCCCGATCCAAGAAAAAACAACCTTATTGGCCAGTTCAAAATGTAGTGGCGCGAATGGAAGAGCAGTTTAAGTTCATAAAACTGAATAGTAGCGATATATACTCTTACTTCAGTTTTCAAAAACTTCAGGTCTAGAAATATGTAAACGCATCGTTGTAGCACTCGATAGATTGGAGCCTTTTATTCAAGTGTTTCCCTCACTCTTCCTAAAATTTTGGCCGAAAAAATGTTTGCCGTTTTTCCCCGTGAGATGCTCAAGGATTAAGTAATATACAAGAAGGCTTTGACAGAACTAAAGATGAAGAACTTCTGCGCAACTGATGTGCGCAGAGCATTCGGAAGTTGGAATGTGTGCGTAGTTTAGAAAGCTCCCTCGCGCGAAATCAAGATAGGCTATCTCCCAGGATACATTCGGAGCAAATAGGTAATGTTCCATAATATTTACTCTCCTACACACGAAATGTTGCCTTACTTTACGGTATGTAAATGGAAAAGGAGGGAAAAGAATTCTGTATTACATTTTTATACTTTTAATACTATAATATATATTAAAATAATATATACCAAAATCAAGTTCAATTATGACATAAAGGGACTAAGTTTGAGATTGATAAATGTATACTAAGTAGAGTCATGTTTAATTTCCTAGTTTTTTGCGATATAGAGCCTGAATATACGTTTTATGGCGAAGATGAGATTCTAGGTTCAATTATTTCTCTTATAAATTACGTTTGGATATTGTAATGTAAATTATGATAAATTAAATGTCTAAAAGAAACATTTTTATGTTTAGAGATCTAATTTATGAAATACTGAAGCACAGCTTAACTTCGAGGCTGGGAGTACAAGGTGAAAATAAAGTAGGCTACGATGGCGCTTTAAGATTTGCGCTGTTTGAAAATTGTGCGAACAGTGGTTCTCCAGTATTAGCTATGATGACTCACATACAATGAAGCTTTCCACTTCAGGTACAAAATCCCTGGAAATTAAAACTTTCTGAAAGTTGATATGAATTTGAATTTGCAATCCGTTTCTTCTTCGATGGATATTGCATTAAATATAGACTATCCATCTACTTGCATTCACGTTTCAGAAACGTGATCTCTAAAATGATGATAAATTTTGTCGGATCACTCGGAAAACGGCTTTATACCTACATTCAATGCTGCAGTGAAACCGAATACTCTATGCCATCTCTTGCGTACTATTGTTATCTACGTTATTTCACTTTGTAACCTTATGTAACTTTTAAGCTTACATTTTCTGTGTTTTATACTTTTGTGATTCGATTTTAATTTTTTTCTCTTTTTTTATTACGACCTATTTAAATGTATTGTATTATATATTATCTTTATATGTATCTGTATATCTTTTACTGTGTTTTCGCGGTTTTTTTCACCCCTTTCTATGTGGGTGTAACGTGGGTTTTTTCTTTGTCATTGTTCAGTTGCAAATACTTTTTCCCACACCGCACTGTTTCTTTTAGTTTATAAATATAAGTTGTACTTATTATGATGACATACGAGCTTAGGTGGAAGAGAGGCCAACATGGATCTAATGTCGCCAATAAGGGCCAATCTACCTATCTTGCATTTAAAATGTTAAATTTTCCTGTTGAGTTTCGGCGGGAATGTTTGAAATGTGTTATTTATTTATTTATTATTTATTATTCTCTGAGTTAAATTTACATGAAGTTCTTCGGGAACCTTCGCAAAGTATTCGATGTGATTTCACCCTTCTTCATATTTTCTCACTAAAAATATTCGCTGAATGTTTCCCGTTTCTGAGAATTGTTTCTAGTATAGCCTGGAGAGCATTGGAGGAGTACTGCTTTGATAAGTAAGCAAAAATTTAGAAAATGAACCGGAATGCGGCGTTGAAAAAAGATGACGTGTAACCAGGAAAATTGCATGAAATCGTACGACAAGGCGGAGTTTGCGGTATTTCCCAATATAAAAAGAGCGTTCAAAAGGAAAAATGAAGAATGTGGATGGAAAAACATACGAAGTGCGGCTCCCGTCAAACATTTTGACTGCTTTCGGCAGTTTGAAATGGAGAGAATTTTTAAATTACACAGCTCTCGAGGAAAAAAATGCACCGCGATTTTGGAGAGCCTTAAAAACAGTGGTACCTTACAACAACGAAATTTTAACAACGAAAATTTCCCGCTATCACCAAGAGAAATGTTGTATAACATACATTCGAATACGAAGGGTTTCATATTATTATTATTTGTAACTTTTCAGCACGGAGGCCGGTAAATGTTCATCCATCCCGGATGCAATGCATAGAATGGTGTTAGGCTCCTATATTGGTTTTTAATAGTCATTTAAAAATCTACTTAATATAGAGCAGGTATTAATTGATGTGATTTTTTGTTGTTAATGTTCTATTCTAACTGTTTCGAGGTTTTTGCGTATATTTTAAGTTTGGTATCACCGGTTAAGATTGCTGAAATTATTATTGGGACAATTTCGACAGCTTTTAGTTTACAAACTGCTTTTATTCCTTCGGCCAGTGTATATTTTTGTATTTTTCTATGCATTTTGTCTCTATATTTCCTGAATTCGGAATGGAGGTTATATTATATATGTTAATTTTTCTCCTTTTATATGAAGAGTTATATCCGGTCTATTGTTTATCTTAATCGGTCAGCTATGATGTTATTAGTATCATTATCATCATTATTACTGTAATATTTATACGGCGAGATTAGGCCCATGTGAGCCTCTCTAACACAGTACCACTGAATTCAAATATGGCACAGCAAAATGAAAGCAATAAAAAAATTAAGATAGAAAGATTGGGGCATGGGGAAGAATTCTACTTTGGAGGCAAGTTTTTTAAGCTGGATTTATGTGTTCTTCAATAAGTTACCAATGAAATCGATTGAAGGGATAGAGGTAAAGGACGTTGTATAACATGAAGGGCGTAGTAGATATTTTGAGAAATGAAGGGAAAGACTTAAAGCTTGCAATATTCGGACATATGAACGTACCGTGAGCCAATATCGTTTTAATTAGGGCAGATCGTCATCGCTGCGATACGCCGGGCCGCGTTTCTTTATCTCATTTGGGAGGCTAATTAAAGAATTCATGAAATGCCCTACATTACGTCGCTAATGAAAAAGTCTTGGATTTATGTCTCGAACCCATGACCTTTTGGTTGCAGCTCTCAATTATTCTTATCTGTGAGGTACTTAAAGGGAATTTTATCTGGATACTTGTTAGGGTAATGCGTAAGGAGGAAGAGTCCTGACACCTGCTACTACATGTTGGATTTTTTTATTCCTTTTTTCTAGTTCAAGATTGAGGAAAATGTTTCTTTTAATCACTTTTGTCTCAGCCTTGTTTATAGTTAGATGATGATTTATAGATAATGATTCTGAATTCATCTTGATATTCATTAGCGATTGCTGTGAAAGGTATAATTCAATAGGTACTTATTATCAATAGGTACTTATACGTTGACGCTTTGCACACATCGCATTCTGGCTCAGGTCGGAAAGGTAGATTAAACTGCCTCACTCCTCATATAGCCTAGTTGCCTCATCCCCTCTCCAAATAGTTTCTGTAGCCAAAAATGGAGGCGATGAATCTACCAGCCTTTAGGATATTGACTTCACTGGCTAACGTGCGGAATAAAACTTAAAGTAACCATGGAAATGACCGGTGTGTGCATTTCTCTCTGTCTCGGATTATTCGTCCTCGACTTTGCAAGTTCCCCGGTTTCGGAGCATCTGTCTCTGACCATCCCGATACTGACCAATTTATCCTTTCCTGATCCTTTTTATCCTTCCTTCCTTCTGGAACAAAGGTAGGGAACCTGCGGCCTTCCGGCCATATGGAACCTTTTCCGGCGTTTACTGCGGTCTTTTCTTCACATCAACTAACTTACAAAGGTGATCAAATTAATTCCTCTCATTCCACATTCAATTACGTCAAGCGAAATTAAACAGAACATATTCCCTTTTAGTTCCCTAGGGGAATTGATACTTATCTTGCGTGCGATTTTGCTGTTATACTATTTAAATTCGATGTCATACAACGTAATACACCCTTAAGATGCGATGTAGTAGTTTCATAAGCTGTCTCATGGATCATGCTGTCTTTTGTTTGGAACAGCCAATCATCATTTCAGTACTCCATATACACTCCTGGAGAATATTAATCAATCCTGTTTGCTTTATAAAATTATAAATATTCTAAAACTAAAATTTACGGTGGAACTCAGCTCTAAACTCGTTAACTTATAAACTGAGAAAAACGACGGACCGATACCCTGCAAAACAAGCGAGGCCTTTTTAAACATGTCGGAAATAAATCAATCTTTGTTCTTTACTTTGTCAAAGGTATAGTATTTCAACAATATATTGCCGTTCTGTTAGTTTCCACTGCTTATAATGTGTGTAATTTATGAAAGGTATCACTGGAGGGCGACCTGAGGATACAAAATGCAACTTAGTGGTACATACATGCGTACAGCCTTCCCCTCAGTTGGCCGCCCCCATTTCTTTAACTTATTACTTACGTGGGGGAATTTCAGAAGGGTAGAGTAAAGCGTACTTCCTGAAGATTGGGTGCACAGCTGGGTCGTAACAATTCTAAATCAGGCGTGAGGCAATCAAACATTTTCGCGAACCACAAGCACGTGTCGTAGTTACGCGATCAGTCGCACGAAAACGGCGAGACTGAATTTCGGAGACGTCGCACGCAGTTAAGGAAAATTGGCGTGCAATGAAAGAGCATGTAAAGCACGAGGATTTATGTGGCAGGGGAGAGCATTGGATCGGAAGGCGCGGATCAGCGGAGCGCAAATAGGTTAGCGTCGTAAAAATGCTCCCAATACAATAAAGCGAAAAACGGGCGGAAGAGATTTACGGGCGAAAAATCAGGGACGAAAGCGGAGGAAAAGGGCTTTGTTCGGAGGGCATATGAAAGCCAGACAACCGCTGGAACACACGCCTTTATCATCGCCCATTACTGCATCTCTCGACGAGGAATTCACACGCATTCTAATTCAGAGATATAATTTAAGAAAGAAAAAGCCGTGAAAATTAGCTGTGACATCGTGTTAAACATGAAGGTGCGCTTAAGTTTAAACATAGTTCACGCTCTCGCGCACGTACATAATTATCAATCGAGTAATTCTTTTTCGGCGTAAGAATTCTCATGTATCCATGCGCTTCTCTATACTTTCTTATCCTTGCATTGATTTCATGTACACCCAAACGTATTTCCGTATATACATCTTCAAGAAGTATTTAGAAAATTAAAGAGGTTTTCCTAAATCTTCCTCTCCCTTTAGAAACATCCATATCCTCCTGGTAAATAACCCGATTTAAATGCCTTTGAGTCGGACTAAGCATTGCAATGAATGCAAAGTTAATCTATCAGTGTATTCTGTATATATTGACTTTTGTGTAACGTCATGTCTTACATAAACCGTGTCTTTCTGTATTTATGAAGTTAAAACATTTCCAGAAATCCCATCCCTAACAACTAACAATGTAACAGTTCTCTTTACCTTCAAACATATCTATGGATCTTTAAGTATTTAAATTCTCTTTTATTCTTTAAGCTTCTCACGGATATTCATGATGATATTAATGCAGCTGATCTACCTTTACGTCAACTCACACATTATTTCTCTTAATGATTTCATTAGTATCTAAAAATCCTTTTACCAAAGGATATCTTGACTAAGTAAAACTTAGTTGCAGGAGCCTTTAAAACGCCCCTCGTAACTGACTGTAATGTAATGAGTTAATTTCGCTCAAGAATTTTACCCCAGAACTATGAAGATTCGATCCACACTCGAAGCAGGTTCTCCCGAGACAGAACGCTTTTCACGGCGATATCTTCTTTATATACAACTTTCACATCTCTAGAGTCGGTGTGTGCAATCATTTAAACATTTGATCAGTTGATTCTTCATTCCCGAAGATATAGTTTTCCATCTTTCCATTGATAATTAAAAAGGAATGAAATCAAAATTCCGTTCCGAAATTACCCAATAAATTGAATCGCATCAACGATCCTCTTGAATCATTACTAATTTGAAAGTTCAATTAAGTGCGTTTTCTGCGGCCCACTGAGCCTTTTAAGAAGCTACGTGGTGCAAAAGATTGGGAACACTTCGTCTAGACGGAACCGTATCTGAAATACAGTGGTCTCGATTATCCGAGTCCTGATTAATCGTGATTTCATTGTATCTCCCAAAAAAACTTTTTTTTTAAATTCAATTACAAAGGGTTAGATGGAAGAAGGGAATAGGAAGTCTCGCCTTCAATGAAATTGTTTTATTATTATTATATTATCCGAGGTACATATTTGTATCCTTTGCCTTTTTCACTTACAGATGTACCGGCAAACAGCTCTATTTACTTTTGCTGTAACTACGCCATGCCAATTTCAGCCTACAAAGGTTAGCGTCGGCGTCGGCATATTAATTTAGAGTTAGAAAGAGGAAGCAAGCGATATATTGATAAATGACGTATATAATTATGAAGAATATTGGAGAAATATTTTACATATAAAACTCTTTACATCATCGTGATTGTTAAATTGAACATAACAGCGGCAAAGCATAAAAATAGCGTGTTTATTTCATAATTAAAGTACGCAAGAGAACCCCTCCGTATTATCCGAGTTTTCGATTATCCGAGTTGGTTCTGGTCCACATATACTTTGGTAAGCAATGCTATACAGCATATAGGGTTGGACAGAGAGACAGACGGACGC
This sequence comes from Ladona fulva, assembly GCA_000376725.2. Taxonomy (NCBI): domain Eukaryota; kingdom Metazoa; phylum Arthropoda; class Insecta; order Odonata; family Libellulidae; genus Ladona; species Ladona fulva. Next base: position 250,746 of record KZ308660.1, read on the forward strand.
TTTAAATGTATGTGCAAAGATGGCGGTACTTAGTGTTAAAATTCGTTATTTACCTAATTACGCTTAACTTTTCGATTAGCTATCTTTGGCCAAAGAAAGTTCGGATCACTTTGTTTCGGTTACATCAAAATTCTGGAGACGGAGCGATGCCCAACTTTCCATCATTAGAAACCAAAAAGGCTTTTTATTAAATCCGGGAAATGATGATTGTTCAGTGCGGAGGCCATTAATTTGAGAGTCGCAAGGAAAGTTGACACAGAGAAGGAAGTTCCGTTAAAATACAGCGTTTGGAGGGGAAATACGCCGAGGCAAAAATGAAATAACCCTCAGCGTAGAAGCGAAGTTCAGAGGAGAAAAATTATAGACAAGCGGGGGAAAATAGTCGGGGAAAAAGTAAACTATTTTTGTGTGCATTTCCTTATCATGGCGCCTAATGAAATACTTAGCTACATTCATTTATCGTTCTACTTCATTGTAGTGTGTGTAAAGAGAAAACGGCGGTAATCAACTGCGAGGAACGTGACAAAGGCGCTAGAATGAAAGAAAGGAATAAAACAGAGATACAGTTTATCGACACTGATTTTGGGCGGATGTATCGAGAAAGAAATATGCGGAGTAAAGGAAAAGACGAAAGAAAATTCACGAATTCGTTAAAGAATCGACGTCCTATGATTTCCCAAGGAGAAACGGACATGAAAAAAGTTTGACGGTCCCGGTTCCGTCAGACTTTTTTCATGTCCGTTTCTCCTTGGGAATTTTCCTAGATGCACGAATTATCGTGCCAAGTCACCTAAACCCTTTTCCTTTTATGCTATGATTTACTGTGCTCTCTGAAAAGAAATTTGTAAGCAGAACTCTTCAATGGAAAAGTGTCCTTTTCCTCAAACCAATATCAAACTAAACAGCATTAAATCCAATGCGATGGTACGCAGCCGGGAGATCAGCTTGACTGTGTGTACCAAGAACACGTCGGAATGATGAGAGTGGCATAAGCGAGACTCAGCTTTGTAGTGAGAGAGTTGGGAGGTGATGCAAGTAACGCCATCTCGGTCGTAATTCCATTAAAAATCCTTACTCAGTACGTGTGACAAAATAAGAGACAGGAAAAATAGGGTGAAAACCTGGAATGAGAGGACGATGTATAGGAAATGGAAATTGGGAAACATAATGGGAAAAAATATGAGTGCCAATAATATGATTCCAGTGCTATGTAAAGATCGGTGAAAGAATGGGGGAGGTTTTTAGAGTAAAGATGTTAGTGTTATTTTTAATGGGAGAAATACGAGCCGGAGAAAAGACGCAATAGTGTTGGACGAGAGAGCGAGAGAAGACATGATAACCGCCGAATTAATAATCGATAGGTTTTAGTCAGTAGAAGTAAAGGTTGATTCAGTAAACATAGTGATAGTTCAGGAGTACTTGCCCACAAGCGATGATAGTGAAGAAGATGTAGAAGTAGTGTATGAACAAATAGAAGAGGTTATTGAAAGGATTAAAGGCAGTAAGAACAAAATTGTAATGGGAGACTGGAGTGCAGTGTTGGGTAAGAATTGGGGGGGGTTCGGACTAGGATATTGAAACGACAGGGGACAGAAATTAATAGCCATTTGTAATAGGAATAACCTCAGTATTACAATCACTTTTCTTTGTACCATCATAAAACGTAGGTACACATATGAAAAACTCGGCGATTAGGATAGGAGGCATTGTTATATATTGGCGATTAAGATAGGAGGCAAATTGTCAACATTTAGGTAAAGAAGCGTTTTAGAGATGAACTAGCAAAATTATTATTATGGAGACGCTGAGAATCATTTATTAGTGATAAAAACTCAGGTTAACTGTAAAAAAAAAATTCGGGCAATATGATCACCCGAATGGAATTTAGAAGCCCCCAGGGATGGGAAAGGGAGAGAATTTGGAGGCCCTGTTAGCAATGCTCTATGAGGAAATAGAAAGGGAAAGATTATAAGGAGTGTTAGGGATAGTGGCCAAAAAGTTATTGGAAAAGTCAGGGAAAATAAATTCAGGAAAACTTTGGGTGAAAGGGAAAAGGATTAATAAAATGGAGGAAATGGAATAGGGTCAACACAAAGTGTGGGCAAGGAATGGAGGAAAGAGGGAAATGGAATAGGGTCAACACAAAGCGTGGGCTCAGTAGAAGGACACCAGGGCGAAAGGACTCGTAGAAAGACTATTCGTCGACTAGACACTTCGTCGAAAACCCGAAGAACTACTGGTTTACGATTCAACTTATCGATGAAAGGAATTATAAATTTTAAAAGTATATTTATGGATCAGCTATTAATTGTTATGAGGTAACTAAGGAAATATTCATTATTATTGGTCATTATACTTGTATCTGCAGATTTTACGGAAACCGTTCGTTGATAAAATCATAGACTCTTAGAACAATACATTGAGTTAGTTATGGATGAGCTGTTTTGTTCGTTTTGGATAAAAACATATTTTATTTTTCATTGCAACTGAAGAAGAGCTTGTGATTCGCTAAGAAAATGTTTCTTTGTAGATAGATACATGCATACAAATTAGATGATATCTAAAATTTAAACGTTGTGAGATGGGACACAAATTCATCTAAGTGAAGGAGAGACAGAGAATTTGAATGAGAATGGGAAGATGGACGTATTACACAAGGAGGAGGAACATTGAATTGGAATTAAATGCCAACTGTAAAAGATAGCTGGGGAAATAGTTTACGGCTACCAGTCTTGGTGAAAGTAGACAGATTATGTACAGGAACAGTTTTTTGGAGCTTTTCTCAAAACTATTATGAATTATCGCAGCCGTGTTCCTTTTCATTAAATAATTTAGAATATATTTACCTGTTCTTGAAAACCTGAGAGGACAGGGTAATATTATTACCCTGTTCTGATAAGATAAGATTTAGGATGAAGGAAAGTGGTCAGATGATTTCTCTGAGGCAATTCTGATTCCATTGAAGTTTAGAGCTATGTTTGAGGATGTCTGGATTGATGTGAGATCAGTCTAATAGCTCTTACAGCGAAAGTGATTCCAAGAGTTCTGAATGGCAAGATCGAGGGGGGAATTAAAGGGCGATTTGCCAATATTTTCCCGATTGCCTCATCAAGCTCTTTTGAGAATAAGACCTCCTTTACATTTTCCTGTGCAGTGGTGTGGTGGTGGAAAAATTCAATTTTGAATATTTCAGAATGGAAATCTTTCATCCAATTAAATTTTAAAATTTTGAACTAAAACTCAAAATTGAATTTTTCCACACCACAGCATTGCACACCAAAGGTTAAATAGATCTTACGTCCACTTTAAAATTAGCTGTGCCTCATTTATCATACACAAGGTCCTTAGATGACTCAAATAAATGAAAACATAAATAATGGAAAACTTGATGCAAATGACTTCAGTTGTCGAAGAACCAATAAAACTAAATTTATTCTAATGGAAAATTATGAACATTAGCTGATCCCCCGCAAATATTTGCGCGCATTGTGCATATAATATCTGCAAAAACTTAAACGTTTGTGACTATTTCATATATTTAGAAACGTATCTCCATACAATAAATATTTCATTATGTCTGTTTAGAATTATCAAAAATTCTTCACAATTCATTTAATCACACCTTTCTCCAAAACAAATAAAAATCTTCAACTATATGGCTACATGAATACTTTTTTATCTATTTCTATTAAATGATGATTGAAAGATGATTATTGAAAGATGATCCTGGGTGCTATTTGCGTACATAATATTTGAAAGGCCACATCAATTTAGGTCCATTTGGTTGTTTTTATTTAAAGAAAATTATCTTTTCCCAACTGATTATCCCTTCGTGGTTACTCTTAGCCATCTAATTTATATACGATGTAATTGTATGCAAAAACTTAAACGTTTGTGACTATTTCATATATCTAGAAACGTATCTCCATACAATAAATAATTTCATTGTCTGTTTTGAATTCTCAAACATTATTAAAAAATCTTGAGCTAAAAGATGATCCCGGGTGATATTTGCGTACATAATATTTGAAAGGCCACATCAATTTATGACCATGTGCTTGTTTTTATTTAAAGAAAATTATCTTTTCCTAACTGATTATCCCTTCGTGGTTACTCTTAGCCATCTAATTTATATACGATGCAATTCATCACATATTTCTTCTTTGCAATCACTATTCTTATATTTATTCACATGAAATTTTCTNTTGAACATTTATGCTAACACCACAATAATTTATCAAACAAATCTTCATGGTATCTTAATAATGATACTTTATTGATAACAAGTTAATAGACTGATAAAGTATTTAATTATTTGAATTATATTCTGAAGTAATCTTGATTTCAAAGTGTGACATACAATCGTTGTTCTTAGCTAATAATTCTTCAATGTTGAAATATTGATTTGTGGGATTTCGTATTATTCTTTCGTAAATTCGACAAAATCTTCTTTAAGGATGATTTTCAAAACCGTTCAATTGATTTTAAAACGTTCAAAACGTTGAAAAACTTTCCAATTCGTAGGGAATTAGCAAATATCACTGTTGTCGATGTTTCGCACATACTAATTACTTTTACATCTAAAGCTCATGGAAGAACAGAAAATTTAATTATAAATACTTACGATGCTATACATTATGTTTTTCACAATAATACTTAATTTCTTCGTTTTAACTTTCGGACAACAATATCGAAGGTAATGAAAACCATTATATATGTTAAGCAATATCAACTTATCTAGATTTCAATATCTAACGTTTAATGCGTTTTGATTCAATGAAAACATTTATAAGTAGCTTTGATTTAAAGTAGCTAATTATACTTACATTTATTTACATCCCGGTTGGTTAGAAGCATTCCAAATATTGCCCAGAGCCAAAGCGACATTCCTTATTTATACAGTTCTTGATTTTAACTTTAGAACATCTAAGCCACTGCAAATCATCATTTATTTAAGAAAAGTTCATTTCAATCTTATACTATTTAAGTATATAATTTTTGACCAAAACTGTGAAGTACTTTTGATTTGATATCGTCACATTTACTTACGTTCTAACGATTCAACTAATAATTCTTCAATGTGGAAATAGTGATATGAGGAATGTCATATTATTCCACATATTATTCTAAATTACGGAAACACATTTTTAGCTCCGGGGTTCGACTCCGGGTCTTTCCGGGGATGAAATCAAGCATGCCGGGGTTTCCAGTAATTGGAAATCCAACGCAATTTACCGCGTGTCTTTAAATCTAACCGTTTCTGAGATACGGACGGGGGACGGACGGACACTTGGGAAATTATATTATAATATGATTGTCATTAAAACCCGTATTTCGGAGTTATGGTAACTACTCATTAAATATATATAAAAAAGGCGGAGGTTGAATCGGTTGGTAGGCATCTTTCACGTAAGAAACGGTGGGGAATGAGTTGGTAAGCAGAATAGAAGAACCGATTTATATTGCTGGAAGGGATCATATGCAGAATTTAAAGCTGGGAAAGCAAAGAACATATTTAGCTAAGTATTTGTTCACAAATAAGTGGGATTAAAGAGTGTTACAGTTTGCCTGAAGAGGTCTTCATACCCTTACCTAAGAATAAGAAGGAGTTTAGATAAAGAGTAAACTTTATTGAGATATAGGTTTGTAAAATGAGTAAATACGTTATTTAATTTTAGATTGAATACAAAGGGTGTAACATATATGAACGATTATCTATTGTGTATCGTTTTTATTTTTAAATAAGTGCATTATGTCATTTGATTAAGCTACCAACAAACGTGCGTCAACCGCGGACGTATTTCGTAAATAAGTAAATAGTGGAAGGAAATATCCTCGAACAGATAGGAAGGATTAGATTATGACCCTGGACCACGATAGGAAGTTTCAGGAATTGGGAAAGCGGAGGTACACGTTGTAAAGACGAGAGTTTGCCTTTCGAAGGTGAGGACAGTGGCGGTAAATAGAGTGTCCAATAGGGAGAGGTAGAGTGGGGTTTTAAATGGAGTCTTGAATGCGATTCGATCCGTCGGTGTGGAGATATCGATCAGTGCCTGCGATTTCGAGTCCCCTCACAATTTCCGCCGCTCGGATGTCTAAAAAATCTTAATGGCGCACCCGCCCTCGTTTCGGTAATTTGGGGTACTTAAGGGGAAAAAGAGGAAGTTAAGTTGATAGGAAAGCAAACGAGGATGTGCAGGAGATAACACCAGGCAGTAGTCTCAATTTATATGAAACAGACGGTGTCGTTGTATCTTCAAACTCAAAAGGTGCTCAACTTACACACGAGGCGCATTATCCAATCATTTCCCTCTGCGGCTGCTGTACTCGCGGAATCTATGCTAGACGAGACAAAGCGTTACCTTAAGATGTACAGCAGTTTCCATCATCCGACTCCCGATTAACCGAGGCTCCGTGTTATCCGAGGTACTACTTTTCTGTGTATTTTGCCTTTTTAATTTCAACACATATGTACCGACGCACCGCTTAAATTACCTCTGCTGTAAATGCATGTTAACAGTTCAGCGTAGACAAGCAAACGTGGGCATAATTATCTAATCGGAGCAAAAGGAGTGATATCCGGACAGTTGACCTATATAGTTTTGAAGGAAAAGATAAATGTTTATTTGAGAAAGTTTTTATATCATGGCGATTCTATAGTTGTAAATACACGTTTTACTACGACTACACATGAAAATAACGTGTTTCTTCTTTATTTGCAAAACGAGCCTTCTGTATTATCCCACCATTCGATTATCCTAGGTGGCCCCAGTCGACATAATCTCAGCTAATTGGGACATTCCTGTACTTGTTAACATCTTTTTCGTCGCTTACAGACTCTTTAAAAATTAAACTGTAAGGAAGTCAACCACCAGAGGAAAGGAAATTCAAAGCACATATTTATACTCATCGTCTACGTTAGAAATTGGATACAATCAATTGCTTTTTCCCTCGAGAATGAGTTCACTGGAATCCCACCGATAGAACCGGTATATCCAGTGATATATTTTCTGTAACCCTTAGTCGGGTTACAGAAAATTAGTTTAAAAATTGACTGAGAAATAAAAAAACGCCTCTTTTCGTTTTTTTGTAAGGCCTATTTCATAACGATTTTTACCGAATGCCAATGATAAATTGACACATGACTGATTGATACAGGACTGATTGCTGATGCATCGATACATTTCTCAGTAAGCTCTCAATCTGTTCTCCTAAGAAAAGCATAACAATGGCTACATCTACATAAATACCCTGCAAGCCGCCTTTCGGCGTGTGGCAGGGGGTGTAAACACCAAGCGTTAGAGTTACATTTTTAGCTTATTGTTGTCGCGTATCGTTCGCGGAAAGAATGAGTCTCTAAAACGACTTGTCCTCGCATCCATTTCTCTTATTTTCCGCACATCGTCGAATCTGCCGAAGTAGCAGAAGACGATCGCATCCTACCGAGTCCGTGAATGTAATTCCTTAAAAGTTATCAAGCAATCACAGCCTAGATTATAATTTCTTTTCTTTCAAGTATTCCAAATCTGCGTCTGAGAGCATTTGTATAACACTTGCTTTTCTATAGAAGCACTGTTTATCAAATCGTATTGCCTTGCGCTGCACTTTCTCGAATTCGCAGGTACACGTTTCATCCGCTGGATCCCATATACTCGTCGCACATTCCAGATGGAGCCTAACTATGGCGAAATAACATCGCTCTCTAACCTTTGCTTCGCATCTACTCCACTATGCGTTTTATAAAACCGAGATTGTTAATTGCTTTACCGCAAATTTTTCGAATGTGTATGCGATTCGCTAATGAGAAAATAGAAGAAATTCCTTAGATACACATTCATTTTGTGTACTTCATTCTACTTAGAGGTTAATACATAAAATCATTGCAATTGGCTGATTGCAGATGTAATTTGAAGGAAACCAAAAACAGGCGTTATTTATTTAATTTATTTTCCTTCTTTTGTTAAGAATATACCTATGTAAAAGAGTGGAATAAATGTATCATTATTACATTAATACGTCAAACGTGACCATTCTGAAAGGAGGACATCAAAAGATTGGATTTTGGTACTTATTGCAGGACGTGTTGAAGAATGGAAGGTCAGAATGCGTTGTTGATGAAATTGTGGTTTGGCGTAAAACTAAAAACGAGGAATAAAGAAAAATAGTGAATGCTTAATTTATACCTTAAACAGAATAAACACGACCCGGGTTTCGATACATAGGGTCGTCATCAGTTCACATGATATTATTCGTGTGTATTGCGTGTTGGTGGAGTAATATAAATTAAATTAGTTATTTTTGGGCAATATCCCTTATCCGGTCATGGCATAGCTCGAAGGGAGTGACGAAACTACCGTCGTTGTTTAGAAAAGGAGGCTGTGAGGTGATTGTGTAAACGAGGAACACCTGCAGAAGAAAGGGTTTTAATTGAAGTAAGAAAGCGATAAAAGCGGATGATCAGATATTAAGAGGCTAAAGAAGGCAATTGGATAAATAATTCAGAAGTAAGGAATTGGGTTGTCCGTACGCAACTAAAGGGCGCATTGTCAGTTTCGTATTTCTGCTTACAATAATGACTAAAGGCGAAAGATTTAGGTTTTGAGGGAAATATTGTGTCCCTTTTGATGTTTCTCTACGAAATTGTCTTGTCATTTCCAGAGAAACCGATAGTTAGCAACGGAACGATTAACTGGAATCCGGGATCGGAAATACCAGTACTCTTTTCGGCAACCGATTTGGCATCAGAGAATGTTTAACCCAATTTAAATCATTTTCAAAACGATTCTTAGGAAATTTTGTTTTTAAACTAATCTTTCATTTCTGGTCATTTTTTACGTTTCTGATAATTAATGGAAAGTACACTATCAGTTATGCTATTCATTCTCACTAATAATTAAAGTCATTAATTGAATAGTTGTTAGTTACAGAGAACTTATTAATTGAACTACCGGTAAGCTAAAATCCATACATCTTAATAACGCCTACATGTGGTATTTAATGTGGATTTTGAAAACTTAATCTTGGGCGATATAATAGAATCTCAGACCCAGTTTGTTTATACCCAAGTATTTCTATGCTAATAATATCCCTCTCTTCTTTGTAACCTTTCTGATGTTTTTTACCATCATTGCTTATAACGATATTGATATTGAAAGCAGATGTTTTTGTGATAAAATGTTTTGTTCAAGCACGCACGCACGCTATTAAATCACTTTTATGGTAATTATAATCCATGTATAAATTCCTCACGGGTTGTCAGTCGGGTTAAATGTGTAATTACCACCTGACAACCCGTATGGAATTTAAACATCATATTCGCTGGGAAAGAACCAAGTCAATTATAAGCCATATTTACCTCTATTGCTTAATTAGAATTATCTAAAAAGCGTGACAGTTCCCAAGAAAAGCGTGTGTTTGGGCTGTAATTGTTTCGCGGAACAGGACCTGAACTACGAAATTCTTACTTTTCTCGTAATGCTACCGTGGTAATGGTTGTGAATATAATATTGTGGAAAATGGGAGAATCTTTAAATTTAAAATTCTGTTTTACTTATCCTCGTGGATAATTCAGGACAGAGTCTACGCTCCCACAATACGCTCTCCTACATTTGTAAACTCAACTCCTTCGAGGAATTTTTCTCATTCTTTTCAACGTCTCCCTCATGCAATTCTTCCCAAGTGCTTCACGCCACTTGTTTGCCTTCATTTTATTATTCCGTTCAGCGACGTCAGGAGCATGTGCCTCCAAACATCGCCTTTATGCTAAACGAGGAAAGGTCTCTACTAATTCATTTATTTATAACGTGCTCTCTCTTATTCTGGAATATTTAAATGTAATAAATACGACTTAATTTTACACACCCCCTTGAATCTTGACTGCCTCTTTTCAGGTTCAAGAATGCAACCTCTTTCATATCTTTTCTGCGATTCATTTCGAAATATCGTTAACATTGTTGTCAAATCAACCAAAATACAAAAGAAGACTGTAGAAATACAAACTAAAAATCATGTTCATTTTGCACCTTAAAAATCATTGTTTAATAATCGTGCATCATAAAATACTAAAACTAATTTACTGTCAACCAAAACTCAGCAAAACTGTACTCATGCGAAGAAAACATTAAGGTAAAATTTGTACATTAATATACTAATTATTTTTGGATCAACGTAAAATACAAAGTACTAAAATAATGTACAATCGCTGCACTAATACAATTTTTCGGTATTATTTCACAGTAATTAGAACGTAATTACATCGGTAGTTGCTATAATAAGATTGTGCATTTATTACGCAATAATAACACAGATATAGTAATAACATAGTTACACTTCTTTGGTACAATTATTACGCATTCATAATAAAATCAATAGTAACTAACCATTAGTTAAGTATGTTTTGGTAAATAATATTAAAATTCCGTATTTAAACAATTTTAAGTCAATATTGCATATTTTCTGATATTTATGTACAGGGAAATGCCATCAAAGTTTCGCTTATCATAGAATGGATTTCTTCTTCAGTAGACTTATTTTAAAAATTCCATTTTGCATCCATGGCGATAACATTGAAAATTAGTCAAAGAGTACACTCATTTTGTCTCAAAGTTAATCTCTTGATGACATCTTAAAGCGATCCTTACCTCTCGAATAAGCATGCGCTTTATGCATTTTATCAGAATTTCTTCCTCGTTCTTCTTCAATCGGCTTCATTTTTCTGATTATCGGTTATAAAATTTCATTTGCTTGCCTCGACGGCATTATCTCTGAGGTGAATCCCCAATAACCGACCTGTGCTCTTTGATCGAATCCGTGTTTTTATTGCGATTCATCCGATAGTTGCTCCTCTTTCGACCCAATTTGAACCAAGTGACTCATTCATACGACACTAGCGCCGCCACCGTCAACAGGATTTTTATTCCTTTCGGAAAGTGGCTTCCGATATCAATCCCTCCCGTCGTAAAATCGCCCCCTGTTAATCCCGGCCACTCTTAAATATACCAGTAGAAGGCTCGCGGTTGTGAACCACCCCTGCGTTGTAAATTTATCCCCGATGAACTTATCCGCCTCTATCTTCAAATGTATTCTTTATTACAACGGAGAAAGTAAATGAAGATAAAAATGGAATCGGTCCTCCCGTCGACAGCAATTAAAAGTGACGCATCTAAACTAAATCTCCATAAATATCAGGAGATGTTACCGCAGTAACGAAATCCGGATATAAAATTGAACGACAAGATTGAAATGCTTCTTATATTTCTTTGTTTATATCTTTGTATTTCCTTATATTTCTTCTTCATTTTGATCGTTAAATTGCCATAACCCCTCATATATTTGTAAATAACTACGCACAGTGGAATCCTTACACTCCCATTACTTTCCTTAATATTTCAATATTTCTCTGTTCTTCGGTATTTTCTTTTTCTATCCCTGTTGTTTTAATTTTCTTGTTCCATTCATATTCTACTGCTCATTTTTCATACTTCAGATTAAAAATATATGCTGCAGTATCACGAACATACATTTAAATCGATTGAAAACAGTCCCCAGTACATGGGAATAACAGTTTATAACAAATTAACCGGTTTTCTGAGACATAAACTGTCCACAAACCTTGTTGTAGCCTTAGAGAAATTTTAAAAATTTTAATAAATAAACGTTACTATTCAATTAGAGAGTTCTTTGAAGGTGTTCATATAAACATATCATATGATGTGTTGTCTTGTAGAAATGGTAATCATTATCCTGTATGATGTATTGTGATATTTCTATGTATGATGTATTGTGATATTTCTATGTATCATAAACATTTATGTATTATTTTATTTATACTTTCAAATTTATAATTTTGTAATTTAAAACTGTAATTTAGTTGTATTGGTTGTAATGAAACCATAAGCTTTATACAAGTGAAATACCAACTCGCAAACAGATTTTTATTTTGCTATGTTAGCGCTGTGTTTTGTCGGTAAAGTATTCTATTCTATTCACCATCTTTTATTATCTGCATTTTTTCTCAATGTACTTTTATACTCTCTCTTCTTACTATAGCGTTGCTGATACTTTCCATTCTCTTATTCTCACCTTCCCCATCTTTTAAATTTTAGTCGCTACCTTTAGTAGGTTTCGCAGGTTTTTCACGCTTTCCTTCGTGTGTATTTTTCCCTGCAGGATTTTATTTATTCTAAGTGCAGACTTAGGTATTTTTAAACGTGTAACATTTCCTTCCTTTGAATTGCTTTATCCCTTGGTTTTACTCCAAAAAGCTCTTTCTTTAAATCTTTCCATGACATGGGTTTGGATGTCACAAGTGTCTCAATCTCCTCTTAAAAGACGGTCGTGTTATAATTATTAAATCATCCCACTGAGTTTTGCGCTCCCATTATATCCAACCATAATTAGCAAAGTCGACAATATCAGTTGAGGAAATAATTTGGGCTTTTCACGCGTTTCCAACGGAATGAATTCTTAATCAGCTGTAGTTGAATACAAAATCATGCTGTGAAGTGTTTATAGCGTAGCAATTTATGTGATTCTTCACCGGAGATTGACGGAGGTTATTATATATATATATATCATCATCATCATCATCNCAGGCAATGCACAGGCAATGCACAGGCAATGCACAGGCAATGCACAGGCAATGCACAGGCAATGCACAGGCAATGCACAGGCAATGCACAGGCAATGCACAGGCAATGCACAGGCAATGCACAGGCAATGCACAGGCAATGCACAGGCAATGCACAGGCAATGCACAGGCAATGCACAGGCAATGCACAGGCAATGCACAGGCAATGCACAGGCAATGCACAGGCAATGCACAGGCAATGCACAGGCAATGCACAGGCAATGCACAGGCAATGCACAGGCAATGCACAGGCAATGCACAGGCAATGCACAGGCAATGCACAGGCAATGCACAGGCAATGCACAGGCAATGCACAGGCAATGCACAGGCAATGCACAGGCAATGCACAGGCAATGCACAGGCAATGCACAGGCAATGCACAGGCAATGCACAGGCAATGCACAGGCAATGCACAGGCAATGCACAGGCAATGCACAGGCAATGCACAGGCAATGCACAGGCAATGCACAGGCAATGCACAGGCAATGCACAGGCAATGCACAGGCAATGCACAGGCAATGCACAGGCAATGCACAGGCAATGCACAGGCAATGCACAGGCAATGCACAGGCAATGCACAGGCAATGCACAGGCAATGCACAGGCAATGCACAGGCAATGCACAGGCAATGCACAGGCAATGCACAGGCAATGCACAGGCAATGCACAGGCAATGCACAGGCAATGCACAGGCAATGCACAGGCAATGCACAGGCAATGCACAGGCAATGCACAGGCAATGCACAGGCAATGCACAGGCAATGCACAGGCAATGCACAGGCAATGCACAGGCAATGCACAGGCAATGCACAGGCAATGCACAGGCAATGCACAGGCAATGCACAGGCAATGCACAGGCAATGCACAGGCAATGCACAGGCAATGCACAGGCAATGCACAGGCAATGCACAGGCAATGCACAGGCAATGCACAGGCAATGCACAGGCAATGCACAGGCAATGCACAGGCAATGCACAGGCAATGCACAGGCAATGCACAGGCAATGCACAGGCAATGCACAGGCAATGCACAGGCAATGCACAGGCAATGCACAGGCAATGCACAGGCAATGCACAGGCAATGCACAGGCAATGCACAGGCAATGCACAGGCAATGCACAGGCAATGCACAGGCAATGCACAGGCAATGCACAGGCAATGCACAGGCAATGCACAGGCAATGCACAGGCAATGCACAGGCAATGCACAGGCAATGCACAGGCAATGCACAGGCAATGCACAGGCAATGCACAGGCAATGCACAGGCAATGCACAGGCAATGCACAGGCAATGCACAGGCAATGCACAGGCAATGCACAGGCAATGCACAGGCAATGCACAGGCAATGCACAGGCAATGCACAGGCAATGCACAGGCAATGCACAGGCAATGCACAGGCAATGCACAGGCAATGCACAGGCAATGCACAGGCAATGCACAGGCAATGCACAGGCAATGCACAGGCAATGCACAGGCAATGCACAGGCAATGCACAGGCAATGCACAGGCAATGCACAGGCAATGCACAGGCAATGCACAGGCAATGCACAGGCAATGCACAGGCAATGCACAGGCAATGCACAGGCAATGCACAGGCAATGCACAGGCAATGCACAGGCAATGCACAGGCAATGCACAGGCAATGCACAGGCAATGCACAGGCAATGCACAGGCAATGCACAGGCAATGCACAGGCAATGCACAGGCAATGCACAGGCAATGCACAGGCAATGCACAGGCAATGCACAGGCAATGCACAGGCAATGCACAGGCAATGCACAGGCAATGCACAGGCAATGCACAGGCAATGCACAGGCAATGCACAGGCAATGCACAGGCAATGCACAGGCAATGCACAGGCAATGCACAGGCAATGCACAGGCAATGCACAGGCAATGCACAGGCTCTGACCATACAAAGTGTTGGGAAGGAGAATCCCTCCAAAAGGAAAATACGAGAGAAAAGGTTAAATGTGACTGCTCACACAAGTGCGTGCCCCTAGGAAACCCCAAGTGGAAAACAGACACGCAAAAGTTTAACTGTACGGGGATCCGAACCCGGGTCTCCCAATTACCGGTTGATTGCTTTATCTCGGTCCTGTCAGACTGTCATCTCCCATGTCTTTTTCTCTTTGAAAATTTTCCTATGTGCAAGCCTTTCCGCACAAAGTCACCTTAAACCCTTTTTCTTGAAGCTTTTAGTCACCAAACGTTTATAGATTGATCTACATTTACATAAGTACCCTACAAACAGTCTTTCAGCATGTAGCCAGGTGTGGATGCACCATAATTTTACTTCCCTAATCGATTACTTTCGCATATAATTGTCAGAAAAAATTAATTCTTGAATCGAATTGTTACATCATCTATCTCTCTGATTTTTCTTGCAGTGTGAGAATGGCCTATGTAACAGAATGGAAGCATATTATCGGCTTCATCTTCTAAGAGTGTCTTCTTCCTCTGGACTTACCAAGTAAATTAAGCATTTGTTTATGTCTTCTAGACTCCGTCATGGAGATCAAGACCAATTTCTATTGTCGATTTGATAGAATAATTTTTGTTGTTTTTTGCATGAAAAAGAAGGTAATTTTTTGATCCTTCTTTAGTACTTACAAACAGAAAGTTTGATTAGAATAACGTGGAGTTTACGGAAGGAATCTGGGGACAGAGATAGTGAAAATTAAGGGTTGGTAGGAGAAAACATGGACGTATAGACCAAATCCCTTATTAGGGCAGTTTTGGGTGAAGGGGGAACGAGAGGTAATGAAGCAAAGGGAAGTGATGTTGAAAGGCAAGGGAATCAGAAAAAGACGTAAAAACTTTGGTGTGGAGTGTTTTGCTATATGGATGTGAAATGTGGACCATAAGAAAGAAGGAATCAAGAGGCATCAAGAAATTGGAGGTGTGTGTGTGTGTGGCGTAGAAAAGAAGTCGGGTTGATGGGAAAGCAAAGGCGGAAGTGACGTAGATGGAGAGGGAAGAGAGGGTTTAGATTGGAGGCCAAAAAGACGCAGGAAATTGTGAGTCAAATATTGGTGTGTCGAACTAAAGGAAGTGATTGAAGGGAAAGACAGAAGGAAGACAAAGGGAAAAGATGATGCGGGATAAAGTAAAGTAAGGAATTTTGGGGAAAATGAGTGAACCAAGGAATGGAGGAATAATGCATATTATCAGGCTTTTCAAACACAGACAGATCTTGTTCTTACTCTTTCATAACTCCAATTGAGTCCATTTGATAGAAACAAGTACTACAGAATATGCATCCATAAGGCCAAATAGGCGTTACTAATTCAACTGAACGAAGAATAAGGAGAGCATTGTCCTTCAGAAGGAGAAAAGATATTTAGATCCTCCTGGTCCTTAGTAGTAGCATTTTTAAAAGTGGTTTACCGACCCTAATAACTCAGTATATTTGTCACCGGTCGACTCAACCATACCTGCGGGTTAGGAATCATTATCCAGTACTTCGAGCCTGTGTATTACGGAAACCTGTTCATAACGGAAAATATTACTGGCAGCACGCAATTCTGCTACAGACAAGTTTACTTGTGTTGGTAAACGTAATGAAGTTTATTGTTTGCTTTAAGAAACATTGTCAAAGCTGGATACCAGTAGTATTAGTGAACTTTTTAATTCACATTAATCTTCGCATTTAGTAATTTTATTGCTTTTTTGATTTTGATCTGTTTTGAAAACTTCAATTTATGATGTCCTTCTTTTGTTACTTTTTAATGAGAATTTGTTTCTCTGCTTTTTATTTAATGTGTCTGTAGCATTTTTGTTCGCCTTCCAGATCTAATTCATCCTTCTTTTTCGTTAAAACTTTGATTTTTCAATCCCCCATTTCTACTTGTGTTTCCCTGCTATGCGGTATTTTCTCTAAATTGCAAACTTTGGTTTTTAAACCCACAAAGTAATTTTTTTCTGTGCACATTTTCAAGCTATATATTTTGACTTTCATATGAAGGAGTGTTGCATGTAAGAACAGACTTAGTAGTTTCACTCTCCCCCTAATAAAGTCGTGTTATTATTATTATAATTCTTAGACTACGCAAACTCGTGCATATATTGTTCATATGCTGCACATCACGGGTCACCGCGAGCCGCACTCGGCTACTACGTCAACGCTCTGCGGCCTCCGAAAAATCGAATTTATTTTCTTTCGTCGGCATTTTTCCATTTGCGATCGATATCTCGAATGTGAAAAAACAGCTTTTCGGTCGAAATCAGCACTGTAAGCGATTCTTTCACAAAATATTATCCAAGTATCTCAGATAAATCGAGGCCTAACCGTTTCGAAGTTTCAGTTTCTAGAAGAGGAGTAGGTCTCCTCCGAAATCCTTCAAAATGCAAATGCGCCCCACCGAAATCGGGCCCCCCGCCCGTGTGCATATATGTCAGACTCGTCTATATACATATATAATATATATTGGCGCAGCGTTTGCCTCGGCGGAGAAAATCGATGAACGGGAGAGAGGAAAGCCGCGCCGGCCGAGGAAACTCGGATTTGCGGCTTTTTTGCCGAGAAATCTCCGCTTTAATTGGTCCCAACTCTGTTATCGACCCGGTTATCTCGCGTCGCGCATCCGCCGAACGAACGCACTGGCTCTAAAACGCATGAAATATGAACGCGGATAATAAGCCTCCCCACGCATAATGAGGGGTTTTCTCTGGCAACGGAGCACAGGTCGCGACGCCTTTATTTACGTCGGATTAGCGTCGGGAGACAGCGTCGGACTGATTCAGGGCCAGGCCGAAGTATTGCCGTGAATAAACGGGCCACCACTGACGCTGCCGATAAAACGGACGTAACGAAAGGAAGTGTTTGCCAAATGCTTTGCTGATTTGTCCCTGCAACCGAACTCCCTGACTCTATGATAATTTCCTCCGCTGAGCGTGACAAAGAAGATCTCTGCTCGAGGATTTGTGACGGAAGATTGCCTATTTACATTTTCGCTCCGAAAAGTTTACTGCGGAGGATTTTCGCGGCGTTTCTCTCGGAATAGGGCAGAATGGAAGTTTATTAAACTGCCAACTTTGCAAATGTTTGGAGTTGCTGTCGGATGAATATGCCTCCACATTATTTATTTATTTACATGTATTCACTGTGGTACAGGATTGAGAAATATGTCTTTCTTTTAATTTTGCCTCAGTCTTGTTCATGACTGTTGTTAAAGCTACTGAGGTAAGTATGATGATAAATAATGGCATTAATTAACGTTTCACTTTACTTCACGAAAAGTGTTCATCGTGGAGGCCAGCCAGGTGGTGGTCGTTGTTGAAGGTAAAATAAAACACCCTGGCTGGTATTCACCTTAGTCGGGAGGGAAACCTCTCCTAAAGAAAGAGAGTCACTCAATTCCATTTTGAAATGTTAATATTCAGTTTACAACTTCAAACAATATAGGTAGGAGTCCAATCCATTTTCATGTCATTTCAATTTTTTCAATTTTCTTTTCATAAAATGTTAGGAGATCTGCTGAATGATATACTACTGTAGTATCCTTGAAGTGAAACAGCTTTGTTTTATAAACCAAGAGAAAATGTAATCGAATTTCGTAAATTATAGATTTGGACACATAAGTTCACTCATGTTATATCATTATTACGATATGATTATTTTTCCAAGCTATCTCTTCTAAATTTCATATCATGAACGGAGTTGTAAGAAGAAACTTGGTAGTCCTAATCCTGCCAGAATTAAGTCGAATTTGTACGTATTATTTTTGTTTCTGTCGTTGTTGTTGCTGTTGTTATTATTGTTACTATCGCAACTTTCATTGCTGTCGTTTAACGACATCTTTTGGAAGCGGTGAGAATTAAAAATCGGTATTAGAAAATAGCATTCGTCGATGTCGAATTCGATGAATTGATGAGCTGTAAGTTTTGACAAAATTGGGTATACTTAATAAAAAAATACGGATTTCGAGCTGAAATATACAGTCTGTGGTTAGTTTAAACGTCCCGCTGTATCCCTTCTTATTTTTTCGACTTGGAAATACGATTATTTCTACTTTATTTTGCGAAAGAGATAAAGTCTGCAAGCGATGAAAGTGAAGTCTGTATTCATCCCTTAAGGGATACACTTTGAATCGTTTGGAATCGATCGGAAGAAAATTAATAACACGAAAATTTAATAATTCGCTGCGTCCAAATAATTGTACATAATATGTTTGGATAGATTAGATGACATTTGCGCCTTAGATAAAAGGAATATTAGTACCGCGAGGCGATAGATTTCCATAGCATGAGAAAGGTAATCAAGGAGTAAATTGATTTTCCGTCGCTTCTAAGACTCGGAATTAATTTCAGAGGGCGTTGAATTGAGAAATGGAAGTTATTAGATAAAATATAGAGAAAACAGTTTACCTTTGGGGCATCCTTTTAACGCAATCTCTAGCCTCGGCTTATTAGCAGCTTGCGAATTTCTCGCGTAATTATTCGCAACGGCATTAAGAGAAGAGCTGCCGAGTTGGAGAGCGCCGAGTTTCGGCTTAAAACGCATTAGAGAACTAAAATTCGAGAAACAGGGATGTGGGGAATCCAATGCTTGGTTTCATATCGTACTAACTGGTAAATTAATGATTATTATGAGCGAAAATAATCGATTTCAGCTGAAAGAGTTGCCAACGTCTGTAGCTTTGATGAAGCAATCTCTTCCAATACAAATGTGTCGAAATGAATTTAAGTTTTGATTTCCTCAAAGACGTTCTCAAAATATCTATCAACAATTAGAGTATATGTAAAGATGGACCGAGAATCAGAAATGAAGCATAAGGACATGACTGGGTCTCGAACCTGCTACCTAGCAGGCACATTAACCACTAAACAACAATTCCGAGTCAATTGTACTCTGTTTTAACAGGAGCAACATTTTTCACTTCTGCTTCTTTTAGGGTGTCTGTATCGAACTACCTTTGCATTAAACTACGTACTTTCTCCACACACAAATAAAACTATGAATTTTTTTACAAAGTGATCTGCGTCCAGTTGACTCTGGTTTGACTGCAGATGAGCCGAAGAGCAGCGGAGTTTATTACTATCGCAAAATTTAATTTTTAGGAATAATAGTACGAAATTTTGATTACGAGACGTAGAATTTACTAAATATTTTAATTTGCAATAATAATTATATTTTTTAGTCGATAAAGCGCAAAAATTGAGGGCAAATGAAATATCGTACAACTACATAGATTTCATTTTATGTGTCCATGATGACAAATTTCATTTGCGAATAGAAGTTTTTGTTTTGATTTCCGCCGTTGTCATGATTTCATGATATGTCATGAGTTGAAGAATAGCCGCTGAGAGAGGAAAGAATTTGGATTTGAGGTAATATGGCGATTCAAGGATTGAGGTAAAGGTGTTAACTTTGCACATTGGAGTTGTGGGGCTAACCATCAGGAAAATGAGATCACTTAATGATGAGGAAAACTTGGAATTTTGTGCTGAGGAAATGCGAGATCGCCAGATGGAGTAACAAGTGTGAAAAATAGCGACATGACTGGGACTCGAACCATGGTCACACACTTTCCGGGCAAGTATTCTAACCACTGAACTACCATGCCGCGTCTATTCCACACTGTTTGGAAATTGCTTTATCAGCAAGGCGAGTAGCCTCCACATTTGGTGGCACTAACTGCCACAACTTCAATGTGCAAAGTTAACACCTTTACATCAATCCTTGTGATTCCCTTTGGGTGGGTTTACCCTATAAGACCTGCTTTGTTAGTTGGTTGCCTCAGTGAGGACCTCAGGCGGCAGTTCGTGCCATTAATGTGGAGGCTGCTCGCCTTGCTAACAAAAGTATTCCCTAACAGTGTGAAATAGACGTGGCATGGTAGTTCAGTGGTTAGAATACCTGCCCGGAAAGTGGGAGACCAGGGTTCGAGTCCCAGTCATGTCGCTATTTTTCACACTTGTTACTCCATCTGGCGATCTCGCATTTCCTCAGCACAAAATTCCAAGTTTTCCTCATCATTAAGTGATCTCATTTTCCTGATGGTTAGCTTATTGTTCTAGATCAATAACTACAGGTTTGATGATCGTGCAAATAATCTCAATAGTCGATGCACCAATAAATGTAATGCACCTACTTAGATCGTATTTTTTTTTGTAAGAGGATTCATTTGTGATTAAGAGAAACTACGCTTCTCTACATCAAGGGACGGATAAGTTAAGGTTTGTATAAACAAATCTGCTAAATATACCGATGTCAAATTATTTTCTACTTAAAAATAAATAATGTATAACACTTTTAACTCCATCGCCAAAAATCAACGGGCATTACTGCAACTCATTTCAGTACCTATCAATTTCGTTCTTATATTTTCTTTGTAGACAATTTTCGATGTTTATATTTGTTTTTATTTAATGTTTTTCCCCATCTTTGTGGCTTAGTAATCAAGTTTTGCGATCGTGCTCAACGATTTGTTTTGTCCTTATTTATATTTTTAACTCGTTTTTAAGGCGTAAGCAAAACTGCAGGTATCTGCTGGTAAATGATTATAATTTTAATGTCAGTTAAACAGATTGCATATATGTCTTCTTCTTCAGTGTTCAATCCTTGGACTGGTCTGCATCAGCCTTCCAGTTGGTTCTATTTCCTACTTTTCTTTTCAATTCCACGTATTATTATCATTTCACATCCTTGTAAGGCAACACTTGCATGCTTTTACTAATCTCTTCCTTTTGCATAGGCTGACATTATTTGTTATAAAAAGACATATTTTTTTAATCGAAAGCCACCTTTGCCTGTCCTATCCTACTCCTTATTTTAGCCTTGTGTCTCCCATCTTTACTTACTCTGTTCCCTAGTTATTTAAAGTTTACAGTAAATTAAGCCTCCGATGAATTCTCATTTATTATTATCATAACTCTTGATTTTTTTGTGTCGCATACTGTCAGCTTAATTTAAAACTTTCTGCTTCGTGTTATATTCCTTCCCTATAATTGTTTTTCATAATTTTAACATGATATTAAAAGCAACTTCATTTTATACCTCCAAAACAATATCATCAGCAAATTGAATCATATTTACCTTTTCCCCTTGTATTTTTATTTCCAAATCCGTATGTATACGTATTCCTTAAACTCAAATTCCATGGGCTGTCCAACTTATGACTATTCCCTCCGGCAAAAGTGTTCATTATGGAACGCACTGTGCGAACAGCACTTCACTCGTATTTACATCTATATTCTTCCCTGAAATATCCTTTTCTTCGCTCTTCCAATCTGATAGTCGATGCAATGGAATCGCTCTTTCAGTCGGGGATGGAATCGCTCTGTAGAAGGCGTGACGGGCGCATAACTTATCCGGGCCACTCGAATCCCTGCCAAACATTGCCCCGTCCGACCTTTGACCTCCTCGACAATTCCCGTCTGTGGTATTCCCAAAGCCTTCCCATAATTCTGCTTCCAGTGGCACTGTTTTGCCTGCTATCGCTCCCGCAGAGAGAAGATTTCGTCCACTCAGTTCTCCCAAACACATTTCACGAAAGCTTTCGTCTGCTGGAAATGTCTTGTTCGTATTAAGTTTGTGTTTCGTATCGCATTGCTTGCAGCGTAGCAAATATATCGCCAATTTCTAAAATTAAATCAGATAAACCTGAGGTTTTGGTTGTCATACTTTGCAAAGAGAAGGTCATAAAATGATTGAGCAGTAGCTATTTCCGTCTTTCTTTTGTTGGCTGTTTTCTTGACTTTATTGCTACTTCTCGTCAACACGAATTACTTCCTCATTTATTTGTGTTAATCTTAGGAATGGCAAAATATCTTATTGGAGTAAAGTTTATGTTTATCTACATCTGCTTATATACCCTGCAAGCAGCCTTTTAGCATTTGGCGGGGCTGTATGAAAAATAATGAAATCTCGAAACTATTTATAGAATCTAATTCTCTCATTTTTCTCCTACTGATAGAATGGCATATGTAACACAATATCGGCTGGGAGGACACATAATATCGACTAAATCTTCTAGAAATGAATTAATGAAGTAAATGAAGTTTTTTTTATATTTTACCTTCTAAAAATTTCCATCCTTCGTTCGGAAGAACCTGGACAAAGCGTACTGAATATCCGTAACATTTTTTTTATGAAACGTAACGCAATTTTGCTGTACTTTTCCTAATTCTCGAATACAACACTCTTTGGCAGAGTACCATACACTACATGCATATTCAAGATGATGCCTAACTAACGCAAAGTACGATAACATCGCTCCCGGACTTTTTCTTCGCTCCGTATTCTCTTTACGAAACCGAGTTTCTTAATTGCTCGTTCACATATATTACGTCACTGAAATTAAAGTATTCGAGAGGGTTACTCCAAGATATTGCACCAATTCTACCGTTAATATATTTTTCCTTCGGAGGCTATATGAATAATTATTGGCAATAGAATTTTCTTTCAAAGAAGTTAATAACTGCACATTTGTCTGCATTGAACTCTAATTGCCAATCATCGCACCCTATCAGCAATAGAATCGAAAATATAACTGAGTTTTAAGGCCAACTTGATTGGACCTATTTCTGTTGCGGAAGAAACTGTATTCGAGGACTTCGCCTTCTGAAGACTATATTACAAGGAACTACATCTATATGTAAAAGCGGAATTATTAAGATACGACTGGTTTTCACTTTTCTAGACGACTTAAACCCTCGTTGAAGTCTTTCTTTCTCTTATCTCAGTGAATATGTATTTGAATTCTCTGGTGGAGGCAAACTCTACCACCAGTGGTGGCATTTCCGTTTGCGCAAGTTAACAGAGACTTGTTTTAATCGCAATTTCTCTTTCTCTTTTAGGTCAGTGATCAACGCGCACAATCGATGCAATATGTGGCTTAAATGGTAAATAAACTCCTCTTGCATGAGTACAAATATCGGTGTAGTATTTTGATTTAAATTTTTGGTGTTTAAATAGAGAAATTATGTTGTAATTCACTGTTGAAGCTTCTCCTTCATTTCGATGCCTCCAACAGAAGCTGCGCTTTCATTTGGAGAACGACTTCATCTGAATAATACTTGCATATTAATGTGTTATGATTCGGAAACATTTCAGAAAAGGATGATGGGATGATAAACAATTAACGTGAATTACTCTCAGCAATTAAACCAACAATATCTTAATCTATAAATTATTAAATAATTATTGTTAAGCATTTCGATACATTTCTTTGTTATTGACGACCAAATTTCGGTCATAGATCGGGATCCGGAGAGGGATTCGCCACCGGATATCCTGGAATTATAGGAGGCGATGAAAACTTTTCAATTGATGAAGCCGATGAAAAAACCACTAAAAATCGAAATAATTTCTGCGAAAGTTAAAAGCCATCTACAGTTAAATAAGAAGGAAATTAGGAAAATAGGAATGATACCAAAACGGAAAGTAAACTCACTACAAAGGATAAGAGCCAAGCAAATAAATAGCGATTTCGGAGGGATATCTCTTATAACAGTCAAATATGCATTGCAAATAGCTCCATATTGCTATAGAAAAATACAAAAATTACAGCAACTGACTTAAGTATCAAGTTGATTATAGAAAGGATTGATTTTCCAGAACGAATAGTCAAGGGTTCCCGGGTATCCAAGTGGGAAGCGCTTTACTGAAAGACGTCCCGGGTTCGATTTTTAATGGGAATCCATTTTGGTGAAATTACTTCAGTTATCGAAGCAATTTTAAGAGAATACAAATACGTATATTAACTCTAAAACTAGTAATACGTTATAGGATTCTGAGCTCTAAAAAGTAGTTTTATCATTTGTGATTTTAGGTTTCATCTATAATTCTACGTAAACTTCCTCAACAACTAAAATTGACTGTTTGCGACGAGGGCAATGTCAAAAAGGGCCCCCACCCGTATT
This sequence comes from Ladona fulva, assembly GCA_000376725.2. Classification (NCBI taxonomy): domain Eukaryota; kingdom Metazoa; phylum Arthropoda; class Insecta; order Odonata; family Libellulidae; genus Ladona; species Ladona fulva. The sequence continues at coordinate 275,239 of KZ308660.1, forward strand.
CGAAGAATGTGATGTAGCGCTTTGCCCAATGTATCCTCAGGGTTAAAATGGCCGAGTGCATATGATACCCCTTCTTCACATAAATATTTTGCTGTGGAAATGTTTAGTTAAAAGAGTTCGCTTCAATAGATTCGCTACATTAATAGTTCATTACATAGTTCTCAACATTATGGGAATTTCGAGGAATAAAACTTGAACCTGGAATCCTCTACCTTCCGGAAAGACACTTTGCCAAATTTAGCCATCGAGCCGAAACATTCTGCAGTTTTGGGAGAATTTGTTGGGAAAAGTGGTTTTATCGGCCACGGCCGGTCCCTCATATTTGTTTCACGTCCGTTTTTTCTTGAGACTCTTCCGAAGTGCAGTCATCTTCACACTTTTCCTTACGGAAATTCAAGTTTCACTTAAGAAAATATCTTTAATGTTAAAATTTTAAGTATAAATAAATCTTGTTTGTCATATTTCCATTAATTTAAAGGTCTTTAGAAACATTAACATGATATACAGTTATAAAAGTCTTCTTTTCTTGTGGAGCACTTCAAAGTAACTTTCTTGGCTACATTGGTTCATTGCTTCGGCATCATGAGGATATTTTCTGGCCTTGAGGGGTATGATCTACCCCAGACCATTATCACGAGGGTAAGGTCTGGCTTTGGGGTATACTTTGGCCAGTATCTCCATAACCTCAGCATTGTTAGGCTGGTCTCCACGCAATCGAGACCGCCAGCTTCTGTCGAATTTTTTATGATGGAAATTTGAGTTTGGAATTGAATCAACAGTGAACCATCAATCCAACATACAGACAAGTTATACCAAATTTCAGCATGTTTAATTCTGCGATGAACCATATTATTCAAAAATGTACGTTTTTATCATGTCTGTATTTTAATACAGGTAAAACGAAAAAAGTGCCCGTTTTTCCGCTAACCTTAACAGAGTGGTCAATTTGAAATTTAATTTCTCAAACAGTTATCCAATCGAAACAAAATTTTAATGTAGTATTTAATATAATACGCAATACGCGAAACTACGTAAAAACGAACATCAAAACGTGTTTCACGACGGAATTTTGTGGATTTCGGTTATTTATTGATCGCTTGTTAATACTAATTCCGGTTATTACCAACAAATGAAATTTGTTATTTTACTGTATTTTTTTCTAAAGAATAACCTTGTATTTTTTCTAAAACATAACCTGTAACTGCAAGACAAGTAAGCTAGTTAATTCAAGAGATATTTCCGTGGAATGCTAAGGATTCCCAAATGCGTACGGAATCCTTTCGGTCTGATCGAAACTTGATCGTTTCCGTTTCCTTCGAATAAAAACATTTCCTGCAGTTGAGTCTTGTTTTTCTCCTTTGTGAATATCCTCCATGCACGAGGCGTGTTTGTTTTGTACTTGACGGGATTCCAGCTGCTTGTCTTGTGGCTGCCGCTCAACTCAGCCCTTCTGCAAATGTGTAACACAACTCGCATTGCCCTCTATTACTTAGCCTTCGATCGACGATTTCTCCAAAATTTATTTCCACCCAGTGTTCCGGAATTCGTTCCCTTATTTACAAACTTTTTTCAGCGGCACTCAATTTTATTCCACCGTAAGCGGTTCCCTATTCAGAAACTCTATTTATCGCACGGTTTAGTTAAAAGGGATGATTTTTCTCCTTTTTAACATAATGCATACACTTTGCTTGATTTCTTGTCGCATAGTTTAATTTCTTCGATAGATAAAGTAATTTTGCACCTATCAGCCCCCAGCGGGAATCAAACCCGGGACCGCTATCACCAAATGTGAACGCGGAACCCAATTACCTATTTGGCAGCCTCGCTTGATTTCTATTCGTATAATTTTGTACGTTGTTAATTCTTTTTATGCAACGTTGCAAGGTTTGTATAATTTTGTCGGTGACAGTGTAAGGCCCTAATGTGTGTTGAACGAAACCCGTTATGAATTGCTTATTTGTACCATTGGACTACAGATAGGCTCCAGGCCAGGTGGTAGTCATCTTTTCAGGGGGAAAAGGAAGTACAATACCCTGCCTGGTATTCACCCTAGTCAGGAGGGAAACCCCCCAAAACCTCCCGAAGGCAGTGCGTCATAAATATAAAAGAAAATACAAGTAATCGATACCTACGATTAATACTATATAATAAATATGTATAAAGCAAAAAAGGAAAAAAAATAAATAAATAAAAATAATACAAAATTACCCACACTATTACAAAGCAATTAAAATCAAACATCAAAGTCCACTATTACAGTATAAAATACAAAATGATCGACTGTTAGGATAATGCAACTTACATAACTTAGCTGTTCAATTAAAATGCTCACGTAAAATTGAAAAACCAAAGAGTTACGTACGAGTGAAAGAGTTACAAAAAGAAATACATTTTAAGTTGACATTTATTGCTGGTCTAATTTCTTTTGTGGAATCAAATCAGAAGGATCGCCGTACGATGCCGATAGAATTACCTTAAGGCAGGAAATTTGTTGTACATTTTCATTCTTATTGGCTTCAATGTAACCTAGTGATAAAAATTGATGGACGAATGACTAGATAGGTAATTTAGAGTTCACTCTGTGAATGTTGTGAATTCGATAATTATCAGTACTTCTTTATTTCATGTTGAAAATAGGTGATTCTGGTGTATCTGCAACTTAATTTAGAAACTGTGGTTTGATAATTGCTAGAGAAATTAGAAAAAGAACATCATGCGTCCTCATTCTTTTAAGTTTCACTTCGTCATAATTTTTATGACTTTTTTATGTATCATGACTGAATGATAAAATGTTTCGTGGATGTGAAACGTGAACACTAAGAAAGGGGGATACCAAAAGGTTGAAGGTCTTCCAGGTATATGTAATATGGAATCGTAAACTAATAATATCAACGGTTTATACGAATAAATATCAATGACCCGAGCAACGAGATTGATAGCAATATGAGGGCAGTTGCGGATGACTCCGTAATATATAGAGAAACATCAAGCGACGAAAAACTTCTTTGGAAGGATATAATAGCATCAAAAGTACCTGTAAAAAATTATTAGAACGAATATAAATGTGGTCGACTCAGTTGAATATCTCCGAATCACTCGAACAAATAACATTTTTATCGCAATAAGTTATGCAAATTCCAACTTCTTACGATACAAGAAGGAAATACATATTTGTAATGTACGTTTGTAGACTTATTGTAGACGACATTTTTCTTGCAGAACAAATAAAGGATCTGAGGAGCGTAGTATAGGCAATTACAAATAAAAATAGAAAGCAATTGGAAATCTTTAGATAGATATCCATAATTTTGTTAAGAAGAAGTATCGGCCATGATATAAATGCATTCGTGTTAGCCAGGTGATCAAGCTTCGCTATGGATTCGAGAATGCATCTTTACCGTAATTTGATAGCGACTTAGGGAAAGCACCGACCGCTACTAATACCTGCATATGAATTAAATTTTCCATCCCGGCTATAATTGCATATCGCCCGATAATATGGGGATCATAGATTATAGAAGCGGGCAATTAGCATTCATAATCCGAGTATTTGTGTCCAGTAGAGTGTAATTTCCCAATTAGGGAGACTCTCTGACTTCTGCGGGTCGACTCCACTTTGATTTGTCCTCAAATCCCAAACAAGATATGCCCCACATTTTCAGCATCTGCAATCTGCATTGGTGAAAAAGTGTTTATTTATCTTCTTCGTTCTTGTTTCATCTAATTAGAGTAATATTAACCAACTAATGACTCCTCTACTGAACCATTGTTTTTACATATTTGTAACAATTATCAAAGATTCGTACCACTGAAACCTTTTTTGGCACGTGGATTCCAAGGATTTTTATTTACTCTTTTTAGTCTCATTTTAATTGGAAAAGAGGATAGATCTTTCGTCTTCGTTTGTTATTCTGGTAACTTAAATAACTCTCATTTTTAGAGTTTCTTTCAAATCACAGCTCGCGCTCGTCATTTGTTGTTTTGTGATGTAAAGGCAATCACAGTAAGCAAACGTGATCCATAGACTCCTTACCACCCCATTTTTCAACATAATCACCTAATAAATAGTAAATGTAAACTCGCCATTCACAATCCGATTGGTCGCCAAGTCGAAGGCATTAAAGAAAGGACGGATTTTCACGAAATCCGCCAATATTTGATCAAACTTTGCGTTGACGTTGTAATGTTCTGCGGCTGACCTTGGACGAAAATATTTTCGAATTATTAGGAAAGGCGATGGAAGCTATAGGTAAGGGTGTAAACTCAAACTTGGCGAACGTCGACGGTTCCGGGTCTCGAACTCGGATCTTTCAATTGCTCGGTGGACGTTCTAAATCCTTAAATATGCGTCATATGTACGACAGAAAACTTCGCCGAGAAGGTAGGAAATGCTTCCCGGACACCCCAATACTCGCCACCCGTAAGAATAATACATTTATTGGGATATAAATGGAATTTTGCATAGTGGAGCAACACCGTGCAATCGATAGCGACAAAAGGGCCGAAGCACTTTCGCCGCAATCACCGCTGTTTGTCAAATCGCAAATGATAGCGTATTAATTCACGTAGGAAGGAAGTGTCCCGAGGGCAAACACGGCGATTCCATCGCGATGAGCTGCCTGGATCGGTTAATGGAATTCATTTGGCGCCGACGTCCAAATGGGCTGCCAATGTTTACTCCAGAAAATGGAAGTTTTTCTAGCGCAGCCATTCGCAAAAATAGAGGAGTTCGATGAAGAGCAAGCTGGGCGATTCAGACGCAGTTTCCGAAGTGAATACCTCTGAATTTTCACGAATGCTATGGAAAAAGTCACGGAATGGAGTTTGGTGTGCACCTGAACGTTTCTTAACAAGATGTGAGTATCGTCAAATACGACATCCGTGTTTCCCGTGACTCTGACGGTTTCCGTTGCTATTTTCTGCTAAATTTCGTCGATTGACGTTTCGATGAAATAAAAATGTTTCGCTTCGACTCAATGAAGGAAAGCAGAATGAAGAGTATGCTCTCTTTATAGCTCAGTAGGCTGGTTTGAAATTCAACCACTTGGTACCAAAATCCCCGAGGAGGAGATGAGGCTTATGAGAAAAGAGAAAAACTGATTTTGCCCTTGATTTCCTCACAAAGCAAGAATTTTGGCGGTGGTAACGGTCGTTATGACTGTTAAAATGATCTCCAAAGGATATTATTATAAGTTTAATACCGTTGGATTTATTCTGAAGGCTCAAGAGGTCGATGGGAAAAACTGGAAGAGATATATCTTCTTACTTCGGTAATGTTATCTCTTGGGATGGAAGGAAAAGAAATAAGGTTAGGATAAAACAGCACCAGCCAAGGAATATCTCAATTAGCAAGACAACTAAAAGCTTTAATACTGGAATCTAGAAGAGATTGGTAAAATGCTTGGTAAAGAATGTTTTGCTGTATGGGTGTGAAACGTAGACCTTAAGAATGAAGGGCATCAAAAGACTGGAGGCCTTTATGATGTGGGTATGGCGTAGAATGGAGGTAGTAAGTTAGGTCGACAGAAAAACTAAGAGAGGTGATATAGATGGTTGGGAAAGAGAGGGTTTTGATTGAAGTAATGAAGCGTCGACAGAGGAAATGGTGGGTGAAATATTGAGCGGAGAGGGATTGCTGAAGAATGTAATTTAGGAAAGAATACAAGGGAAATAGCAGAGAGGAAGACAAAAGATGTTAGATGACATAAAATGTGGGGTAAGTTGCCAAGAAACGAAAGAAATTAACAGGGAACATTGAACAGGAATTAGTTGGACGCAAGAACCTGGCGTTGGAATAGAATACTTATGATGGAAAGGGAAATAGAAATTTACTAGCTCTTTACTGATTACTGATTTACTAGCTACTTTAGCTCTTTAGGAGACAGTAATAATCATTCCCTAATTGCAAATTTAATTGTTAAATTTTTATAATTTCTCGTTAGCAAATTTGCTCTTTTGTTTTTTTAATATAATGGAGAAATTTTTTAAATATATTTATAAATCCCTAAATTTGCTCCGTCGTTGCATATTTATGTGTTGAATTATTTATTAAAATGAATGTGTTTGTTATGTTTAATTTAAACGGGAAACTTATAATGGAAAGCAAATATTTTCCTCTTTATCTCAGCATACTTTCCGTTATTTATTTATTGATACGTTTCCGCAGTTAAACTGGCGTCAGGTGGCTGCCTCAATCAACAAATAATTAACTATATAATAAATACTTATAAATCCTTTACATTTTAACCTTTGTTATATATATCTACATTTTTATATCAAATCTCTGTATTAACAAAGATACATAAAATATATTAATTATAGAGGTATGCGATATTTTTTTAATTCATACAGCAGTATTTAGATGTCTATTATATTATACTTACTTTTACAGGTATGATTAAGTGATATATAATTTCATCAGTTTGTTAGAATCATACATACAGATTTACAAAATTTAGTATTTAACAAAAGTACTAGATCTTTACCTGAACTCCTTTTTATCTTTGCAGTTTTGAAGACCTTCTCAGGCGACATTTTCCACTCTTTACCCATTCCATTAATAACAGAATAATTCGCAATTTTCAGCCATAATAAGAAAATTAATTTTGAAATTTAGTTAAATAACAGTACGACATAACAAATGTTGCCATGATTTTGTATCTGGAACAACTTTAGAATATTGTAATAGCGTAATATTTATATTATTATTTATGAGTAAATATTTAAAATACTATTCACCGCATCACTTGGGCAAGAAGTGCAAGTGGTTCCCTTGGTTCGGAACACCTGAACGGGGTTCGAACCCCGTTCAGGTTTGCAGAGTCGAAGTCGACGTTTGCACGAGGAGTCTGAGAGTGTTAGTAAAAGGAGAAAAATAACGGGTTAAATATAAGGAATGAGTAAAAAGAGGCGAAGGAACTTAAATGTATTTCACCTAACCGTAATATTTTTCGTTCCGGTTCAACGAGGAAACGAAATTTCGGTTCAGTTCCGGTTCTGTTCCTTTTTCCGACGGCCTGCCGGTTCAAACTTTTTTTTGCTCCAAACTTTCGTAATATAATATTCTTCTGAAAGTTTGTTTTAACTTTTAGAATATAACTTGACAATAGTTTCAAGTCGTAGTAAACCGTCTGCCAATTAGACTTGAGTTGAATATGCATTTGGTTCAGCAGTTTCATTTTTTCGGTTAGGGTGTAGTTTTTCACTTCGGCAAAAATTACGTTTTTTAATTTAATTTTTCTGATTTGGTTTCGGTTTTCGGTTTGAAACCGGTGCAATTCCCTGATGTAAGTAGAGAAAAATATGTGAAACACTCTGCTCTCTCGCTTTAAAACAATAGCGTAAAAACTACGGGCGAATACATCTCTGGTAGCGTTGATTCATTAAAATGGATTGCCTCAGGCGCCCTCTATTCACTCGCAAGAAGCTGTGACGATAGCAAATGATAAATGTATATTCAGTCAAGTATTTACGGAAGCCATTGCATTCGCAGTTGCTGCCGCAAATATCTAGTCGCGTATTCCTGCCATTTAACCAGCGTACTTGTTCCAGAAAAGAGCAGCGTAGGTGGAACTGTGGTGTATTTTCCATCAACAAAGTTAAAAATATAAATTCGCATATTTACATATTTAAGCTTTTGTTTTATTAAACAATATCTAATGAAAATGAATGAATGCGAAGCAAATTTTGAATCGTGGTTTTGCTAAGACCCTTAATTTTAATTAGTATATTCTCCGAATCTTATTATAATTTTATATCGAAGAGCAGTCTGCGAACCCTTCCTCCATCCTTTGCCTTCTTCTCACTAGAAAGTTGCCAGGTTTGTTGTATCGGGGGCATTCCATGTCAAGTGGACCAATTTCAAGGAAATGCCCCGCTCGACCAGCACCAATTTCAATGAAACTTTGTGTGAACATAACTTGATATCTTCTATGAACATTTCCTAAGTCTTACATCCATCGATGAAATATTTGCTGAGATATAGTCATTTGTTTGACCCCCTACCGCAGCCTTCTACAGTTAGACAGCGATTTTTAGCAAGTTTGAGACACGTTATCTCACGCAGTATTCCGTTGAGTAAAACAAAACTTGGTGTTCTTATACAACCTATGTTGCTCTATTAAACAAAATAATAAGAAATCTTTTATGAGCGAAATCCGAGAAGAAAATTTGAAGCAAAATCGGCCCAAAAAATTATGGCTCGAAAAAAATTTAAAGTTTGGCATTTTATATCTTTTGAAATTAACATACAATAAACACGAAACTTTGTGCCTTATAACTACTGTATACAAGGTGTTGGAATAAAAAGTTTCATTTTCTTAATTTTCTTACACAAAGTTTCATTGAAATCGGTGATGGTTGAGCGGGGACCGTTGGTCCACTTGACATGGAATGGCCCATCGACCTCATGATACTTAATCTAAATGTAACTACAGTATTCGATAGCTCATTAGAACCCTTCGTGATTTCCATGTTTCTGTTCATATCTCTCGTGCATTTATTGATTTTATAATTGGCATCATTACCATCTAAATGTGGAAATTCAATATATATCATATGGGTGCGGGCGTTTTATCGTTAATTTATGTTGGTAAATTTAATTTACCATTTATTTTGTGTGTAAGATGTACACATCAACATAAAGCATTAATATCAGTTGTTATTAGAACTTCGACCGCGTAAATCAGTTGATTTATTGGCGCGATTGATATATATATATATTTGTTTATTTAATTATACATTATATCATCATCATCATCATCAGCCATTTTCAAGTCTTCAACCAATGCATTCCACCAGTTTTGACATATGGAAGTGAGAATTGGGTGTTAAACGCTGTAATAACTCAGCGACTTCAGACTACACAAAGAAGTATGGAACGATGTATGCTGTATGAAATGGATGAGGGTAGGCCATGTTGCAAGGAGAAACGACAACCGATGGACATCAGCAGTTCTGAACTGGATACCAAGAGACATGAAGAGACCAAGAAGAAGACCAAGGGACCGATGGAACAGAGACATAATTCGGCATTTAGGGATGACATGGCAACGAGAGGCTCAGAATAGAGATAATTGGAAAGCGCTTGCGAAGGCCTACGTCCGATATGGCTGATGATGATGATATACACTAGCTGATGTGTCCGTTGCTTCTCAACGGGAAAAATATACGTCAGATATTAAATATAGTATATCTATGTATATGCAAGAGAAAATAACATCTCGCATCATAGTTTAGTATAATGGGACAGGTTGATAAGCGAAAAGAAAAATTTTCTAATGAAAGTTCGAAGCTGAAATCTACAATCAACGATAAGAATGTGAATCTTTGTTGAATTTCCTTCTCATGAAACATGTCTCAAGTTAATGTGCAAGTTTTGAAGATTTTCAACTTCTGGTTCTAATCGTAAAGGTAATCATAAAACATGTCAGATTCCGAATTGATAAATAAAACGTAATCCATCTCCATTAATTTATTACGGTGCTACTTATGTTTGCTGCCCCTACGATTCGTCACTACAAATTATTCGTTTTTTATTATATAATTTATTTATATATACATGCATGCGTACAAGGTATGTGAGTCGGTAAGGCTGTGTTAGTGCGGCAAGTATAACGCCTGAGAATTGAAGAACCGTTTTATTTACCATCACAAATGCAAATGCCATATACTCTCTTCATCACATACTCGTCTTTGTATGCAAACTAGAGCAAAAACAACGTCTTCTCTATGAATTTATTCCCCGGAGGAGTTTTACGAGGGGAGTCCGAGAGAGAGAAGGCATTGAGTCTGACCCAACGACTTTCTCTCCGCCATAAAACGTACTTTTATGGCACTCCATCACACTTGGATTGCTTTCAGAAGTGCGTTTCAAGTGCTTCAGGATTTATTCTTGGAGGCCGTACCTGCGAACGCACACGGCCTTTTTCGGCCGACGAAAAGCGTATTAAATGAACGCTGAGAGAGATTGAATCGGTGGCATTTTCTCTAGGGATATAATTGTGTTACACAAGTGAGAAGAACCTACTGCCTTATAAGGAACATGTTGTTTTTCTATCTCTGGTTTAAAGGGAAATAATACACTGATAAGCTTTGCTCTGACAGCTTTTGAGCAGTTTTTATGTATAAAATAATTTCTATTTGTTCTGTCCAATTCATCTACTTTTTGTTATATTATAAATACGTGAAAAATTTAGATTGAAAAGTTGTATTCTAATTAGAAATAGATTAATTAAATACAATTTAGAATTATTATCTGATTCATAGTTAACGTTTGAATTCTTTCTACATCACGGATTTTACTTCTTTTTACTACTAGGTGTAGACATTAACTTTAGGAAAGTTTTAATTCGTTTGGGAACTTAAGAAAGGACTGTACCTGAATCAACTGATACAACTGATAAATAATAATAATAGAATATGGTAATTCTATTATAGCACATGCACATGGTTCGTCATATCTATTTCGACATATTTTATCAACCTTTTCCTTTTGACTGGCATCTTGTTTACCATCCTCAACTGCCCATTACTAATAAATAACTCCTGACTAACTCACAGGCAGCTGACTCTGTAAGCGATTAAGGCAATCTCATCGATGAAGATGGTATTGATAACCGAATGAAATTTTATCGTAGATAATGCACGTAAGTGTGATATTAACACAACATATTTACATATTTACTACTGTAAAATAAAAGCAGGGTGTTAACTAGTTTCATGATATTTCGCAGTGTATGCAAATAACTTTACATTCACAAAATATAAAATAAATGTCTTTACAAGATGGCTTACATAAAATTACAACGCCAATTGAGTCATCTTAGATGGCCAAACTTGCAAGGGCATGCGAATTAAGATAACCTAACGTATTACTTCTTAGTCATACTTCTCGACCTCTCGGAATTTAGCGCTTCAATGAATGGTTAACCTCTTCAATAGAGAAAAGAGTAATCGGAAATAGGATTTCGTATTCATTGTAATTGTCTTGTGTGTATCACCGGCTGCATAAGATTCGGGCGTATTTGCATCGCCGGTTCTATAAAATGCAGGCGCATAATCTTCTCTTTAGATTTCGTGCGCTGTGATTACAAAAGTGCACGAATGCCATTTCGCTTCCACATTTTAGCGTTATTTTCCCCTAATATCCGATGGCGACTTCCTTTCTATACCCACTTGTAGTTATTTTTCCTATTCCTGCTTAAGTGTGTCAAATATTCTGTATTACACGCCCTTGTTCCATATCACTTCTTCTAGGGTCCCTTTTTCAGCCTTTATAATAGGAAGAAATCAACCTCGAAAGTTATCTTTATGGTAATTATATTCACATACTTTATAAATAAGTTGGCATACTTGTTCCTGCTTCTTTGTTTACGTCCCTCTCGAGTTTTATATGAATGTATATATTTTACATAAATAAACGAGAATTGACCATAATACGAGTGGATAGTTTCCTTATATTGTTCGCTTATGTGTTTCGCTGTAGCCTTATTGCGCACATCGGATATCGTATTGATGTCACAGTTTGAAAAAGTAACCTATTGTTAAAAACGTTACTCTAAATCGAAAATATTAAAGGGCAAAGGATAATTATCTTAAAGTAGCTAAAAGAGAAAAACTTACTCGTAATAAAACATCGCTTTTGAAAATAGTTTGTTATTTCATTTATGTAACCTTAACTTAAATCATCAATCATCATCTAAAGGCTGTGTCTTTTCAAAATTTCTACGTGTTTTTATTCATCGCTGATTCTTTTAAAGTATTGGTACCTACATGCATTTAAATTAAACTTATTATTCTCACTCCATGAAATAATGTTATTTATCTTTTTGGAAACACTTCTCCATAATTACGTATATATTTCACTTCGGACATATTCATTTATATGTTCCTAAATTCCCTTACATTTCTTAGAAAAAATACTTTAGGGTGGATCAAAAATTAAAGTAACTAGAGCTCTGCCGTACACAATTTATTATTATTCTGCAACCTCATGCAGTGACACACATTACGGTACACTAGTGCTCACTACTTCTCGACATAGTCGCCTTGCTTATCCAAACATTTGTTCCACTGGTTAAGGAATCGATGCTGGAGTTATAGAAAATCGAGGACGTCCCACCGAAAGCATCGAAAAAATACGGGAGGCTGTGAGTGGATAGGTTTTGTTTCGACCATCCTTCATACAACCTGGACCTTGCACTCATTGAGGGTCCCAGTATCTCTCTCAATAGAAGATATAAACAAAGACTTTATTAACTTAATAATTGCAGAGAAGGCACTTTCTTAGAAGGTGTAGTCAATATTATGCTTCCTCTCTGTTACATAGGCCGTTCTGATACCGCGAAAAAAATCAGAGAAATAGATACTAGAACTAGTCGTTTCAAGAATTCATTATTTCTACGAACAATACGCGAAAGTAATCGATATGTAAGTATAGTTATGGAGTATGCACCCTATGCCACTTACAGGGTACATATGTAAATGTAAATGTAGTGACTTCCATCTCTTGAGCTGAAGAAGCTCTTGGTTGGTTGGCCATTCTTAACTGATTGGAAAGTTCTAAATGCCGCTCGGACGTGATTGTCCTAACACCGATTACGTCAATGGTGGCTTCAATTCTTTAACCGGCGGAACAACTTTCTGGGACCATGTTGAGTAATAGTGTGTACTAATGCCATGTAATGAGCATTAGTTCGTGATGCCGCAGAATAAATTGTGTCAGTGAGTAGTCTCTTTGTACCTTAATGTTTGATCAATCCACGCACAATAGCTTTAGTATCTTCTCAGACAATTTAGTCTATCTGTTTCTATCCATACTCATCCTTTGTCCAAATCAATGCGTCCATTGACCCTTCCGTGCATTTTCTTTTATCTTTCGAACTGCAAACTTCTCTTCAGCATCTCATTTACACTCGGTCTTCCTCTCCCCCTACAGCCACTCATTCTCACATAATACACCATCTTAGACATTCAGTCTTTGCTCCACCCAATCTTGGTATTCCTCTTAGCTTCTGATGTAAACCATTCCAACCGCGTTCATTTTATTAATATCTTTGTTTAGATACTTCTTTTCTACGTCAATTGTTGATATAGTTTTGAAATCTCGATAAAATTATCCAAAAAACTTGAGTCCACTTGGTAAGTTATGAATCTAAACTCGCCTCACAGTAATCGCCGCCTGAATTGGGAAAATATCTGTCCAAGTTGTAATTTTAGAAAATCTTTCGTTCATTCAAATCCATTCGAGTTTTTCTTCAATATTTTAGGAACTTCCTAAATTGAAGATTTAAACCAAATATTTACGATCCATTTTTGAAACTTTGATGATGGTATATGTGGCTTATTTTGCATTTTAATTTCATACTGGCCATGATGACATCAGTATTCAGCAAATACGTCACTTAAATGCCCACGTGTTCCAATCGAAACGTAATTTTTGTTCCTTATTTCTTTGGTGACTTCATTAATCTCATTTCCGGGAATTATAGCCCATTCACTGGATTGTTTTACAACATATTCCAGAGTGCAATACAATAACTATACTAAATTTACAGTGTTTAATAAATAATATGTCTTTAGTCCAGCCACTTATGCATGCTTAAATGATGTATTTTTGAATGAATTGATTCTGAATTCCTACAGTGTGTAATGTTAAGGGTTAATAAAGGGTTAAGGGAAAATAAGGTTAAGTACTTGGGAGTTACTTTCAGTAGAGATTTAAAATGGAATGCGCACATAGAGAATATCATAGGCAAAGCCAATAAAACGTTAAATTTTGTAATACGCTCTCTCAAAAAGTGAAACAAGAAAATAAAAGAAACTGCATATAAATCGTTGGTTAGACCGATACTAGAATACGGAGAACGTACATGGGACCAAAAAGGGGTTAAAAAGGAATTAGAAAAGGTGGAAAGAAAGGCGGTTCGTTTTGGGAAGATATGAAAAGCGTAGCAGCGTTTCTCAGATGTTAGAAGAATTAGGTTGGGATAGTCTAGAAAGCAGGAGGAAGAAAAAGAGATTATCGGTATTCTATAAGTCATTCGTGGGAATTACTGCGTTTAACGAAATACGCGATAGAGTAAAAGAGGCAGATTACCAGGGTAGGCACGACCACAAATATAAAGTGAGATGCATTTAGCAAAGAACCGAAAATAGGAAATACTCTTTTTTAAATAGAACTATCGAGGAATGGAACAGTCTACCCGATTTCGGTGAAAGTGGTCTCGGGTTCGATTCCCGGTGGGGTCCCACGTGCGAAATGACCTAAGCTGTCGAAGCACTTTTAACAATACTACTACTACTACTACTACTACTACTACTACAGTCTACCTGCAGAAGTCTTTGAGCCTTTCCAAAAAAAATGTCAAATGTTTTGTTAAAGGAATAAGTAAAACTGAAAAGATGACTGAGTGAGCCTGCCGAGTATGGGATCGCCTTGTGGGGTGATGTACGGTGGGGACTTCGTGGGCCCCGTGGCCGCTACGGTAGCCGTGAAGACCTATCAGGAACCCTGAAAAATCTTACGTGATAAGTGTTATCGACAAGTTGCTTTAATGCTGTTTAGGGGTAATTTTCAGTTAATGTATACGTATTCTATATATTGTAATGTATATATTTTAGTGTTTGTAGTGGTTGTGATGTAAAAGTATAATTGAAGTTGTAATTGTGATTAGAGTAGTTTTTAAACAATTGTAGTTAATTGACGGGTAGATAGATACCAACTTTCTNGACACTTTTTAACAACCTCTTCGAGTCAAGAAAACGTCCTGTACGTTCATCTCTTATGGAAACTTATTATGGGCTCCTTGGTTCGAACCCGGGCCTTTACAGAGATGAGAATATTTTTCCTGTAGGGTTCACCTAGTAGAAACACAGTGCAGTTTGTTTCAGATCTCGAAGTCAAGCCGTTTCTGAGATAAACGGGGGGACGGACAGACGGACGGACAGTCATTTGCTTTTTATATATATGATTGGAATGTGTTGACAATTTAACTATCGATATTTCATTTTGAGGGTGACTTTGTGGTTTTAGATGTTGGAGATGTGCTCAAAGTACTTTTAGGGTTCACTAGTTAACACTTCGTTGCTATGATGCTGTTTACTGTATTCATCCATTAGATTCTCTTTATTTTGTTGTTATTATCATTAATTTTCAATTATTAGTTTTGATGATAGTTATTCTTTGAATATAGATGTTACGCTTAAGCTCCACTACTATACTTCCGTTATAGTGAATTTATCGATCAAGTTTTAAGGAAGCTCTCCGCTTGATTTCCTCTTTTTTTCGAAAACTTTTTGGCGATGATATTTTTAATACCTCCGCTCATATCATATCATTATTTACATTGAAAATAATATACGAAGGATATTAATAAGCAGTAATGTTTCATTATGATATCTTGAACATAATATCTAAAATAATTGTTTTCTAGATACCATATTTTTCAGGACAAAGTAATATTCATCTCTGTATTAGGCATTACAATTATATATTTACACTGTTTGCTAGTTGTAAATTGTACTTAAACGATTATCCGCTTGGGAGAACCATTGTAATAGGCTCATTATTTGATAGTTAAAATTGTGCTTATGATAAAAACGTTCTAAACATAAAAAAACACCGGGTATGTCAAATTAATTAAAATAACGTCGCCAACGTGTTAAGTATACTCAGAGATAAAATGAGTTCGGACTACAAATGGCCTTCGACAGCACCGTAACAAGGAGTGGAATTGAGGGACGAATTTTTCGAGATTTGAATTTCGACAATCACAAAGTGGACCATTTGGAATGAAGACATGATGTTCATTGAAGTGGAAGAGCTCCTTCAAACAGATTGAACTCCTTATCGATCTCTTAGTTCATGCATCCGCGACTCTTTCATCGGGTTCATTTGCAATGAAATTTCCTTCTCAGCACTCTTTCCTCTTTTCGACAACGTAACCTATTTCATTTGACATCTTTTGCATTGTCTCCTCAAGTAATCTCTCCACCAATCCATGTTCTCTCTATGTTTTATTTAGTTCGCGATAAATGTTTTCTCTCAGTTGTGTTATTGACCCATCACTCTCTCCACACCCCTTCTTTCTACCATTTACGGCCCTTCCTCACTTGTTTCTTTATCAAGTTACGGTTTTCTTCACATCACCGGTAGTTATTGACCGTTACTTCAATATTCTCTATCAATATCAAATCTCTACAGACAGCGACAAACTTCAATTAAATTTTTCTTAAAGTTGAACGTGCAATCTAAATGCATTTCCTTTCACTCTCCTCTCATTGTTCTCGATCTTTCACCCTTATTTTCTCTTTTATATTACTGTTTATATTGCATTTCCCCTTTCTTTCCGTGCACTAATATTTCTATTATTTATTACTACATTGATCGTTGTTGAATTCGACTTCATTTTTTGTCTTTTTTCCTATTATTAATGGGTCAAATTATTTTTTCCCATTATTTGTGGGTTAAGTTAATGTTTGGGAGAAATAAGGGAATCCCCCGAAAAATGAAGTCGCATGAATTTATGAATTTTCAGTTGTATGCGACACAAATCTCAAAGGTCTCAAGTCTTTTCTTTTCCTTTTGTATTTTATGAATTTCAGCTAAAAATCTACAGGGTAGGGAATATACCAGTCCTTACCTGACACCTTTTACTGGATTGTTCGTCGCCAGCTGCCTCTTCGAAATTTTGCTCAGCTACTTCTTTTCACGTAATAATCTCATTTTCACCGCTCACCTTATTCTCCTTACCAAGGTAAAGGGTACACTTAATCGCTTGTATTTTTTTCTTCGCTTGTCCTACCGAAAACATGCCTCCAAAATATAATTTTTCCTCCGCCTTCACATCTTCCTCTCTTCTTTCAGGTATAAGACGTTATACAGTATTCCAGACTCCATTCCAAACCATCTTACGGTGGGACTAAAGGTCAACAGGCTCAAATCAGATATGATGTTATTTAATCCATTTATCTCTGCGTTTTTTTCAGCCCTTCTTGTTCAAGAGTTTTTTTTCGCAACGTGAGAAGTTTTCTTTTATGGCCTTCAGCTGATTTTCTCCTTCTTTCTTTTCCTTTTTTATTAGTTATATTTTGTTAAACTCCTCCAATATATGATGCATTTTTATTTTGAATAAGCTGAGACGATTTTTCTATTGTCCAAAAGTCCTTTTCTTGTGTTTATTTGACCCTTTGTAATATAAATAAAATGATGCTGCAAAATTGGAGACGACTAAAAGATTAGTTCTTTAAATGTTTAAACTTAATTAAAGGATTTTTAGGCCAAGGATCTGTTATTGGTATCAATCTGCTGGATTTTAATGGTCCTCTTTGGTTTTGAAGAATGTATATTTCGTTTATATACAATTCTTAAGACCGCCAATTGCCAATTATATATTACTAGTAAACGCCCCAGTCAAGTATGACGGAACTTCTTTACTAATTAGTTTAAAAATATATCTATTATCGTATATATCTGGACCTCCTAAGCCCGAAACGGTCCTTCATAAGATCATAATAACTCAATATATTTCTTACCATTATTTATACTGTATTTTAAGGTAAATAACACACACCTACAAGACAACACGTATTTTAAAAATATCTTCACTTTGATAATGTATAGATAACACGCATTTCAAAAATTTCTTCTGTGATAAATGCATTCATAACGGACATTTCAAAATTGTTATTATGTTGACGAGAATGTTTTTTCACTACTGTAATATTTATGATAATTACTCTTGTATTTTGAATGGAATTATTTGATTACGTTAACATTTACA
>KZ308660.1:297094-312109 GCA_000376725.2 Ladona fulva
GAATCGCTATTTTTCTAAAAAGAGAAAACTTCAGAGTTGAGTAAAATACATATTTACGAGTGCATAAACTGTAGGAATAGAGGGAAACGTATTGCAGTACAATATTTAAATATATTTAGGAATAAAGCCATACTGAATTGTGACGAACTTTTAAATTATTGGATAGTAAGCTTTGATTCCCTCAAATCTAGGAATTTTTATGCGAAACGTTACATTCATTAGCAATTCACATTCTCAATTCCAATAAAAACTTTTAATAATTTAAAATACTCAATAAATTTCTCATTTATTAAATCTCAAATTAATGGATTGTTTCAACTCCCATGCAAAATGTATACTATCCATATAGTTCTAAATTAGTTATTGGGAAATATATCAGGTGTTAACTTATCATATCGGACTGATGGTTGTGTTAGGGCCTAACACCTAGAGAAGATACATAAAGGAGATTTTTCAACATACAGTCACCAATAGAAGTGTAGCGTAACATGGAATATAGTATGCTACCGTTAGTGAGGATTTTAATCACTTCACACACTAATCAGGCCCAAATTTCAGTTTTTAACTTTTGGAAAATATATAACATCGTGTATTAATATTTTAGCACATTCAATCGCACGATAAATGACCCAATCGAATAAAAAGTCCCTATCAATGTTAAATCTCATCTCTTGAGGCTCTAACTAATTAAAAGTATTCATTACTCTGAAGTCAAAGCTAGTCCACAGAAAGTACCATAGGCTATTTTATATTCGCAGAAGCTTTAATTCGGGAAATACTAAAGTGGATACTTTATGCAAAAAAGTGGGGTTTCAACCTGTACAATTCATAAATTATTGTAATTTTATATCTCAGTGCATTTAAAAACTACTTATTTAAAATTGATTCCTGTTGGTGTTATCTTCGTTAGTTTTTAAGGCGCAGTTGTGGAGATTCCGTTTTCATAGAATTAGTAAGTCGTGTGGAATAAAGAGGATTTAATTCAGAAACAAATGCACAATCGTTGCTTATTCTCGAAAAGGCAATTCGATCGCCGTGTTTCGCGAATTCTCTGCGAAACAGTAATTAAAATGACGTCGTATTGATAATGCGATCTTTATTCGCGAATATTAAGTCTGAAAATGAGAGAAGAAGGATGAGTATCGATGACAGAGGGACGCTTAGGAGGCGCAAAAACAGTCGCATTAACAGAGCGAAGGCGCATTAATAACTCCGAAATCGGGGCGAAAATGGCCTGAAACTGGAACTATCCCTCGACATTATATATCAATTAGGGCGAAATTGAAGCTAAATCATTTCGCGATGCAAAAAAACATCTAATTGGAAGTGGAGGAAAGAAGGAATGATGGGCAGACAAAGAGATTAATTACTTCCGAATGCTCCTCAATCACAGAGGAAAGTCAAGAGGACAGAGGAATAAAAGAGGAAGCCTTTTTATCGCGGGCAGTTGACGGAGAAGGGGATTTCGAAACCGCAGAAAAAATCGGATCGGGAAACCGAGAAAAAGAGGGCTTTGCCAAGGGAACAAATAGAAGGAAAACACAAAGAGGAGACGCTATTGGAGGCTTACACATCCCAGTTTCTGCAAACACTGAGCCCTTTGAAATTAAGGTCAACTTTCCGAAACACAGACGATCTCCTTTATTCCGTTTAATTCCACGTTTTTTCTAGAAAGCGACGAACTTATCTTAATTCGTATAATTCAGTTCGTGTGTGTTCGCCTGAAACTCGAGAACTAGAATTCGTGCGACTTTAAAATATTTTCTAGTGCTTGCGGATTAAAGGAATTCTTTCTATTCGACGCAGGTTCGCCACCTAATCAGCTAGAAGAATGTTATAGAATATAGTCGCGAATTAGAAGACTTAAACAATAGATTAATATACTGGATAAATTCTGAGAAAGCACGTTCATAGATGATGTAACCTATATAATGCGTCCTCCATGTTACATAGACCGTTCTGATACTGCGTGTAAGATCAGTTAAATATATGCTAGAATGAATCGATCCAAGAAGTCATTTTTTCCGCGAACGATAGGCGATAGTAAACTATTAGGGAAATAGAGTCATGGTGCTTGCCACACGCCGAAAGGCGGCTTTCAGAATACTTACATAGACATAGACAATTACCGGTAAAGTTTATTTCATAAGCGATAACAAATAATAGATTCAATGGTAGAGATTACAATCATTTGTAAGTAATTTGAAAAAGATTCTTATTTTAATAAGGAAAAGAGTCTCTTCAATAATTTTTCATGGGGAGACGTGTCAACAAGATATCTAAAGTAATTGCCAAAAGTGAAAAATTAACCTGTGCCTGGGATACGAACCCAGATGTACCGCTTTCCCCGCTCTAAACCAATTAAGCTAACACCAACATCAGTTTTGATGCGTTTTCTTGATTCCACATCCGTTCCTCCTAACGCTGTTTTTACTAAAATAAATTAACAAAAACAAGAAACGTCTTTCTTCGTACTAAAATGGGATCTATCCAACTTTCCAATCCTCTAACTTACTTAATCCTCCGAATTCCTCGTAATCTTTCGAATGTGGAGTCCCGGATTACTTGTGTTAGCTCGGGAAAATCGAAAGAGATCTATGAGTGTTACACTTGCTTCGAAAACGTAGAGTAATAGCTGCATTCTCGGAGACAGTTGAAAACCATTAGGAACGGCGCATGCGCAGTATGATTTTCCGTGCCTCTCCGAACGTTCAAAACGCGAACTGCGCATGCGCTGCAATTCCGAAATGATACTGAACTGTCTGAATGATAGTACCTTATGATCTTCTTAAAGCTTACAAAGATGGCCGTGAAGTAAACATTTTTTATCATCGAAGAATAACTTAAAAACGTTTTTGAGATAATAGCCAATAATTAATCTTACCAAGAAACTTCCATATGTCCGAATCAGATGAAATATCTTGGAGTGATTGGAAAAGGATTTTGGAGCAATTCCGGGATATAATTGGATGAAAATGTCAACTGAGTTATAAAAAACGTTTATCGATATGCCCAACAAATTAATAAAAAGTCTGCAAAATATTTTGTAAAGGTGTCAAGGGTTCAATTTTGTATACAATGGAGATCTTGAATCATTTCTAGTGTGACGAAATATTCAACCAGAAGGTGGAATCCAAATCCCCAAAGCAAGATGAGGAGTGAGGTAGATTGTCTTTGCTTACCTCGCTGAGCTAGAATGCTAAATCGGAAAACGTCGGCATAAGTCTGGCACATCTTATGATTGACACCGCCATTGCATTCGGTAAGAAGGAACCAAGATAATTCAGCATCACTCAAACCGCCGCAGTTTTTTGGATTATCCTAACCACGAGCAACACTGAGATAAATGTAGGATACATATTTCTATTCCTTTACGGAATGCCAATGAAAAATGAAAACCACTATAGTCTTTTTAATTTATTGTCTACAAAATGAAATAAATACATCATAATAGTAATTCTCTGAATAAACTGGAAATACGATGTTCTGCTTTTAGCTCCTGAATGTTTTAAAACTTCGTAGATTTGTAAAGCCTAATCAGACCTTGGGAAGGGATCAAAACATTTCTATAAAATTCGCACCCTTTTTCTGCAACCTCTATAAAGATGGCAATTCTTCTCTTTAATGTCTCTCTTTCTATTTACTCTCCCCCGGCAGGAATTCGGCTCCTTCCCTTCGAAGGAAGAGCCCACACACCATCTCACCGATGGCATCCGAATTCCTTCAGCACCTGCGATACAATTTAAAGCGCTTCCTTCCACCGTTTCGTTGGCATCTCGAAATTTCCCTTATTCTAAAAAGGGCCAAGTTATTTATTCATGCATTTTATCTCTCGGTTATTCTTTCAAGTACAAAGAGAGGAAAGGAATTATTTATAAAGGCTCCCTCATTAGCCGATGCATTAAAATTCTTGACTTCAAAATTATAATGATAACTGCTCTCGGCTCTTAAAAATGGCTTTGGTAGTTTCATTGCTTTCATAAAATGTATTAATGATTCAATGTTATTTTAAAGTTGTCCGCAAACTTTGTGTAAAATCTCAAGTTCTAAGAAAATGCGGGTGGATTCCGCATCGCAAAAAAAACAGCAAAATATTTTAAATAAAATTCCTAAAGATATTGTCCCTTTTCTTAAACAGATTTACGTTCATGAGTAATAAAAGTAGATCATTACAAATTAAAACTTTACGCAAATAAAACGGTCCATCCAAACAAAATCCCATTTAACCCGAATCATCTGGTTTCAGCGAACGAATGCTTCTATGAGAGTCAGTCCTGAATTTTGGACTCGAAAAATCACTGTGATAGTTACCGGAATGGAAACCCAATACTTCCAGTTGTAGATATACAGAGAAAATATGAGATCGTTTCTTCATCAATACCAATTCGAAAGACGTAAAATGAGATGAAAACACCGATGTAAGGGAGTGGAGAGGGAAATATTCTATCTTAAAGAATTAATATTATCAACAATATCAATATTGTTGCTATTGTTGTTGTTAATATTGCAGCCAATGCATTAATGGCTCGTCTGATCTGGGAATACTCAAGTTAAAAAGAGAAGACAGTATAAAAGGGTCCAATTCTTTTGGATCCGGTGAATCAATTACAGGGAATGTCCTCAGCCTTCGAACCGAGTTGCTTCTCTTCTTGTTGTCATTGCTGACTCTGATCATTTTCCGGAAGATGATGTTGATGGCTTAGAGCTGCGATTCTCAAACCGGGGGTCTGAGAAATTATGAGTTGGTTTTGTGCTCAACCTCGCTATTTTCAGTTTTTTACCTGTTAATTTAATCGACGAAAGCATTTTAATGCTAAGCTTTTCATAATTAATTGCAACTATTTTTTTATTTTTACTTTCGTAATTAATTCTATCTACTTAAGATTATACGAAACATAGTTAAAATCTTAAAATTTATGCGAAAACATAATAGTTTTGGAAACAAATGCATGAGCAAAAGAAGGTAGTACTATATAGGCAATCTAAAGGTTAGGAATCGTTACTTTAAAGTACCTACTGTTTCCCAACCGGTGGGCCGCCTACCACTATCCTTTGGTCCTATTCGGTGGGATTCGGAGAGATTGATCTCGTTTTATTTTATTTTCAGCAATTTTTTCTTCAAATATTTCACTTTATTACGACCAAAATGCTCCGAGAATTTCCCTACGATTCATCAGCTAACTAAATATTCGTAAATTACGACGGTTATAAAAACGAACCTTATGCCTTTTTGGGACTTTTTCGAGCGGATTGAAAGAGAGGCTTGAGGCCAGAAGGGTCAGGAATTGCTGTCCAGGAGGATTGCTTTAAATAGGGACAAATACCTGAATTACTAGGTGGAGCTAGGAGTTTTCTTCACTAGGAGATTCAGAGTTTCGTCTTCAAAGACGAAAGTCGTCATCTAATGCAAGCATTTTATACTTCAGAATATGCACGTTCCCTTCGAAGGCGCTACACTCTATTCTTCTGTTTACTTCATCCTCTTTGTTGATTTTATTTATTAAATAGGCGTACAGATATGCCTTCTTTCCATTGCACAATATGAAAAGACAGTAAAATACACAATATACAATACAGCAATTAATTATCAAAATATTAATCGCAGTTAATAGTAGAAAATACATTAAATATTCTTACAGGTATTAAATTACATACATTAAAAACAGAAAAAGGTAAAAATTGTACAATCGCATGTAAACATAAAAAACATAAATNCAACAAGAGAAATTTTAACATTTTCTAATTTATCTGCTAGATAAATTAGAAAAGGTTATAAATATAATAGATGAAAAATAATTATTGCAAGTGACATTTATTCCTGAATTCTTGTACGTCGGGAGAGAACAACAGGATTAATGAAGTAAACAGAAGAATTAAATTTGGATATAGCACCTTCGGAAGGAACTCGTAAATTCTAAAGTAAAAAATGCCAATGGTCTTGAAGAAGGTCTTCGACCAGTGCATTTTACCAGTCTTTATAGTTAGCCATTTTCAATCCGACTTCAGATGTAGGCCGAATCCCTTTCCTCCCCAAGCCAGTTCTATGTCAATGTCCATGTAAGTATCCTGCAAGCCGTGGCAGGGGGTGCATGCACCATGACTATATTTCCCCAATTGATTACTATCGCGTATCGTTCGCGGAAAAAATGAGTTCTTGAATCTATTCGTTCTAGCATCTGTTTCCCTGATATTTCAGAACGGCCTATATAACAGAAGGACACGTCAGATCGGCTACCGGCGTGCTTTCTCTGAATTTATCTAGTATATTAATCCTTTGTTAAGTCTTATTTATATTTATTATTATTTAATATAAACTTCTAAAGAATTCCATCCTGCGTCCTGAAGCATCTGAGTGACGCTCACTGATTTATCTTAGAAATTCTTCACAAAACGTATCGCTTTTCGCTGCAGCTTTTGTAATTCCCGAATACAACACTTATCTGAAAGGTCCCATTCACTACACGCCTAATCAAGATGAGGCCTAAATAACGCGAAGTAACATCCCTCGCGAACTTTTTCTTCGTTGTCTGTATTCTGAGTTTATCGTTGCCATGTTACTCCTAAGTAGTTAGTGAAGTCTCTGATAGACCTCTCCTTCGGTCTTCTTCTTGGTCTCTTCACATCTCTTGGTGTCCAGTTGAGAACTGCTGACGTCCATCGGTTGTCGTTTCTCCTTGCAACATGGCCTGCCCACATCCATTTCAGTGATCTTACCTTATCTATGATGTCTGTCTCTCCTGTCATCGTTCTCACCCAGGTGTTGCCTTTCCTGTGTTTTCTAGTGATTCCAAGGATACACCGTTGCATACTTCTTCGCGTGGCCTGGAGTCGCTAGGTCATTGCTGCGTTTAAGCCAAGTTTCACTTCCATGCATCAAAACTGGCAAAATGCATTAGTCGAAAACCTTCCCCTACAGGACCGTTGATATTTCCGACTTGAGAATGCGGGCGTTTTTTTCCGATGGCACACCAACATAGTTTGATTCTTCCGTTCACTTCGTTAATCCTGTTCTTCTCCCATGTTGTTGCCAGTTGAAAGTCGTAAGTCTGAAGTCGAGCGGTCCCGGGGGACCGATGGGGACCCACGTGCTAAATGACCTCGTTGTCGGCTGACTTCAAACCGTACTGCTATACTATACTAGAGTGCCTCGACTAAAACATGCAATTTTCATGTCTGCTCTCATTTAACGAGTGAAGTGACAAGCCTCCAAAAGGAGAGAGTCGTATGGGATTGGAGTGTTTAGAAGAGATAAAGCGATGCGAATCACAGAAGGCGGAAGTGCGGGTGAATTAAGGAGGAAATGAGAGATAAAAGGTGGGCGAGGAACAGTCGGAGGAAATTGGCCTTTGAATTAATGCAGAGGGCGTTAGTGTACTCCTCTACGAATGGAGGGTCATGAATATGGATCCGCACAATGGAAGGAAAGGGAACAGAAAATAATTAGCAAATAAATAGCCGTTGTAGGTCCGCCATTATACGCTCGCTTTACATTATTTATGATTGCTGCTATTCCAAATCTAATCCTCCGCGATTCGGAATTTTAAAGTGATTAACTCGAGTCCCTCGTTGCCATTTCAAACGCGGCGCAGAATTCCCATGATGCCCCGCGAGTTAATGACGTCTTCTTGTGTCGAAAGCCAGGGGTTGCGACGGTTAAAGATACCTTTATTCGTAATCGAAATTCATTTCTCCGTTTGCTGCGAACGAGTTAATGTATTCTAAGCATCTCGACGATGTTACTTGCCTTTCCTCTTTGTTAATCACGGTCATCTTACTCGGATATGGAGAGTTTCATAGAGAGTACTATAGCTGCACGATGTACTCCAAGAGCCTCAACGCGCATGCGTCAAGCTTAGCGACGCTTGGGTCTTGCTCTGCGTCACAAGTATTCTTATTGTTACGGCACCGTTAATGGAAACGTTGAATTGTAAAGGCTATTACCTATAGCTAGATTAAGTTCATTGCTAACAGAATTTCATAAAATGGGACTGGCCATCAGTAAAATCGAGATAGACGGAGTAATGGTAAGCAGAAATACTGAATTTTTCATTTAATATGAGGCGATCAACATCTCCATATGTACGTACGCTTCAAGCCACTTTTCGGCGTGTGGCAGAGGGTGCATGCACCAAGACTCTACTTCCATAATGGTCAGTGATCTAGAAGTAATCCAAAAGTATTTTGAGAAGCGATTTGTTGCAACATCTATTTTTCTGAAGTTTCTCTCTGAATCAGTTCGGTCTATGTGACAGGGAGAACGCATACTATTGGCTACATCTTCTATCATCGTACCTTCTCTGAATTTATGATGTAAATGAAGTCGTTGTTTAAATCTTCTACCTTCTTAAGATTCGTATCCTGCGTCCTAAAGCATGTGAGTGCGCCCACTGATTTATCGTAACAATCTTTCACGAAACTTCTCGCATTTCGCTGTACATTTTGAAACTCTAGAATACAACACTTATCGGCCAACACATGACCAACGCAACTTAACATCGCTCATGGACTTTTTCTTCGCTCCTACCAACTATTCTCTTCACGAATCCAAGCTTCTTAAGCGCTCTCCCGCATGTATTACGGATAAGGGTAGAGTGATGAAGCACTTTTAATCCAAGTATTTTGATAGCGGTATATCCTCTTAAAATACTGCAATTGAGGTATACAGCAGTAGAATACGTTAAACGTGCAAATTCTATCATTCTGTATGTGAAATATTTTGGGAGTCTACTCTGCGAAACATAAATTGTACGAACTGTGACGAATGGGGCGGAAAGAGCGACGCAGATTGAAGCAATCATCGACCGTCTAACTGGAAGAGAAATGAAATCCCTCCGGTGTTGCTTACAGAAGAAAGAAAGAATAAAAAAAGAAACGAGAATACCCGACGACAACTCGGTGTGGAAAGGAGTCTGTTGGAAAGTTTCGAAATGATGAGATTGAATTGGTATTTTCGTATGAAAATAGTGGTTCTGAGTAGAACACCAAGGCCCGGTATTGTAACGTATATTTAAAATAGACTTTACTAATGTTTGTTCTGGGTTCAAGTTTTATAATGATTTGTTAAAGTAAAGGTTATAGTTAGTCTTCTATGAATTTCATAGATTACCATGGATATTATGTGTGGTCCTCCCTTAACCTTTATCATTATATATATCGGGCCGTAAAGTGAACATTGTTTTGAGCCCATTTTAAGCATATAGAATAACCCAGTCCCTGTAATAATACCAATATTAAGAGACAAGTATATGATTCTAGAAAGACATTGGGCTCTATCTCATAAGGGGGTAAACATATTTGTAGCAACCATGAAAAGAGAGATACAGGTTGATGAATCCGTGAATCAGTGAAATGGATGTGGGTAGGCCACGTCGCTAGAAGAAACGACAATCGCTGGACCTCAGCATTCCTCACACGAACACCAAGAGCTGTGAAGAGGAAAGGAAAATGACCAAAGAACAGATGGAAGAGAGAATTTAAATTACTGCATCTTCATAAATACCCTGCAAGCCGCCTTTCGGCTTGTGGCGGGGGGAATCACGTTTTCACACTTGTTATCCCTTTGGGATTTTCGTAGGTTTTACAACCTACTAAGTTACCTTCCTTTCCTTTATCCTAGAGAAAATTGTTTTGGAAAGGCCTCCATCGTAAGTCGGATGAGTGTGTGTGTGTGTATATGTATGTATGTATGTATGTATATATGTAACTATNGCTCAGAATTGAGTGTAGCGGCCGTCATATTGGACTTGGAGGCAATCAGTGGCTTGTGTTATTGGCGGAAAGGCAGTTGATGTCAATGGCGACGACGGGTGTCGGGAATGTGGTCACATCTGATACAAAACGAAATGTCGTCTCTATAAATTCCGACTCTCTTTATGGCTGGTCTCAGATAATTTTAACTCGAATCGGATACACTTTTTTGAGACTGTTCATTTTAAGGATTCAATATTAATTAATTTTTTAAATTAACAGCGAATAAAGGAAAATGTAAAACACAGACTCAAAGAGGAACTATTTGCTCATTTATCAATTACATAAATGTTTCAATGTTATGCGTAAGAGATGGCGACTGACGCAGAAATCAAAAAGTATACGATAGATGATTCATAATAGGAATGAACTATGTCAAGTAGATATAGCTCGCACAACTGCCTGATTTTC
Organism: Ladona fulva; assembly: GCA_000376725.2. NCBI lineage: Eukaryota > Metazoa > Arthropoda > Insecta > Odonata > Libellulidae > Ladona > Ladona fulva. Next base: position 307,253 of record KZ308660.1, read on the forward strand.
AGCAGGGAAGAGAAGGTAAGAAATTATTACCATGTTTTCGTATACTATTAACGACAACATACCATATCTCAGGGTGCCTAAATACTTTCCCTACCTCATTCAAAACGAAAAAAAAACGATAAGAATAATGTATTTAATGGAAACAGGAGGATGATCCCAATTACATATATTTGTATTGATATTATTGACGAGCACATAAAACTGGAAATATCTGATAATCTGGGACTCGAATCCGGGACCTTGGAATTTGAATACAGTATGCCGACCATATCCCCATCGTATCCGCTTATATAGTAGTTATTTAACATATAATTGTTATAATAATAGAAGACGGTATATTATTTATAATCTCAGTTCTTCGCACTGCAAAAATATGTTATCGAAAGTTCGAAGTATATCTTTAGGCATCACGTGATTTGTAACTGTGGGCTGTTACACTGATGAAGTCTCTTTCTAATCAAAAGGTACTTNATATTCCTGATCCTTAATTATGAGAGAAAAGGAGAACAAACAAACCCTCGGCTCAGAATTGAGTGTAGCGGCCGTCATATTGGACTTGGAGGCAATCAGTGGCTTGTGTTATTGGCGGAAAGGCAGTTGATGTCAATGGCGACGACGGGTGTCGGGAATGTGGTCACATCTGATACAAAACGAAATGTCGTCTCTATAAATTCCGACTCTCTTTATGGCTGGTCTCAGATAATTTTAACTCGAATCGGATACACTTTTTTGAGACTGTTCATTTTAAGGATTCAGTTTTAATTAACTTTTTTAAATTAACAGCGAATAAAGGAAAATGTAAAACACAGACTCAAAGAGGAACTATTTGCTCATTTATCAATTACATAAATGTTTCAATGTTATGCGTAAGAGATGGCGACTGACGCAGAAATCAAAAAGTATACGATAGATGATTCATAATAGGAATTAACTATGTCAAGTAGATATAGCTCGCACAACTGCCTGATTTTCAGCAGGGAAGAGAAGGTAAGGAATTATTACCATGTTTTCGTATACTATTAACGACAACATACCATATCTCAGGGTGCCTAAATACTTTCCCTACCTCATTCAAAACGAAAAAAAAACGATAAGAATAATGTATTTAATGGAAACAGGAGGATGATCCCAATTACATATATTTGTATTGGTATTATTGACGAGCACATAAAATTGGAAATATTTGATAATCTGGGACTCGAATCTGGGACCTTGGAATTTGAATACAGTATGCCGACCATGTCCCCTTCGTATCCGCTTATATAGTAGTTATTTAACATGTAATGGTTATAATAATAGAAGACGGTATATTATTTATAATCTCAGTTCTTCGCACTGCAAAAATATGTTATCGAAAGTTCGAAGTATATCTTTAGGCATCACGTGATTTGTAATTGTGGGCTGTTACACTGATGAAGTCTCTTTCTAATCAAAAGGTACTTAAACACTATCACATTTGTAGCTATCGATGCATTATAATTTATGCATTCCTGAAGGGAGCACTTTGGTCGAACCGCAGACCATGGGATGCATGGAGAGCAGGCTGTTTCCTGAAGGGAGATGACATTCAATGATCTACTACGTTTGAAATGTGTACAACTATTGTTTTTCCAGTTTTAGGTGAACATAATCACAAATATTATAAACTTCTCTGCTTCATTAATAACATCATTTACAACACTCTTTACCTAAGGATTAAAGATTGGCATAAATTAATGATAGTAATGGGTAACCCCTCTAATTTGTACTTCTTTTTTTGTTTCTCATCGTAAGAAGATCGTTTTTATCATTTTATATGACTTTCATTATATCTATTTTGTTTGTATATATTTTGTTGTTAGGTCACGTCAATGATGAACCAACTCTGATTCTCTTGCAATTTCCTTGTTTGTGAGACAACATTTGATTCATTGAGCGAATGGGTTCGGTAGATTCTCATCGAGATACTAATCTTCCTATTCCTTCCTCGTAGGGTCTACAATTTGCTGAGAATGTTTCTGTTTTCGTCATCCACGCCTCCGACTCCAGATGCCGCTATGGTCAGTATTTACTTTCCCTTATTTCTTAACTTGTAAGGAAAGCGAGGGCAAACTACCTCACTCCTCATCTCGCCTAGTTAGCCTCCTTTCCCTCTCGTTTCTCTTCGTTGCTGATGGTAGAGGGAATAAAGTCCCAACCGGTCTTCGGGCTGAATACTTTACAGACAATTCTAAACAGAAAAGCTGTCCAAAACATGATTACAAGTTTGAAACGTCACCCGTTCACCTCCTGTCTTTTAGAGATTTTTGTCTTTTAGCGAAGGATTGTGTTTTGTTTCTTTAATAATTTATTGCTAATATTACCGTATTTTCCCATTGGAACCCTGATGAGTGGCACGTATGGTAAAACGTCTTTTCAGTCCGGGTAAAGAATAGTAGTAACGCATTATTAAAAGATGTGAAAAGGGAAACTTTAATACCTTTCTTCTTTGATTCAAACTGTTGTGGTTGATCTCGTCGTTTCACTCGTCTGCTGTGGATAAAAAGTTATTAAAGCTAACTGAAGCTGATTTTTAAGGCAACGGCCTGATTATTTCTCCGTTTTCAAAATTTGGACTTTTCAGCTTCCAGTTTCAGACAATCCAAATACGTCAATCCAATTCATAGCTATGATGTAGAGCTGTGCATCATGATAAATAACAGGAATAAGACTTAATCCCCTTAAACACGACAATGTCACGATTTCCTGTCATGTTTCCTTTATTACTTTCGTGATTGTATAATGGTATTAGGAATTCGATCAATATTAATACATTATGTCTACCTGGACTGGAACCATAACGATAATAAAATATTAATAATATAATAGTTACGTCGCGTGTTAATTTTTTCATCTCAATTTATGTAAAACCCGGACGAAAATATTAATGCAAGACACAACTATTCTATTATTATTATTATGATTGTTGTTATTGCTTTGATTGTTATTATCATTGTTGTTGTTATGATTGCTATTACTATCACTCTTTAGGTATAAACTTATTAATACAGATTTCAGTTCGGATGAAAAAGGTTTTCCGAGTAATATTTGGACAAACGTATAACCCAAAAACATTTCCGCGCAACCTTATCTTGTAACCTCTTTTAATTTGCCGTGATCGATATCCTTGCTTTCGCTATGCAAGTCCGGATGAGTAACTCTCTCGCTCTGGAACATTATTACTAAACACTAAAAATCGAAAAGATAGTGGATCACAACATTATTAGGGGGAAATACATACATCAAATGAAACAAGAGAACTCCGATCGAAGTGATAAACGTTCGCGAATTTTTAGCATTTGGGAGATGATGGGGAATCCATCCCTTGCGGATGTAGCGGTGACCGTGATCATATAAGACATCTTTTGCGGAGGGCTAGACATTATTTCGCCTGACATTTCGTCTATTAATGTTCGCCATCTTGCACGCCACCCCTTGACCTTCGCCGTCTGCACCAGACCCCACATGGCGTTTTTCCGCCTGAAAAATTCAAGGTATGCGCGTCGCAGCGACAAACTGTGGCAGCGGCGAGGGAGGAAAACAGCGGAAACAGGTGAAATTCGAGGCACGAACGAGGCAGAGCTGAAGTGAAATGATTTCTTTGAATGGAGCCACGCTCGATTCCAACTCCGCCTTCTCGCTCCACTGCTGTACTAAACAAAAAGAACATCGGCGGGTTATTATCATACGTAGATGCCTTTGTTTCGACATGTTCTTCTGGGAGGAATTCTTTCTAGATTCAGTGGGATGCTTAGTCACCCGAGATGCATTCTGGGAAGATATGTACCCGTCATTGGTTATCACGGCGAATTCGATTCGCAGTTAAACTGTCAGTCAATATTTTTAAAGGTCATACTCTCTGTCATTTATGTCGCCATTCACGGACCCCTGCTCACCGCAGATTACTTCCTAAAAGTCCTTACTTTTTCTCACGGCTATTAAATCCACTTTGTTTATTATTTATTCGCTTGTATCCATTAATTTAAATTGATCGAGCACTATTTTTCCCACTTTCCAATAGAATGCATCTGGACATTTTGTTGATTTCGTTAGTGTGATACGGAGGCTTTGGTTCAGAGTCAACTGGGCGAAGGACAACTCAGCAATTAATGCCAGTTTTATACAAGATTAGAATTTTGGTCTCAAAAGGTAATGTAAAATAGAGTTCGTTGCATATAAATTTCGCTCGAAAATTATATAAATCATTGTTTAACATCTAAATAATGTTTTTGCTTAAAAAAAACCTCTTCAAAAATAACTATTATGTAACTGGTAGAATATGTCTCCGAGTTGTTTTTCGCCATCTTCTCTGAGTAATAATTTCACCGAATTGTGTTTCGCCGAGTTTTCTTTTCTCCGAATTGTCTTTCGCCGAGTTGTCCTTACGCCCAGTTGACACAATACCGGACGCTCTGGAGTAGAAGCTTATTTTTGCAAGAATAAAACCCGTCAAAACTAAAAAAATACCATATAATCTTTTTCCCTCTACGTGACTTCCAAATTTGGGACCATCTTAGATACAAGCATATACGGCATATGCTTTATTTCTTTTACGACCAATGGAATATTCTCGTTTTAAAGAGGGAAAATCGAAATAGTGGGTTAAACAGATACATCATCCTTGTTAAAGAGTACAATCTTATATATTACTTGTCCTTTGTTCTTTTTCTTAGGTCCTCATTATAAAAAAAATATTTCTATTCGTATTCATTAATGTACTATTTTAATTAACTTTTACATTTTTCATGTCTTTTTAGTAAGTGTCATTTTCTATATTCTCTCGATATTCGATATTTACCAGTTTCTCATAGTGTATTCTTGCAGTTACCACATTTTTTT
>KZ308660.1:329761-387569 GCA_000376725.2 Ladona fulva
ATGCGAGTAAAAGTTGCTTGCATACTGCAAGCTTAATGTAAGATAGGTTAACTAACGCATTACACACCTTTTGATCTACTCCGCCTTGTATACACCGAGTTCCATGCACCAACTACAATGACCTAAACGAATTATTCATAATACGTGCATACGAAATGTCCTAGCATCGAACCTAGGTCTATGAGGACAAATATTCTTACAGCATACGATAGAAATCCGTATCTTCTATAGATGTAGCGAATTTCAACCTTCTACCTGACCGGAAAATCCCGTAACGAATTTTTGCAAATTCGGTCATTCGAATGGTCCTGGAATCGAACCTGGGACTTTAGGGAAAAAAGGCTTACGACATACGATACACAATCATCTATTCTAATAACACCGTGAATTACAAGTTTCTATCTTAACGGAAAATACCCCAAATGAATTCATGAACTTCAGACAGAAAAACTGCCCTAGCATCGATCTAAGAACCCTCAGGGTAAAAACCTTAAGGTTTACTTTAGTGGTGTTTGCTCTCTATTGATGATGTGAATTTTGTTGTTCTATCTTACCTAAAAATACCCTAATTGATTTCTTGAAATTTTTGCACTAAAAATTTACCTAGCATCGAACCGGGGGCCAATAGGTATAAATCTCTTGCAAAAAACGGAAGATAAAATCATTTTCTAACGATTCCGTAAATTCAACGTTCTATATTTACGTTAAGTACGCGAAATGAATTTATGAAAATGCGCTCAATGCATTCTTATGGGAAAATGGTCGTTTTTGGGGACTCCTAGAATCGAACCCTTGATGCCTAGAATGGATGTCCGCTTCATTCTATAGTGTCCAAACCCGGGACTTCACGGCAAAAAAACGGCGGCTCTGTGAGGCACTTCCTTCTGCCTCATCTTTAGTATCCTATGTGTATATATATACATATAATATCCGGAGAAGCACTTGACAGCACATGTATTTCAGCCAGAGCCTCTTGTCATCTTCATCTTGTTCTCATCTCCGTTCAATTATCAGTTACCCTGGAAACCGTCAGCAAGAACAATTTTTGAGAGATTTAAAAAAATGTCCTTCAAGGATAAAATCAACAATGCCTCCCAAACCAAGATTACTCAATAATGAATGTTAAGTAAATGTATTATCGATAAATAAGTTTCTAAAAAATAATATCGTATAACCACCGCCCCTTTATAAATTTCAAATGAAAAGAATGCCTTGTGAAAAACTGGAAAGAACACTGAATGAATGAAATTTTTCGAAACATGTCTCGTATTGACGTAACAAAACAAGGTAAGATAAGAAAATTCCCAGTTTATATGACAAACAAAATAAGAAATAAAAACAAGAGTGAGGTTTTAAGGCGAAATTTGGTGATAATCTCCACCTACAGAACCGATCTGTGCCGAAACCGGACGTTCCAGCAACATATTTATGGAATTATGTAACGTAATTATTATTCCTACGTTTTCCTACGCACCTCTCTAATATTCCATAAGATCCAAGGGGTCGCGTATTACCTGTTACTGCAGATGTGCTTTCTCTGAATGTATCAAGCAATCGCAGCCTAATCTCCTTTCTTCCAAGGATTCTCAACCTGCTTCTGAGAGTCGAATCGCTTGCCTTTCAACAAGTTTAATCCCATTACGCTATAGCTCTAGTTTGTGGGTATGCGTTGTGTCCGCTGGATCTCATATACTCGCCGCTTATTGCAGATGTTATTTCAGATTCTGAAATAATAGCTGAAATATCATCGCTCGCTAACCTTTTCATCGCTTCTGTATAAAATGGGATTTATAAAACTGCGCTTTTTGGTTGCATTACTGCAGATTTTCGAATACGTGTGCTCCAGTGTAAGTGATTTTTAAGAGTTATTATTAAGATATCCGAGATATTCAACTAACCTTTATATACATTCTACTAACTTTATACGGGTTATTCTGACGCATTCGTTTCTTACAGAGCAATTACTTACATTAAGATCTAGCTGAACATTTTTTACCCATTATAAATATCAGCTAAATCGTTTGATAGCGAAATTATATCTTGTTATTTCTTTAAATATTACGAAGTCATCCTCAAATACATTGCTATCGATACTGGCCCATATGTGTATGAATACGAGTCATTTATATAGTGTACTATTCATTATTCCTCACACACTGACTATGCCATTCTTTCCTTATTGTCTTACAAGTAATTACAAGTAATTCTTCACTTCCTAAAACTTTCTTCCCGAGTCTCCCGAGTCACATACATTAAGAATTTCAAACTTTCTTACTCCACGATTTTCCTCATCTTACTCATCTCTAAATTTTACATTGATCCGTCTTCCTTTATTACCTCAACATTCTCCTTTCAAACCATTCCCAAAAGATATTTTGGCGAATCCTTGGAAATTTGAAACAATTTTGGAAATGTAATGTGAGGAAATAAAAGGGATTGCTTCTGTTAATTGTTCTGAATAACGAACGGATAGAATATTCACCGCGCCGCCTGCCGTGTGTCGTTTGAGCTTCAGAGTTAAAAACGCGGACTCTGTAAATGTTAATTAATTATTTATTTCATAAAATAATGACGTTTTGTGCACATCATTATCATAATAACTTAGTACCTTCTGATATTGTGTGGCAATATATTAGCGCGAAAATTCTTTATTTTGTCATATTATATCACTCTTGCGACTATCGCTGAGTTAGGTCACCAAATGGGAGGTCCGGGTTCGAGTCACAATCTTGTCACTTATTTTTTATCCCTTTAATATTTGGCAATTTCCCGTAAGCACTACATTATGCGATATCTTATGCATTTTCCCTAGTGTTTTCTGTTAATCAGCCCTCTTCAGCTACGATTGAAACCTTGGTTAACGAAATGAAAAAAATATGGATATTAGTAAAAGAAACGGCAAAAAAGAGATCTGAATAAAAAGGAAGAAAGAATTAGCATGTTAGGTTTTATGGCTTAGACAGCAGAATAATATTGTGGAATTGAATCCAAAACAAGATAGTCAATAAACTAAACATACTGAAGTAATAGATCTTAAATTGGTATATTTTATTAGCGTTTTATTAACGAGGTGAGAAATGCATTTACGTCCCCTGACAGGTGGACTGACCCCTCCTTTATAACATTCTCCTTTCTTTCAAGGATTCCCAACTTGCGTCTTAGAACATTTTCGTTACTTTTGCTTTTCTATCGTAGTATTTTATAACAAATCGTATCGCCTTGCGCTGCACTTTCTCTAGTTCGCGAGCATTCTAGAGAGGATTAAATATTTTTACTGAACATCGTTAATTGTTCTTGTAGAGATAATTTTCACTGGAAATCTCTGATATTCCTTGTCTATTTATGTAATATAAAAATTAATAATTTGCTGTAATAATTATTTGCCATATATAAGCGTTGTTACGTCAAAATTCACCAAATTAATTTCAATTATTCACTGTGAACGATAGGCGGTGAATTCTGAAATAAAAGTGAAACCAAATGAAATGTAGCTTGTGTGAGTGTGGAAAATAAGTAATTGACTCTTCTTCCTTCTTTGAAATTTCATTTTCCTATCGTTCATACTTTCTATTCCACGAGAAGTTGAAATTTGTGAATGTTTAAATGAAACACCCTGAATGACTATATGTATAGTACCGATAAGTAATGGAAGGAGGCTTCCTTGCCACACGTCCATATAGATCTTGGGATTCATGTTCAACCTTATTTTCCCGTATTACGTAATTCAGAATGTAGCTTTGATTACGAGTAGGACCATTGTTGTCGAAATTTAGGAACTCTTTAGCGCTGCATTGCTCCCTATCACGTCCTGTTACAGATAAAGATCGTGTGTCGATTCTGGAAAAGTAAATTTTGTTAACACATGCATCAACAGGCACAAAATAGCAATTACAAGGCAAAACGGCATTTATTTCTTTCTAATCTCGAAGTTAAAAACATCATCGGTGGCTCTATTTCCCTTTTGACAGATTCATCGAATTGATAGCACCGATATTGTCTTGGACACGTCTGACACGGTATTTCCGGAGAAGAGTAAAGGTCGCATTTGATGCTTTCCATACAGTGCCTTTGTGATCAATCGTTCTATGGTCCATTGGCTGAGTGACACTGGTCTTGTTTGCTGTAACTAGGATGCTTAAACAAATTTTCGGGCGACAGGCTGCGTTATCAAGGAAACATATGTACCGAGATTTGAGCTTTTTACGGGAAGTTTTGTTTCTGACATTTTCCCGGCGCGGTTATTAATTCAGAATAGGAATAGACGAGGGAAGGCTTTTGGCAAAATAAAAGGGGATGAATTCATTGGGATAAAATAATATCCGAAATAGCATATGATATCATATTATGAAGAATTTCCGAAGTGTCCGTCCGTCCGTCCCCCTCCCTATCTCAGAAACGGTTAGATCTCACGCGGTAAACTCTGTTGGTTTCTGATTACTAGAAACCCTGGGAAAACTTAATTTCATCCCCGGAAAGACCCGGAGTCGAACCTCGAAGCTAAAAATGTGTTAACGTAAGAATGCACGAGATTTTTCATTTTCGAGAGTGCGAGTCTTTCTTTCTTCTTTAATTAAAATTTCGAAATGTAATGGAAATTTTCTGCTCTTCTGCACTTACTACGGCAACCGTCATTGTTGCCTTGCATGAATAAGAAAGCATTCGAAAGAAGGGGTTAGGGAATGACGTTCTATTCTATTTAATTTCTCTAAGCGTCTATAGCAACCATTACATTATTTATAGCAACGAAAATATTTACAAATAAATTTTCTGTTACCTAATGTGTTGAGAAAATAAAAGTAATACGTTTTTGAAAACCCGTGAAGATTTTATACAAAAGTAATTCGTTTATGCGATAAAAATGAGGTTCAGTTATTCTCATTGAGTTGAAACACTCCTCCCTCCTCCTGGAAGAAAATTTTGAAGAATATGTGAAACAATTCGAAATTCGTCATATTAATAGTTCAACATTGAAGAATTATTAGCTGAATCCAAAAAGCGAAGGTAAATGTGAATCTTTAAAATCAAAATTACTTCACAGTGATTGTCAAATAATTATACACATTAACAGTCTAAGATTGATATTAACTTTTTTAAGTAAATGATGGCCTACAGTGGCTTTGATGTTCAAACGTTAAAATCAAGAACTGTATAAATAAGGAATGTCGCTTTGGCTCTGGGCAATATTTAGAATGTTTCTAACCAACCGGAATGTAAACAAATGTAAGTAAAATTAGCCACTTAAAATCAAAACTACTTCTAAATGTTTTCAGTGAAATAAAACGCATTAAATGCCAGATATCGAAATCTNAATTAAGAACTTAAGAATTATTGGAAAAAACGTTATTTATAGCATCGTAAATATTAGTAATTAAATTTTCTTTCTGTTCTTAAATGAGTTTTGGATGTAAAAGTAATTACTAGTTGTATGTGCGAAACATCGACAAAAGTGATATTTGCTAATTCCCCATGAATTGAAACATTTTTGAAAATTATCTTTCACGAAAATTGTGTCGAATTTATGAAACAATAATACGAAATTCCTCAATATTTCAGCATTGACGAATTATTAGCTGAAACCAACGAGCGTAAGTAAATGTCACACTTTGAAATCAAGATTACTTCAGAATCTAATTCAAATAATTAATACTTTAACGGTCTGTTAACTTATTATTATTGATTTATCTTTATTAATATATCATGGTGATTTGTATAATGTTTTACAGTGGTTTTGATATTAGTGTTCAAATGCTATAATGAAGAATTGTGTAAATCAGAAATGTCGCTTTGGCTCTGGGCAGTATTTGAAATGTTAATGACTAAGCGGGATGTAAATAAATGTAAGTAACGTTGAGTACTTTAAATTGAAACTACTTCTAAATGTTTTCACTGGATAGTAATACTTAATTTACCAGACATTAAAATTTTTGTAATTCAACATAATTTAAAATGGTATGCATTATCTATGATATTGTTGTTAGAAAGTGTAAATTAAGAACTTCGTATATCAGGGAAGTCCCACCAAAATTAGGCGTATTAACATATTTATTAACCAGCCATTACCCACTTGGTTATTAATCAGTTATTTAGTTAAAATAAACCGAATGGCATAAATATTTTGACAATTACATCTACATCTACATAAATACCCTGCAAGCCGCCTTTCGGCGTGTGGCAGGGGGTGAAAACACCGAGGGTTCGGTCTATTTTTTTAACCTATTGTTATATTATTGTTATCGCTTATCGTTCGCAGAAGAATGAATTTTTAAAACGACTCGTCCTAGCATCTATTTCTCTTATTTTGCGCTCATTGTCGGATCGTCCAAGGTAGCAGGTGGGTCTCATAATATCTACTATATCTTCCGCAAATGTACTTTCCCTAAATTTATCAAGCAGTCGCAATCTAGCTTCTAATCTCCTATCTTTTAAAGATTCCCAACCTGCGTCTGAGAGCATTTTGGCAACGCTTGCATTTTTGTCGTAGCACTTTTTAACAAAACGTATCGATTTCCGTTGTACTTTCTCGAGTTCACGTGTGCTTGTTTCGTTCGCCGGATCCCATATACTTGATGCATATTCCAAATGGGGCCTAACTAACGTAAAATAACATCTCTCTAACTTTTTAGTCACATCTACCGACAATACGCTTTATAAAACCGAGCTTTCAATTGCTTTAGCACAAATGTTTCGGATATGCGTGCTCCAGTTCATGTTATTCGTAAGAGTGATTCCGAGATACTCAACCGAGTCGACGACTTTTATTTCCGTTCCGTAAATAGTGTACGATTTATTCTGCCGCAACTGTTTTCTTTCGAAAAAGTTTACTGCGGAGCATTTACTTGCGTTAAGGTCGAGTTGCCATTTTTCGCACCACCGTTGAATACGAACTAAGCCCTTGTTAGGGATTCACGGTCTTCCTCCTCATGTAAATTAATAAAAAATAGTGATTGCTAAGAGAAAAGATGCGATGAAATGCATTGTATATAAATTAGATCGCTAAGAATAACCATGATGAAATAATCAGCTGGGAAAAGATATCCTTTCTTGAATAAAAACAATCACCAAAATTTACCTAAATTAAGTGACCTTTCAAATATTATGTACGCAAATATCACCCGGGCTCATCTTTTAGCTCAAGATTTTTTATTACAATATTTACATTTTTGTATCGCTTAAGCAAATTAATTGTCTGTTTAGCTCAACTAACTCATTGACAATCTTGAAACTCGCAGTCTACGAAATTAAAAAATACCGTGATGAGATAAAAAAGTATTGATATAGCGATGAACTTGAAATTACCAATTGTTTTGGAAATAAATGTGATTAAATGAATCGTTTATTATGCTTTATAATTCAATACAGACATAATGAAATTATTTATTGTGTGAAGATACGTTTCTTAAAATATAAAATATTCAGAAGCGTTTAAGTTTTTTCAGATATTATATACGGCATGCACGCAAATATTTGCGCGGGATAAGGTAGTAAGTATAATTATAGCTTATAGTGTAGTTTTTATTATAGACAAATGGTACTTAAATTTCAACCATATTGTTACAAAATGGAATATAACTCAGTCAAGAATGCGTTTATCGATTTTAACTCTGTGTTGTTTAGTAATTGTTTACAGAAAATCCGGATTACATTTTAAGCGAAATTCTGCGTTAGAGTTAACAAAATGTAGAAAGAGCGACCGGACCAGGAATCGAACCTTGAGTATTCCACTTTGAGGGCCGATGCTGTAGCAAATTTAGTCAGACGGAATAAAATAATGTTCTGGTTCGATGGCTCAAATGTTTAAAGCATCCGCCCGAAATGTGAAGATTCGAGTCCTGTAAGACTTTTTCCCTGGAAGTTTTCCCAAGTGCCTTTACGTGTAAAGTCACCTTTACCCTTTTCCCTGGGAAAAGAAATGGATGTTGAAATATTTAAGAAGGACTACGTCTTGCTTTCCGATTAACAAAGGTTCACGCATGCGGTAATACATTACGTTTGCACGTTCGAAGTATCTTTGAGATTGAAATGCACTAAAATCCTACAACGCATGCCGTGACCAAATGTTTGTTGTCGGATAAGAAAGGTTCCACTGAATATATTTATATGCTATCTGGTTACTAGAATGCCGTCAAAGTTCTGAATTGATATTGATGATATACCTACGTATAACACATATACATAAAACATCACATACATTAATATTCCTACATATTATATTATTAATATACATATTTAAATCTGACGTTGGTGCCGGACAATCGATCCTCTTTTCGTTTCGTTCAAAATAAAAACATATTCCTTTTCTTCCGGCGTATGAAAGCAACTTCTGCCGCATGAAATATCGATACGAGAGTTTTGATACGAAATGGAGACCATGGGATGGAGACCAAATCTCTGGCACTGTCAAATTTTTCGTCGGGAATTCCTCCAGAGCCAACTTGAATCTCATTCCATCGGAAATTCTTTTGCCGTGTGAGGAACTCAGATGAGGAAAACTTCTGCTTGAGCTCCCATTCATCACAAGAGGGAGAGATGCTGCACTTCAAACAGCTCCCACACTCTCAGCCTTGTAAATACATATTACACCCCTTGCAACTGCAGATGTTAAATTTTATCCTTCTATTTTCCAAATCTATGAATAGATGATAAAATACAAAGAGTAATGTAACCGAGAGACAACTGTTTCATGCCGTAGCTTCACAGGAAATTCGACGAAATGGGCATTTTTAATGGACGTCGTCACAATGGGACGGCGGAGTGGTTAGCGCGCCCCCGGGTAGGTCCTGGGTTCGAGTCCTAGCTGATGAAATTTCTCAAAATGGTAATTTTCATCAATAATTATTACAATGGATGTAATTGGGGTCTGTTCCCACAGTAGAATTCTTAATGATAATAATTATTATTAAATACCTGTANAGTCCCCTTAACCCTTTTCCTTATTTAAATGATGTGCTTTTTCGATGAGAAACAAAAACAATCTTATATGCGCTTCCTAAAAATGCATGAAAACTTGTACGAAATCATTCACTGTCTAAACACTCATTCATGAATTTCGTTCATGCAAACGTACATTTTTTCGTACATGAAATGGTTCATACATTCGTACATTTACTTGTACAAGTTAATGTACTGTGTAAACAGGCCTTAAGAAATGAAAACAAAATTTTGATACATATCTTATGAATGTCATTCACCTTGCTTCAAAATTTGAGCTAATATGTGTATGGCACAGCATTATCTCAGTGTTCAGTGATCAATTTTGCATCTCTGTGATTGGAATAAAGTGAGTGGAGTATAAATATACTTATCTGGAATCACAGGCAAGAAGAGAGCTATGATTACTCTATTATTAATTGCTCTTAAGTCCCTAAAGCAGCAGCTATTTTCTGCCTGAAGTTGGATTTGTCACACCAAAGCTGGTCATTCTGTAGCCCAAAAAATATTTCTAAATACTAATGCATTTTACTTGGACAGGGTTTCCCTAACTTTTCCTCTGGTGGAACACTTAATCAATTCTGAGATTTTTAACTTCATGTGGAAATGAAAATCATCTGAGGCTAATCAATCATGATATGTTTTTGCAGAATACTTTCAAACTTTTCATGGAACTCCAGTGTTCTGCATAACATAGTTTGGGAAGCCCTGCACTTGGCTAAGAACCAGCAAGAATATAGCAACTGATTGAAAAGTAGGAATTGTTCATATTTTGGAAGATGTGATTGAAGATTGTGATACATCTTGCTCAGTATGTATGTACTGTATCACACTGTACCATATGATACAATACAACTGTACTTTATAATAATGAATACTAAAAAAGTATTCATTCTGACAGAAATCTTATTGCAAAAATCGTAGTTCTGCTTACCAGAATTAGTAAGAGATTACTGTATCTATCATAGTTAGTTGAGTAACTTAAATCTTTTATGTTTAAGGCTTACTATCACACATGGCTATAATTTTAGAAATCTTATAGAAGTTGACTTGCTGAGCAAGCACATGGGGAGAATTCATTGGCCTTATTTATTCCTTTTGTTTCAGGTGACAAATGAGTATAATGATTTGGAAAATGATGAAGTGAATATCATAGCTGGTGCCTTGGAGCTGAAAAAGAAGATGGTATGCGATGTGATGACCAAATTAGAGGATGCCTTTATGCTCTCCATTGATACCATTTTGGACTTTGAGACTGTGTCTGAGATCATGAAACAAGGTGAACTTTCATCTATCCCTCAAAAAATACTTTGTCCAAGTGTCTACACTACTATTTAAACTACTGACTATTGAATTGAATGTGGTGGATGTAAATTGCAATTTATCAAAATATTACAATTCATACTTACATGAGTTTATATCTGTCTCAAGTATTATCTTTTTACATTTTCTGCAGAAGAAGAAAGGAAGTAATTCAGGATAAAATTAAATCTCATTGACATAATGTTGGGTAAAATCGATATTTTCTGGTATTATTTCATGAAATAATGTTGAACAATATTGAATAATTTGGAATATGGATGGATAGCTATAGATTTCATGAAATAATGCCCAAAAATATCCATTTGCACAGAAGAGAAAAAACTTTTCTCTTCAGTGCAATATTGAATAATTATGAATATCTTCTAATTCTAAGTAAGGTTATCACTTTTAAACACTGTTGGATTTAGTGTGTTCACAAGTTCAGATGATGCAAAATTCATGCTTCTTAAAATCCAAAGTACTGATTTGGTCAAGTGGCCCTCAAACATAATGTTTAACACTTTCACTTTAAAACATTGAAAGACACAAATTCATAAAAAATGTGTCATTAGTCATAATATTGATCTTGTGATCTCTTCTAATGAAAAGTAGTAATAAAATAGTCTGATGAAGCTTCTGTATTTTAAGTGAAGGATATGCATTGTTTAATAAAGGAAGATTTCTGCGTGTTGGTTCATAGGAAACTACTTATTTAAATTTGCATTGCATTTGAATACATGTACTTTTCAATAGTGTTGTGCTAGTAATACGTTGTAATAGTATTTAGTCTTGCAGTAACAACATTTTCAATGGCAAAATGAGAATTTTTCAGTCCCCTCAAATTTTTTTTTGCAAAGTTTTACTGTAGTTTTCATTCATTCGTGAGTCTTTAGTTCACTTAACTGGTATTTTCTAATGCAAATACTTAAGAATTTATAATTTTTTTGCAAAGTTTTACTGTAGTTTTCATTCATTCGTGAGTCTTTAGTTCACTTAACTGGTATTTTCTAATGCAAATAATTAAGAATTTATAATTTGTTTCCTTTGTTTTGACAGTTGTGTGGATTTCGTAGGCCCATTTTTTCTGTGTGTGTTTTAACAAAATCCTCGAAGGTTCGGATCTATATCAATATTTCACGACTAAAATAAGAGTACGTAATCATTTTCTTTTCTTGTGACACTTGTCTAAACTTCGTAGGACTATTGTTTCTAATTTAATTTTGCAAAATAAACAAAGTCTGCAAGATATGAAGTCGAACTTTACGCGCATTTCTTATGTGCTCCCGGGTTTGATTCCGACCCTTCTCAGAGATAGAAATAGTTTTGGTGGGGCTTTAAACATCGGAGAAAAACCATTCAGTTTGTTTCACATCTCTACATCAAGCCGTTTATGAGATAAAAAGGGGGACGGACAGACGGACGGACAGACATTTTATCCTTTTTAATTTTGATTTTTATTTAAAATAGCTAAATGTGCTTTTTCAGAAAAATAACACCTGAAATCAACTACCTACCTGATCTCTCGCGTATTGTGGTAGCAGTAGTACGAGTATGTCCACGAGTATTAACGAAATTTCGCGTCTCATTTGTTTACAGTGGTTATCTTTTCGTGTGGTTGTTATCGTGAGTGTTGAATAAGTCGCTTTTATTGCGGAACTTCTCATTCAATTCCTGCCGTTGAGAATATAAAGGGCAGCTCAGCTATTCAATATTGTAATTTTTAGTGTGGGTTTGTGTATGCGCCTAAAACTTCAGAATCCGAAACTTCACTATTTTCAAACTTTGTAAATTGTTAAAATTGGACGCCACGCAGATGCAAGATAACTCTTTGTTTACCTAATGATCCCCACTTCGATCCCAGACGAGTCGAAAAACTACCAAAGTAATTGCATGTGAAGTCCCTTCCGACAACTTGAAGAATCTATTGCGTTATGAAATTTTTAAAAATCACTGTAAAGTCAAGTTTTATTAAAATAGAGTTCTATTAAAATATATCTTCTGTTTATCTTTTATAGACTTTGGCACCAAATTATGAAAAAAATTTGATATTGCCGTTTTCGATAGGCAGTCCTATCAAAATAATCTGAGAGATTTAAAATTTTATTTTTCAGAAATTGGACTATATTATTTAATCTCGCTTCTATATTTCCCGATGGAAATATGCAGAAACTTCAACAATATATTTAATTTAATACTTTTCAAATCAAATTTGGTGAAATGTCATGTTCACGGAATCAATTTATCCTATCTTTAATCATCTGGTACGAAAATTTCTATTAGAATGCAAGGATATTTCAGTATTATTTCAATTATAAATATCTCTAGAATACTAGAAGTTAAGAAAATGGATAAATGAATAGTAAATGCCTCATAGGGTATTGACGACTAATGATTCGGTCGCTCGTTCATGTTAATAAATTGTATCCTCGAAAAATTCAACTATTTTACCTGGAAAAACTGCTGATCTGTATTCGATGACAAATAATGTCGTGACAGTTATTTTCTATTTATAGCATTGCTGTTAAACTTGATTTTATATAACTGCAAACAATCCCTACACACGGGTTTGCAGAAACATTTCTATATCTATGTATTGTCGTAACTCTTCCAAGATTGAGATTTAGGTCAATTCAGTTTCCTGGAGACGGAAAACAACTGCTGCAAACCAATCTTCGGATTGATAACTGAAGAAGAAGTTTCCAAGTCTTCAAACACATTAAAATCACGTTTCTTGGCAGCAGACTTTGATTCCATTAGTAGTAGCGTTTATATATTTTAGTGTCTCGACGTTCGATTTCATTTTGCATCAAAAATAGTAAATGGTGGTTAAACCTCTGAGTAGCTCATTTGATATATCATCAAAAGCTCATTTTGTGATTTATACGAGCTGAAAAGGTTTATAATTTTGTAATATCAATTGGATACGGTATATTTTACAGAAGTCAAATAACTATCCAAGCTAGTATCAACTATGTAACTCACAAGACGAGAACGTGCAATAATTTACTCTCTTTCGTAAGAGTCCCATCAAATTGATGGATTGATTGATAGTCATTCTTAGTGACCGTTTTATATTATATTCTGTATGTGCATTTTACTTCCAGTCAGTTCCTTCCCTGCAACTGTTTTTGTCTTTTGTTAACATATTCTGCAGGCCTTTAATATTCGTGAAGTGTTAGTTCGATATTTGTGAATCTTCTTCTGTTTGCCCATCAGTAGAAAGGAGTGTTTTTCTCGGAGTCTGAATTGCTTTTTGCGTTATTGTCACTCTTGAGTTGACACCGAATCCGTTTCCAAATCCCTAATATTTTTCCCTTCCTCTGTCAACTTATGGTCTATATCTGTCGTAATCCTCGTATCGTTATACAAGCTTTTTATTTGATTGTAGATACAGAGGAAAATACTATTTTTATTTGTTATCGTAATTTTAAGTTAAATAAGTCAAAGGGTTCGGTAAAGTTTATTTAAGAATGATGATTTTCAGAATTGAATCCTTTTCGTTTCTTTAAGGTACTAAATAACATTCCAAAAATATAAAAGCCTGCCTTGGGATAATCTCCGAGGAATTTGAAGCTGTGGCTGTTTGATTAAAAAAAGAGGGGAATCGATATCGGCAGTCCATCAAATCATTTGAGTGTATTAAAACGATCACAGCCGCACGATTCACGGCTCTCAGCACCGCCTTAATATTGATTTCTCGTTAAAATTCTTTTCCCGCGAATTCTCCAAAATTCGTCGTTTCATCTTTTTCTCGGAATCATTTCTAGAAACACGAGCGATATGCTCCGTCTAAATTTGAGCTTTACCTTCGCGATTTTCCCTCGCGATCTTCCTTCGATTTTTTTTACTTTATTATTTTTTATATTTTTGCTTCACGGCCTTCCAGAAAAATATTCTTTACTTTTCGAACTAAGAAATAACTGCTGAAGCACGCCGAAGTGAGAACATTCCCAGAATCGATTGCACCACCGGGGTATTGCCGCTTTTACATCGCAGTTGTATGATAGTGCAAGCAGAGAGTGTCGGAAGAAGCATATGAGCAAAATTACAATGGATTGGGGTATGTTAAGGGTAGAATAGGGGTAGAAAGAGGATGGACTGTGGACCGAAGGAAAGTCCGCCTGACGAATTTAATAGATGCTAATACAAAATACATAAGAATATGCAAAATTGAAGGAAGGATTAAAGAAAAACCTGCCTTTGGCTTACAAACATATAATATATCGTTTAATCGTCACAATATCTGCGGTTAGGCTGGAAGCCTGGTGGCAGTTTTATACCTAAACTGTTATATGTTAAAAACTGAACTAAAAAAATAAATAAAAAATAAACAAACTAAACTAAATATGTTAAAAAGTTCACCTATGTGTCTAGGTTTTATAAAATAAAAAATAATATACCTTTTGATTTTACAATTTCAAGTTACGGACGAAGTAAATCAAACTTCCTCTTCCAAAATTCATCAAATTATAGCATGTTACGTGTATCCAGGAACGAATTAATAATAATAATTTTATTGGTTCCGTATGACCATAAAATTATGACACGAAGTAAGTCATGACAGTCAAAGCAGGCAAGAAATGAATGAAACGAAGAATATAACATAAGTTTCATAAAGACATATTGATTATGACTCATTAAAACCACAGTTAAAAAAACAAATATTTTGCAGGCAAGGAAAACAATGCAAGTATGGGTTTGCAACATTTAATGGCTGCTATATATTTACTAGTATGAGTTGGGTATTCACATATTGTGCAGAAGAGCATTATTTAGAAACTCATGAAGACTGCAATATAATGCGATACAAATAAAACGTCTTTTATATTGAGCAAAATTGGGCCCAGATTTTACAAATACGAATGTATAACATTTTACGTAAGGTTATCATCATCATCAGCCATTTTCAATTCGACGTCGGATGAAGGCCTCCCCAAGCGCTTTCCTATTCTGAGCCACTCGTTGCCATGTTACCCCTAAATACTGAATGATGTCTCTATTCCATCGGTCCATTGGTCTTCTTCTTGGTCTCTTCACATCTCTTGGTATCCAGTTCAGAACTGTTGATGTCCATCGGTTGTCGTTTCTCCTTGCAACATGGCCTGCCCACATCCATTTCAGTGATCTTACCTTACATTACAAAATATGCAGATTTTAAGAAGCTCAGTGTGAATAGAAATAAAGGAAGGAAAGACAAAATGATTTTGTGGAGAAAAAAAACTGAGTTTTTTTATCACATAAAATATGTTTCCACTGCAGAAAAATACCCACAAAGGGTAAAATGGGACTTGTTTAACAAAAAGTGTTTTAAATTACTTCTAAAAGCAAAAGAGCTCTATGCTCTATGGTAATTAATAAAAAATCACAGAAGAATGACGAGCTTTTTGGGAAAGGGTGAGTTTATGGAGATGAATTTCATTTTTATGGCGAGTACTGTGAAAACGGCAAAAAAATAGAATTGGTAGGGAATGATAAAGGAATTGGAAAGGAGTGTGTTAAATTCTTTATGATATAATGTTTAACATGAGTATTGCGACGATTGATGGAATAGGGATGGCGGAAATGGCGTGTGAGTTAGGTTTGAGCGGTGTTCATGAGAGAGGAAGGTTGCGAAGAAGAAGGTTGAATTGGTGAATGAGATTTGAAAGAAATAGAAGATTGAAAATGAAAAGGAATAGATGATGACAGTTAAGAATTAAGCGGATATGTGTGCAAAGATAGTTCGAAGGTACGTATGTTTGATTAAAAAAGGAAATTACAACACAGTTTCACTTTTAAGTGTATGTGTAGATATGCAGATGAAGTATTAAGAACAGTCTTTTAAACGTCATTTCACTAATGAAGTATTTTTTTACTTTGAGGCAGTTACTGTGAAATTTGTATTTTGAGTCCACGTGCAAACAATCATAAACGAACGCTTTTATTGGGCGAAATTAAGACTATAAAACTCATCTTCCATTTCCTTCCACCCTCCAGATTTTAACTCCAGAATTTTGTTCAAATACGAATTTACAACATAATATAAGATTTTGAATGAGAAAATAGGCAGGTTTTTAACAAGTTCGGTAGACATAGACATTAATATACGAGTATAGAAGAAATAATGGTTTTCTTGAGAAAAAAGTGATTATTTTTATCACCAAGAAATTGCTTTCATTGCAGGAAAACACCCACAGGGGTGTGTAAAACATGCAAAAGCTGTAAGAAAGACTAAAAAAGAGATTACATCATTAGATTATTTAAATGATAGTAAAAATTGCAAAATTTTTTTACGTATGCAATATATATCAGAATATAGTATTCTTTGTCGCCAAGATAAAAGGTAATGAAGAGTAAAGTGGCAGAGTAGCCATTATTTCCATAGTAACCATTAATTAATAAGGGAGAAAATAATATTGACTCATTCGTAGATGGGGTCTCACCAAGATGATATAATATCGTTCTCTAACCTTCTCATCGCATCAACCGACAATTTGCTTTATAATTGTAAACGCAAGTGATGCAGAGCAAAAATAATTAATTCAAGGCATTGAGAATTCATTCGCATTTTACTCTCCGATAGCATAGCTTCCTGAATTATAGAATTCATTTGTATTAATTAGCATGAATTTCCGCCGCCCGCAATTGTTTTTGCCCAATGCTCGAGGCTCCTCCTATTAGCTACTCTTATAAGCATGTCTTCAAGAAATTCGACTTCGAAAAGAAGTTTTCCGAGAAATACATTCGAAACAGTCCCAACTCAAAATAATGCAAATGGTAAAAGCCGAAGAGTTTCTCTGAGAGATAAGCATTTCTGAACACAAGAGTTCCTTTTTTAAATCCTCACGCATTCTTTCAAGCGTTTCATCTTTCGTTAGTCCTCTCAATACTTTTTTTGGGGTCGATATAAATATATTTCCATTGGTTTGAACATTAATAAACGTCAGAATTTAATATGAGTGTATTCCTCTAAGAACTGTCTGTGTCGACGCCCTGACACGTCCTGATGAACAGCTATGCTGGTTCATTAGTTCTTGTGGTCCATTCAACGCTCTTGGTGGAGCATACCAAAAGGCAGCTCGCATGGTAGATATGTAAATCAAGGTTCTTTGCTTTTTGCTCTTTATGCCTTATCCTGCGTAATTTGCGTTAGTTAGGTCTTAAAATGAAAAGGGTTGTAGTTTATGTGATCCTGTCAAAAAGCAGTTGTAATGGAGAAGAAGAAAAAATACAAAGAATGACTATTCGTTCGAGATGAATTGTGAGCACAAATCAGTGAGCGATGCTTCATTAAGCAGGATGGGAATCTCCAGAAGATAGAAGCAAATACTTAATATACGTTATAAGTTCGAAGTAAGCACTTCCTTAAAAGATGTAGCCAAAATTATGCGTCCTCTTTGTTGTTCGATTATGATACAGCAGAATCAGGGATATCAAAGAATTAGATGATAGAAGTAGTTGCTTTAAGAATACATTTTCATCTATTAGGGAATTAGAGTCATTATCCACGCACCCCCTGCCACACGCCAGAAGGAGGTTTACAGTGTAGAGGTGAAGATGTAAGATTTATCAATTTATTTCAGGATTCATATCATTCTTCCACAGTCGACATCGTCGAAAGCATTTTTAGATCCACAAAGGCAATACAATTTTGTTGATATTTCTGCATTATCTTCCCGAACATAAGAGAATAGTTAAATACCTCCTTTTCATCCTTCTTACTCCTATTGATGATTAACGAGAATATTCGAGGAATAAAAGGAGTCAGGCTGATTTCTCGATCGTTCACATTTATCTGCCCTATTTAGAATTTTATTTAGAATACAGACCATCGGCTTCTTTTCAAAAATCAGTGGGCACTGCTCTTTTAAAGTAAATATCACAAACTATATAGTACAGATCACTTAGAGTCAAGAATTCCCTCAGCGCTCCTATCTTTTATTTTTTCATCTTCTATTAGAACACATCCTTGTCAAGGTGGAAGGGCTTTTGTGTTCCTATGACCTAGAGAACTGAACTAGTGGGAACTTTGTTCAGAATATTTAATAGGTATGGGCCATACGAAACATAGTCCACGCAGCGTCTGTACCACAGTGGTGCGGCCATTACCAGTGATGGTGTCACGTTAAAGAAACCGTTGAGGGAGGCAAGGGGAGAACACCTCGGCTACTTTCCCCAACAATATGGTGGTCAGTACATTAAAATAAAACAAACACAGAAATAGTAGATATGGTAGTGGAGGATTTTAATTGAGGTGATAAAGTGTCGACATGGAAATGGTCAAATATGGACTGGAAAGGGATTGATAGAGAATTTAATTGAGAGTAGAATGCAAGAGGAAAGTCAAGGGGACGATAAAAGCAAAAGATATTAGATTACTTTAAAAGTGGAATAAGTTACCTAGGGAACTGATGACTAGAGGTCTCTATAAAATCATCAGGAATAGATTGGTAAAATCATTGGTGCGCATTTTACTGCTGCGTGGGTGTGAGACATGGACATATAAAGATTGGAGGCCTTTTGAGTTATTGGCGTGGCATAGAATGGAAAAAGTTAGTTTGGTGGATAAAAAAGAAAAACAAAAATAAAGGTCTTAGAGATGATCGGGGACGGGAAAGTTTTAATTGAAGTAATTAATCGTCGAAATAGGTGGACCGCATATTGAGAGGAAGAGGGATTGTTGAAGAAAGTAGATGAGGGTAGAACACAAGGGAAAAGGCAGAGGGAAGACAAAGGCAAAATATGGCATTAAAAGTGTGGAAGTGTCTGAGAAACAAAAAAGTCATGGAATAGGAAATCTTGAGGCACGTGAACCTACTGAAAGGTAGAACGATTGTGTACCTATATATTTGTTTTTATATAATTGTTGTAAATTACTTAAATATAGTAAGCTTGAGAGTTTAAATGCCGTAGACATTCGATATAATTTCGAGAAAATCGATTATGAATAATACTTAGACGAGGTCAAGCGTTTGGGTAAGTTTAATTAGATACTTGAAAATCAACAGTCTTTTATTCAAAGGAATCCGTCAGGCCTTCTTTCAAACGTGTCTTTAACGGTAATTATAAGAATCCACTTGTTTAGCTCAGGCGTTAAGTATAATCCTTGTTCAAGGGATTCGCTCTCGGTTCCATTAAAGAGAGATCTAATGAGTTAATTCGGCTTATTAATTAGATTAAAAGTCTTTTGATCGACAAAAGAGTTCACATTATTCATCCGCTTGTTCCATTATTCATTCTTTCCATGACGCTATGCGGTTACTATGACGCCCGATATCAAATTGAAAAGACTCCCAGACTCAATATCTTCCGCGAGATTTTGCCTATTATTTTTTTCCTGGAAAGAGTGCCTTCGGAGAAGAGATTAAATTTTCGAGTTATCTCCCTCAAGAACTAGCGCTCAGAGATTCTTTCATACACGCCAAGATCGGTCTGTTGATGGGAAATTTTAGATCCAATTTATTGACTCATAAATGTAGCGACAACGCTCCGAAAAATATATGAGGGCCAATAAAGGGGTGTCTTAAAGGTGCAGTTTGAATTTCAAGCCCAAGGCAACACCCGAAGTATAACGATGGCCCGTGTTTGGAGCTTCTTACGTGCCATGCGACGGTTCTTATTCCGGACAGTACAGTATTTACCGTGTGACAGTCATTTCTTCAGGGTTTGACAGCTGTAGTAAAGGAGCTGCTATAAATCATGAGAAACATTTCACCATTTCATCCAACTCCGTATCCAACAGTAACCATTATCCGCAAACTCAGCACGCGCGAATTCAAGAATTTGCGACCTCGCTTTAAATTGGCGCATTTAAAAGATTACGAGGACATTTACACCATAAATTACACCAGACATTTGTGAATCGTTGAACTTCGAGTAAATGTTTAACCAAGTGTAATCCATAACTATTAATCACTTTAAATTTTCTGTGATGAATAATTTCATCGTCAGTACATAAGCTTATTATATAAGTACTAGTAATCATCCCCGTCTAGCATGACGGAACTCAATTAAATAGTTTTGAAAGCATATCTTTTACTGCATACATGAGTTCTTATTAAGGCAGAAGGTGAAAATCTTAAATTTGTAATATTTTAATGTATATTTGAACTACTGAATACGGAAGGTGTTCATATACTTGTTTTTGATAAATACTAAAAATGATAGAATTTAAGCAAGAATGTTAGTTAATTCCGGAAAATAGCGTATTGTTTATAATATCTTACTCGATTTCGTGGATCATTGTGTATTTCTTGAGAATTACATAAACTCACAGCTTTAAAACCTCGTCTTCATTGAAATTCCGTTCGTCTCCTTTTTTTCACTAATTCTCAATTTTTCCCCATTTGACACTCGTCTTGATTTATTAGGACCATTTATCATTTCTAATTTAATTCTGCAAAAGAAATAAAGTCTCAAAGTTGATATGAAAGCGAACTTTACGAGCAAATGTAATTTTTATGGAAATGTAAAATGGGCTCCTGGCCTCGAACCCGAGCCTTCTCAGAGATGGGTGTTTCTTGAGGCTTTCTACCTCGTAGAAAACAATGGAGCTTATAACAATGATCTCATACCATTTCTGAAATAGAGTGGGGACAGACGGATAGACGGCTGAACGATATGGAAATCATTTATAAGGATAGATACCTACTATTAGTAATCTCAAATTTTGACATATTGTATTAAATAGTTGAAGAAAAGTGCAATTCCAGGAGCATGTCTCTTGAAAGCATGGAACAGTAATCAACGTAGAACTTTCATGATTCCAATATTATAATTTCCGCAGAATTTGAGTTTTTAAAAAATGTTTCATTATAGTCTTGTCCATTTGACCACCAGTTTCGACGTAACAGTGTTATCATCACGAGGAAGATATAAACCAAAACACGGCACACACGCAGGCGTCAGCACGCACGCACACACACATTGGCTCGATAAGTGGAGGAAGGGCAGGAACGCAAGGAGTCCTAATTTACGTTATTAATTCTTAATTATTTAAATTGTTCGCTGTTAACGGGAGCAGCGGTAGTGAGAGGGATTAGAAAGGGATGCAGAGATAAAAGGAATAAACTAGAAATTAGGAGTGACTAAAGAGTTTATTGGCTGTTTAACTTTGAATATTAATGAATTAGATGTTTGACATGGATAACATGGGGCACAATATATACATATATATTTTTATGTATACATGTAAGCGTTGAAGGTACAAAAGAAGAAAAGACAGCTTTAAGGTCTCCATGAGCCAAAAATTGCTCGTCAGGAGATGCCGAGTTACCAGTAAACAAATAATTACATATAATTATTAAATTACAATTGATATATTTCATTTATACGAAAAAGCAATTACAAAAATTATTTGAGTAACAAGTAATACCTATGGTACATTCTCTGTAAAATTATAACGATTTAGTAAGTAAGAAATATTCAGTAGAATAACTAATAAAAATTAAAACTATAATAGTTAATAGCATGACGAATAATATTATTGTTGTATACCATTGCAAATGATACTATAATTGGTATTAATTAATTATAATTAATACAAATTAATTATGATTAATAGAAAATTAACCAAATGTGTCATAACTATTAATAAGAAAAGTATGGAAGGCCGTCTGTTTTGTTTTTTAAGTTGACAGGAAATTGGCGAAATTTTGTTTTCCTAGAGTAAATAGGAAGGATTTTTTTGCGGAAACATAAAATGTCTTTGTTTGATTGCCATGTTTGCATTTTTTTGCCATCCGGTGATGATTAGGAGTTCGATTACTTCCATAATTAGATGTTTAAGAGATTAATAAGTCACTTTTTCACTTAAATATGGAGACGTATTTCAACTGTTTTCGTGTTTTATTGAGAAGCGAAAGTATCGTCAAGTAAAAAGGAAATAAGAAATCGCATAATTAATACTACTTAATAATACTTGTCTTAATTTAAGTTGATTTAAGAAAATTAAGTGTTTTGGTTGTCACAGATTGTATCCATCAGTAAATGCCTCATCGTCAGACCTGTGATTTTGGAGCCGAAGGAAATGGTCGTAAAAAGCACAGAATTAAAGCGATATTTCATCGCTTCCAAAACTGAAACGGTTTTAAAGACTGATAATCTGAAACGGTTTTAAAGACTGATAATCTGATGGAAAGAGGGTAAAGATCGAGAACGGGGCTGTTTCGGGGTGTATGATTGACCTAAAAGCGATTCAGCCACAGAAATCCAGTTGAATTAAAAGAAATTGTACCGCTGTGCAGACAAATCTCGAGCAATAATATTGTTGATTCCAACATTAGAAATTTGTTTGGCCATTTTCTCTCTCAATTTCACTCCTGTCCCTCCGACTTAAACACTTTTGCTGCTTTCGGAGATATTAATTGTGAATATTTTTAACCAAAATGGTAGACTTAATTTTAGCGATACTTTCGTCGGATTGAGAAATTAGATGTAAGGGATTTTTTCTACTCTTTTCTTTGATAAACGAAAATGTGGATGAATATTTTAAATAGTACTGTTGCATCACATTAACGCAGTAAATCGCATTTCTCTCGTTCTAAAGCAACTTCTAAGAGGGAATCTTTACCAGCCTCTGTCTTTGATACAGTATTTTTGAACTGTAATTATTATCGTTCTTTTGTATTTAAAACGTAAATATATAAAAAACTTACTTCAGAGGTTAGGCGTAAGAGAGGCCTCCATGGGCCTAACCTCGCCGAGTAGAGTATTTTTTTAAATGTATCCTAACACGAACATTGACATCCTGTCAGGTTAAAGCCTGTGGAAAGGACGGATATGAACGATTACAATAATGAAATACCCATTAGAAGAACAATTAGATGCAACTCATTGCTCGCAATATAAAACTGAAACGTGCATATAAGTAAAACCAAATAATACCAAGAATAACATAAATAGTTGGGCTCTTGGATAGCCAAGTGGGCAACGCGTTCGACTTTAATGAAAGCGGTCCCGGGTTCGATTCTCGGTGGGAGGTTACGTGCGAAATGACCTTAGCTGTCGAAGCACTTTTAACAATACTACTAAGACAATATAAATAATTATCAACTACTACCGTGAACAAAAATATTCATTACATTCCGGTTCATACAATTTCTTAAATATAAATATTCTCTCATTTTCCTGACTTTTAAGTGAAAAAAATTTCAAAGTACTTTAATCCACGAGGAATACTTCCTGTACTTAGGATAATATTCTCAACAAAAGTTCCCAATTCCTCTAACAGAATATTCCAAGAAATACTGATGTTAACTTAGAAGTGACAAATTTTAAGCAGGAATCGTAAAAGACGAATGAGTTTTAAAATAAATCGCTTCTTCAACTTAATATTTTGAATGAACCCTATCACGCATGAATGCCATCAAATTACTGAATGAGTTTCAGTGTTATCATTTCTGTATGTGCTGAGATAAGGGTCCCAAATTATAAAATAAAGCGGTGAAATGGCGGCTTTCTTTTGTGGGCCAACCCAAATGCGAGGATCCCCCGAAAATCGGTGGAAATGCCGCTTAAACGGGCTCACGTCCCACAGCTGAAAGCGGTGATAGCGGAAAAAAGTCCGCTTTATCTAAAGGGCGCCACGGTCACCTGTCCCCCGAATTTCCACGGTCCGCATTCGAGCGGTCCCTTCCGGAGCGAAATGGCCACTCTCGCCAAGTGCGAGGTTCTCGCGTAGGACGGGAAACGGTTTGTGGAGGGAAGGAAGGAGCGGTGAATGGGGCGATTGCAGATAAGTCGCGTAAAAATGCTCCATTAATGACCGTTTGCTATTTTCGGAGTATCGACCCACTAACGACGATTCCCAAGTGACGCTTTTTCAAACCAAATGATGGAATTGCAATTCCAGGGAAAGTGCTCGGACCGTCGACTCCATCTGACCGACGCCCACTTGACCGACATTCTCAGGACTTTTTTGTTTTGTTTTATTCGTATCTTATCTTTAACGGACACGTATTATATCTTTGAGGATCCACAAATATTTCCTTTCAATAATTTGCCGTCTCACAGACGCAAACGATGAATACAAATGTTAACGCTGGAAAAACCCGAGGTCACCCGAGACTCGAACCCTGGACCTCAGTTCTGGAAAGCTAGCGCATTTCGCCTTTGAGGTTTGGCCGATAACTCTTCCTAAAAAGGTGTATTCAAATGGTTCTGAAATTAAGTGGTAATGCAGAATTTAATTCAAGAAACGGATAATTTTCATTCGAAGTATTCATATTCTGGCATATTTAACAAATAGGTTTAAATACTTTTTGTAAATGTTTTCGTGAAATTCGCTTAATGTAATTCAAAATGATTCTGAATTATAATTCCTTAAATTATATTGCAGTGCAATGTAAGAACAACTCATATTTTCAAGAGGATGTTTAAATAAAACGACACATGCGACTTCCAAAGTTTTGGTAACATTTTCTGGGAATCCCTTCAATCCGTTTTAGGAAAGAATACGTCATTATACAGGGCGACCGTGGCCGTGAACGTTTGCTGCTTTATGTGAGCGCTCGCATCTACTTAAATATTCATTAGCCGAGTCCGAATAACAACGGAGAAAATGCCGAAAAACTCGCTATCAGGGTCACTCATTAGCCAAAGTATTACTGTATTGCTACGTTAACGGCCGCTATAACCGAACAAATTCGATTAATCCATGTTGGTTGAATTCATTTCGTATGTACATTCACTAAAATTCAATTTTCGCAGAGTCTTATCAATTTTTCTATTGGAAGACCAACTATATCTTCATCCAAAACCAGCGATAGTTGAAATACCTATTTTCAAGAGATTAACGAGTGATGACGAACCATCAACTGAATAATTAATGTGTACATCTATATACATACTCTGCAAGCCGTCTTTCGGCGTGTAGCAGGAGGTTAAAGTCGTGCTAACTCCTCATTGTCGGAATATACAAGCTGTTGTGGTATTGTATTTCTGTAGCACCTTTTATTGAAAGTAGGGAAAATTTCAAAGACAGGATCTACGGTCGCAACCCCAGAGGCGAGCCTCCAGGTGAAATATTTACACCTGCAGTCATCAAATGCGAGCCATGGCGTGTCGCAAGAGGCGTTGACACCAGGCGATCTAACTCTCATTTCCTGATCATTATCGCGGATCGATTGCGGAAAGAATGAGGTTTTAAACCATTTGTCTTCGCGTTTATCTCTTATTTTTCGTTCATTGACGAAAAAGCAGCGGCACTGACCGAAGAAGCATAATCCTTACCATGTCTTGCGTAAAATTATTTTCCCTGATTTTATTTACCAATGGCAACCTTGCTTTTGGTCTCCTCTCTCATAAGAATTCTAGGCATGTCCGAGGGGGCATTTTAGCATTGCTTGCTGCTTTATCACATCAGTATCTTCTGTTCTTATCTATTTATTTCTCGGTGCCCTCAAAAACATTCATTCATGTTAAAGGGAGGTGCGTAAATTGTGCAAAATAGGATCACGCACGACCATTCCCTTAACCAGAAAAATCCGATTACACGGGACTCAAACCCGAGACCTTTTCGTTAGAGCGTGCTAACATGCTAACCACAAGAGCTTTTTTGTTTTCTTGTAAATTGTTTTAACAAATGCCTTGCCTTGCATATTATCTTAGGGTTCATTCACAGCTTTCCATATATTTGCTGTATTTTCCAAGGACAGTCAGTTTCTTCGGTCGCAATCTGAGACATAACAGACTGTAGTAAGTAGTTTTAGGCCCCTTCACACGCTAAAAGTCGGCTTGCAGTGTATTTATGTAGATGTAGAAGCAAAAGTGTTGAGAAAAGAGGAAGAGGACGACCGAGGAGAAAGTCCCTACATGACCTCCAGGCAAGAATAAGAGTGGATTCATACCATGAACTCAAGAGAATGGGAGAAGATAGGATCTCTTGGCTGCAGAGACAAGGCCTTTGGATGATGGATGGATATTCCATTAATCTTGACTAAAGTGGAATAGCCACCTTATCTTGTCATCGCACCTTCCGACGGCTCTCTTTGTTATTCTGAGTTCTTTTACTGCGCCACTGAAGATAATTGAGATTACGATAAGATATTCAACAATTCCCTAGGCGTAGTGCATGCTGGGAAGGAATCGTACGTTTCGACGAAAGAGTTCAAAATTGAGAATTTGAGATCCAATCAAACATTTTTTCAAATCCACCGTTTCTGCCTCGGCGTTGTGGTAACTCTTGAGAATGACGATGATCCTTGAGATGAGAGAGAAATAATAACGACTTTTGCACCACAGAATTGAAATGTTGCACTGCCCGGGCATCACCACCAGGTCCATGAAATATGGAAACAGCCACATATAGGGAGGAGTGACTGAGAGGGAATGAAAGGACGAAGTGAATGAAAGGCAACGGCCAAGTGCTTTAGTCCAACTGTGCAGTATCGTCCACGGCTACGTTGAGGAACCGGCCATACCTTGCCTAAAATTCTCCCAAAGCGGAGTGAATTTTCTGGCTCGATAGCTTAATTGGCTATAGCATCCGCTCAGAAAGTGGAAGAGTACAGGTTCCAGTCTGTCAGAATGTCCGTTTGTCCTTGGAATGTCTCTATGTGCTAGCCTTTACGTTCTAAGCACCTTAATCTCTTTCCTTGTAGTTTGTCCTTTGGGCTTAATTATCTTTTTTGTGATTGCATCGATTTCTGTGTAACATATAGATAGTTCATCATTTTCAATAGAAACAACTGCAATCGAATTTTTATTGCGTCGGAGAAACCGTTTCTTTCTGAAATTCCATATAATGATGCAATTCCTTCAAACGAAAATTCCTAAAACAATCATTTTCAACCACAACAGGTTTCTTACGAATCGTAAAATAATATCCCCGAATCAGAAAAGGAGGAATTCGTTTTGAGAGTTTTGGAAGTCCGAAATCATTCCGAGTCTTGATTAAAAAGCTCGTTAGAAGAAAACGTGAGAGAATGTTCAAGTGGCCCCTTGATTGAGGCAGGCATTTCTATTCTCGTCCAAATCCACCGCCGATTCCCCGACCACGTCCCGAATTCATAACTACAGCGGATGATTAAATCTCTTTCCGCAAAGAGCTTTCAAATTGCTCTTTTTTCATGGTTATCTTTAAATTAGCGTTTTTGAGACCTTTGCCTCTTTAGCTTACAGTACTGGTATTGTTAAAAGTGTTCTGAAAGCTAAGGCGATTTTGCATGTTTGGGATACCACCAGGAATTAAAACCGGGACAGCATTCGGCAAAGTCAAACGCGCTACCTACTCGGCTATCCGGGAGTCTCTTTGACTTAGCTCACCTCATGATGTAATACTTATCAGAAAAGGTTATGTTTGACCAAAGAGAAAAACACCTATTAAGTCCGCATAAGATACAATTGAGCGATTAAAAATTAGTTAGGTTTAATCAACTTAATTACGTTTAGTCTAAAATTCCAACACCAGGTAAATATTCAGGAAATGCAATAACTTACATTTTGAAAGAAGGGTGAGGAGAAGGGAAGGATTCAAAAATATAATATCATTGGTTAGGTTTCTAAAAATATTGCTCACAAAATCATTCCCAAACAGTGTGGAAGAGACGGTAGTTCAGTGGTTAGAACACCTGCCTGGAAAGTGGGGGACCTGGGTTCGAGTTCTTGTCATGTCGCTGTTTTTCACACCTGTTATTAGGATTTAGGAAAGGTGTACTTACTTTGCACGGTAAATGCGGCTGAATCTCAAGGAATGACAAGTCACTTGTTACAAATGTTTTTCTTTGGGTTTCAGCCGCACGGCATTTCCGTGCTAAGTAGAACACCTTTTCTTAATCCTAAATCTAAATTTGATATTATAGATTGCATTTCCTGTATATTTACCTGATGATGACATTCTAGCTAAAGCCGGCTGTTGAGTTATATCTTATGTGAAATTAAACATCGTTTTTCTTTTAGTTGATTGTCTTTTCAGAAAGTTCGGCCAGCGATGATAGATTATATGGTTAAAGTTGGTTTATGTGGGAGGATTCGAGAGCTGTATGTTCGGCTAGATTACTCACTTCCATCGAGGTTTATTGTAAAATAGAAGTTTAATTAATAAGCTATGACTTTCCTATAAATTCGTTCCATGAGAATATGTGCACTTCATTATTACGTCATCGATTGTTCACAAACTAAGGATTTCATAGTCGCATAGCCGTCCTTTCATTTCTTCATCTTTTAATTCCTAACATTTACAATTTCCATCGCCTGTCTCTGTTAATTACAGCGATGCTTTTATTCTGCGAATCTTACGTTCTTTAACTCTTATCAACCAATTGTAAGTCATCTTAAGCAATCACGGAAGGAAAAGTTACTTTTATCGTTTCCTTCCGTATGGAGTGAGTGCTGTTCACAGGTTCACAAGGAAAAATATACAAGATAAGGAATGCGTATAGAAATATTCCAAGGAGAAAAGAACGCGAAAACAGTCTGACAGGACTTATTTCCTGTTTGTTTTTTTTCCGGCTGACTGCTCTAGACGATTGAGCTATCGTGCCAGAGCAATTAGATATGCCGTTCGTGTGACACGCTGCTTAGTCAGACGAACCACTCGCCCACAATATCTCCCAAACGGGATGAGCTGGCAAGATAGTAAAATTGGCTAGAGCAGCTAGCAGTTCAAGTTCCTTGAAGAACTCGCTGTCTCACTTCCAACGAGGGTTGCAGAATTTATCAGAGAACAAAGTAATTCACATCTTCATACAGCAGAGACAAAGAGCTTAGTAAGAACCCGGCGAAAACTTGCAAGAAAGCAATTGATATCTCTGATAGTTTCTCCAGTCCATATTTTTAGATTATTAGGAAAAAAGGCGGAATTTGGAGCATTTTTGTTCTTTCTGGTAAATGCTTTATAAAAATCAGTTATATAATGAAACATTTTAAAGAATGTTGCAATTAATTGCCGAATTAATACTGAACGAAATTGACTATAGATATACAAAAAATCAATTCGTAAACAGGTTTTTGTATAAATTCGCATGATTATGGAATCCGACTGTGGATATTTCCCTGGCATTGCATGAATCTAACTTTTATTATGAAGCGTCACACCTCCAGAGTCACTGTTGTAATGTGAGGTGCTATTGCATAAGACCCCCGATCTCCACTAATGGTGATCCAGGGAGTATTGACGGGACAGATGTACGTCGAGGAAGTCTTGGAACCACACGTTCATGGGTTCTAGGACCTTACTGTGAGCCCATGTTTCAACAAGATAGCGCTCGTCCCCACACTGGGGAAGCGTCGCTCAACTGCCGTTGTAATGTAAACATGCCTCTTTGGACTGTAAGTTCCAAACACCTGTCACCCATAGAACAAGTTTGGGACCAGATGGAGAGGCGTCTATGTCCAACATCAACTAAAAGGGATCTGGAGCATAATTACTGCAGCTGTGTCTTCATCAAGAAAACCTTATAACTCCCCTCATGCTTGTATCGCCGAAGATGTTCATTCTAAGGGAGAGATGAGACGCTATTAATTGGATGCTAATTAAGTCAGTTAATTAACGGAAATTCAGTCCGATTTTATATTTGGTAGCCCTTTATTGGTGCTCAGTTTTATGCTTTTCCCACCGACGCGTACTAAAAGGTAAATTAAATATGAGTTACTTTATCAAGATATAGAAGCAGATACTAGAAAGAGATATTTCAGGTGAAATGCAGATGTGAAAGTACTTTCGGCCTCTCTTCCGAGTGCGCATCTCCCAAATAGGGACGAATCACTGAAAGTGGGGTGTCGATATACTATTTTGTCGGCCAAACGCGGTGTCGGTCAAAAGAGTGGACGGCAAAACGGAGGCGTCTGCCAAGTTATCTGTCGGACAATAGAGGGAAGGAGGAAATGTTAGGCGGCTCCAAAGTGCGCGTCGTCTACTTAAGATTCCAATTTCTCCGGAAAGGTAACGAAAGAGAATAATAATTTTTAGAGAGCTTTTAAGTTCTTTGGAGGGGAATTGCCCTCGAAATCCTTCCTCTCGGCGAATATCAAATTCATAAGTCAAGAAAGTGCAATATTTTCCCTTCTTCCACTCATTTCAATTTCAACCCTTTCGCTAATTTAACGCCAACATCCGCCTCCAATTCCTAGAGCGACAATTAATGAAACCTATAATTTATACAAACAGAGCGGACGGAGACAAAAGAGTTATGGGGATCAACGCTGCGGAAAATTGCTTGTCATCGAAGGACTGAAAAGGAGCTTTCAAAGGAGAGGAAGTGTAATTAAGTGAAGTGGCGGAAGGAAAAGATGCACCTTCATTAAATTCAAACTGCTCCAGCAAATTTTATTCCCTGTCTCAGATCCGAATTTTCCGCTACGCAAACAGAATGCAGAGATGAGAATTGGAATCAATTTGCAGCAGTTCTTAACGATTCCAAGGAACAGAGGTCTGAAGAAAAGCTCTCGAGTTTGAGAGCCTTAGTATGTGCCGCCAAGTCGATCAATGATTGGCAATGGAAGGCGAATTGCGCCAGCAGAGAACTGTAATTCTGCTCTCAAACACAAACGAACGCCGATTAATGCCTAAGTTTGCTGACTGAATGTAGAGAATACAGGCTGAGGTGGCTCCAACACCAAAGTCCCGGGTTCGAGACCCGGCTAGTTGGAATTTTCCTGTTATGGAATGATTAGTTGTGTTTGAAAATTATAATCGTTAAAGTAGATGTATCAGAGCCTTCCATTAGAAAAGTTAGTAAATAAATTAATAAATGTGAATCGTAGACTGAGATCATAAATTGAGATAGTCAAAGAGATGGGTCCTATTTGAGATGTTAGATTTACATCGGCCTCTCTTACACGAAAATTCGTATCTATTCAATATAAGCACGCA
The DNA here is from genome assembly GCA_000376725.2 of Ladona fulva. NCBI lineage: Eukaryota > Metazoa > Arthropoda > Insecta > Odonata > Libellulidae > Ladona > Ladona fulva. The sequence goes on from KZ308660.1 coordinate 360,783, forward strand.
TAAGAATGTTGTTCTGATATCTAAATATATTAAATAAAAGTAGACAAGAAATTATGAAAACGTGGGATAAATCTCTTCGCAACTTCAGGTTGATGAAGAGAAAAGTCACGAGAAAACGTCGACGGAAGAGAAAACAGCGAAACATATTAAACTGAATTATTAACTCCAAAGGAGGAAATACAACAAAAAAATTCAAAATTCAAAATGTTTAGATCGGATAAACAGTGCAACGTATATTCTGAAATATACGAGTAAGATGCACCTTTTTTGCCGTTTCCGAAAATCGCCACTTACGTTTGCGATTTGAAATGCATTGCCGAAAATCAAGTATCACAGAGAAATGTTACTTTAACCATAAAATTTTAAAGTATTAAGCGGTTATCCCGTCCCTTCCCTCAGTTACCCAAACATCGCAAGACTGCCCGGACGTGTTGGAACCACGGCGAATTGCACGCCTCTTTTGGTAGAGTTATTTTGTTCCCATACGTGACTGCTAAACTGTGGTGCGTCAGCCAATCGAGAATATACGATAAGTCAGGGAAAAGAGGAGTTGCGACCAGCATTATATTACGTATCTGAAGATGACAATAATTACAATTCTATATTTTTAATCCCTTTAACTTGTAAGATAACGTATTTAATGTCATTTACGAGTAAATTTGACGAATTTTATGTAATAATACGTATTTCGTAGATTAAAGATAGTTTAAGGTATTTAATCATAACCATTTTAGCCACACGCATTCGTTAATTTGCCAATATTCGTCGCAGAACTCGTTTTTTCTTCATTGACAAAATTCTTTCCTTGTCTATGAAAAAAGCCAGAAAATTATAATAGAAAATTAAAGTTTAAAGACATTAAACATGGCTTATTCAGAATCTTCTACCATTCAGCAATTAAAATTCTGTATTTAGCATTACCTGGGGTTTTGATTTATCTGATGCAGAAGTTTCTCGTTATTCTAAACCCATTTTCAATTGTATTTCTTTGCAGCTGTTGGCGTGGTGAGCATTGAGCATCAGCTGCATTGAGCGTCAACTGCGTCCTAAGGGAAAGCACGAAAATTCCTAAGGTAAGGTTCCATTTCTCCCTTTATATCAGCCTAACAACTACATCCTTATTTTTAAGGCTTTGAATGGCTGACGAGATATGTAATGTTGAATTAGATCAGGATTCTTTATTGATGCGTGAAATCAAACGACGAACTGAATATACCTAGGTTTAATATTTACTATTACGAGTATATCAAATAGGGATTAATAGGGGCTGTTGATTATCCCGCTTATACAAGGTTGGCGTGTTGTTGGGTGTCCCTAGTTCGACCACAGAGGGAACTTAATTTTTCCGATAACAGCAGAAAGGATATTCGTCTGCGTATTATTAATGCCAGATCTAAATTCATGATCACCAATAACCATCCCTGCCATTGAGAATGCCAAGTCTAAGAACGAAAGAACTGGTACATTATTAACTAAAATCTAAGAAGAAGATATTTTCAAATTTAGCCTCAGAAAATGTTTAGGTCAATTTTGCGAGCAAAACAGTAATGTTTTTAACGATAGAAAGGCTATTATTTCTTAAATACAGTTCGATACACAGAGCATTATAGCCCATATTCGTATTACATACATATAGCTCACTTGTTTTTATTTGCCTATTTCTTTTACTGAATTACGACAAGGTTGTATGTAATAGGAGAGATTAAAAAGGCGTTTTTCTAGACTTTTGAAATACTTTGTTTCAAATTCAAATCCAACATCGTAATTGAGAATAAGATAAATAGGTGACTCGATTCAAGGAATTATTTATATCCTTCGTATCAATTTTACCCCATCATAAATTTGATCGACCAACTTTAATTGCAATTTTAACTACTTTCATCAACAAACTAATGAAGGGCCCATCACACTTACTACTTTAATATAATATTACTTAATACGTGAATAATTGTCTTGACGGAAAATTTTAGTTTCCGCTATCGGTATCGGTTATAAACAGTGACAGATGTATCATTTAAGCTAAATGCAGCTCATGCAACAGATATTTTTCAGTATTTTTATTTTTAATCTCATTTCCGCTATTGGATAACTTGAATTCGCCACGAGAGAAATTAAAAAGTGAAAATAAAATTGGTTTGAAGAAGTTACGGTTGGAGGGATTGTTCGTTTTACGCCGGTGTTACTCTTCGGAGGTGCTAAGATTCTTGCTCAGGAATTCCACAGAGATTCACTAAAAATGTTGATGGGGTATCAAAGGCGTACAACACGACTTTTCTTTTCTTTAGTAAGTTTAACGTTTGCCCATCATGATTACATTATTGAAGTGTGACCTTTAAAGCTATGATAAAATTTGAACAGAAATAATGACACAAGAATTGAGGCAGTGAAATTAAGTTTCTACGAAACCCAGTTTAGTAAATTTGAGTTTAAGACGTTTTAATTACTTCTTTAGGATGATACTCCTTCGTCTTATATCAAATTAAGTACAGTACAAAGTTTGTCATAAGTTATACAAATTGTATGCAGGGGTGCGTGTTTAGGAGTTGCTTTTATTTTCTTAAATATAAAGTCCACTCATAAAGGTTTCCCTTATTGATAGAGATCGATTAATTCAAAGATCTTAAGCTTTCCTGGTGGATGCTGCGAAAAATGGATTCTTGAGTTTCCAACCAGGTATGATCTGGTGACAATTCTGTCCCAACGTTTCGATGACTGAGGCAGTTACGCTGGCGACAGCATTGCCACCAGATCTTACCTGGTTGGAAACTCAAGAATCCTTTTTCCTCCAATAAATTCAATTTTCTCGTCAGCTAGGATGTAAAGGCATCTGTACCCCAGTGGGGCGGCCATTACGAGTGATAGTGTCAAACACTATTGAGGAAGACCAGGAGAGACCACCTCGACTACATATCCCATGAATATGATGTGCCAATATAATGATATTGTTAATGGCATACACGGAACTCAGCCATCTTGGGAGAGAGTCGTGTCTGGCACAGATGGGGTAAGGCAATCTTGGTCGTCATTCCTTACCCAACGAATGGCAAGAAGAGAAGATGGCCAGGGAAATTATGGTGGGAACCTGGAATTTTAGGACAATGCTTAGGAAAGGAAAGTTGAATGACGTCAAGTTAGAAATGAAGAGGTCCAACATTAACATAATAGGGCTAAGTGAAGTACGATGGAAGGATTGGGGTGATTTCTGGAGTAATGATGTCAGAGTAATTTTCAGTGGGGGAAATTCTAGCCAGAGGAGAGTTGCAGTAGTGTTAGACAAGAAAGTGGGAGATGCGATACTAGCAACCGAGCTAACAAGCGATCGGGTTATGTCAGTAGAAGTAAAGGCTGAGCCTGTAAACACATTGATAGTGCAAATGTACTTACACCCAAGTAATTACAAAGAAGTAGACTTAGTATATGAGCGAATAGAAGAAGTTATAGGAAGCGTTAAAGGCACTGAAAAACTAATTGTAATGGGAGACTGGAATGCAGTAATTGGGCAAGGCAATGATGGGGAAGAAGTGGGAGGGTTCGGACTCGGAAAATTCGGAAAGAGAAACGAATAGGGACAGAAATTAATAGACTTTTGTAAGAGGAATAACCTCTGTATCACAAACACTTTTCCACCATCAAAATAGAAGGAGGTACACGTGTAAGAAGTCCGGGGACACGGATAGGTACAAAATTGATTACATTTTGGTTAGAAAAAGGTTTAGAAATAGTGTTAAAAATTCAAAAAGTTACCCTGGTGCTGATGTTGACTCAAATCATAACCAGGTCATGATGAAAACTGAGCAGAAAGTAAAAAAAAATTTTAGGATCAAAGTGGCTTCCGAATGGAGTCTTGAAGACTATTAATAAGGGAAGGGAACTTACCATAGACGAGGAATGGGAAAATATTAAAAACAGTGAAAAGGATAATACCCAAAGAATTATTGGGAGGGTCAAGCGAAGCAAAATTAGGAAACCAAGGGTGACGGTGGAAATGATAAATAAAATGGAGCAAAGAAGAAAATGGAAAGGGCAAACACTGAGCATGGGTGTAGAATATATAGGGCACTAAACAACAAACTGAGAAGGGAAACAAATAGGGCGAGGGAACAGTGGTGGAAGGGTATATGTAACGAAATAGAAAAGCTGGAGGAAGGTGTATTGTATAGAAAGGTGGAACAACTAACGGAGAATGAAAGAAGTAATAGAGTAGCCAGTGTAAAAGATTGTAGGGGAAACACCTAAAGGTACCCAACCAGGGTCCAGGCATACGGGGAAGGAGGAAAGAATACGTTGAAGAACTGTTTGAAGACTTGAAGACTTGAAGCCACATTGTATAATGTTAGAAAGTAAAGATGAAGTTGAAAAAGACGTTGAATCTGGAATATTGGACAGTGAAACTGTCAGGGTGCACTGCACGATATGAATGAGAATAAAGGAACGGGTTTTGACGACATTTTAGTCGAGTTTCTTGAAAACCTTGGAAAAGGAAAGAAATATTTATTTGATCTATGTAAGAAAGTTTATGATAATCGCATGTGGCCAGAGGATTTTACCTAGACGATCCTGAATCCACTTCAGAAAAATAATAATGCTACAGAGTGTCGGGATGATCGTACAACAAGTTTAATATCTCACGCAGCAAAATTTATTTTAAGGGTTTTGAATGGAATGATTAAAAGAAAAATTAAGGGGAAAATTGGAAGGGAAAAAAGACCAGTTCGGTTCTCAGGGGAAAATGAACGAGGGATTGCAATTGAGGTAAAGGGGGTACTCGTAGAAGGAAGAATGGAAATTAAGAAGGAATGCATTTTTATGTTTTGTCGATTTTGAACAAGCTTTCGATAGAGTGGTCAAAACTGACGGGAATTCTAAAGAAAATTGGGTTAGACTAGGAATATAGGCCTTTGGTGAAAAATTTGTACTTCGATCAAACAGCTCGAGTTAAATTAGCTGATGAGGAATCAGATTTGGCGGAGTTAGGGAAAGAGGTAAGACAAGGATGCCCATTATCATCATCGCATTTTAATATATATGCAGAGGAAAGGTGTGATGGAGCTTGGGAAGAAATAAGCAAGGGAGTGATAGTTGGAGGGGAAGTGGTAAAGTCAGTAAGATATGCAGACGATAAAGCTATTGTGGGCGATTCCGAAACGGGTTTACAGGTACTAGTAAATGCACTAAACGATAAAGTGTTGGAATTTAGAATAAAATACATGTAAGAAAAACATAAGTTATGAGATTCACCGAAGGAAAGAAAGCAAAGTTAAGGATCAGAGTAGATGATGAAAAACTATAATAGGTAGATTATTTCTCTTATTTAGGAAGTATTTTTTCTTGGGGTGGGAGGAGTACAGATGAGGTTCGAAATAGAGTAGCATTGGCCAAGGAAACTTTTGTGAAGCGAAGGGAACTGATGACTGGAGGTCTTGATACAGTAGAGGGGAAGACAGAGACAAAAGTTGTTAGATGACATAACGGGTGGGGTGGGTTACCGGGAAGTGAAGGAAATGGCGATTAGTGGAGAATACTAGCGCACATGAACTATGAAAGGTAGAAAACTTTTGATATTTTTCTGACTTCCAAAGATTGATAAAAACCTTTCTAAAAATATTCCTTTAAATATATAATTCTGGGCACATTTATTCGAAGAATATCCACTATCAATGAAACTATCAACTAGGCTGAAATAGGTTAAGCTATTTTAAATATATAATTGACATTTTTCGGCTTAAGAGGACCTGAAAGATACAATAGCAGACGTATTCTAAAATTATTTAAACTCCCTCATGCTTGACGGTGGTGTTTACTAGTATGATATGACAGTACAGTGTAATTCCCTCAGAAATCTGCCTTTGATTCCCTGAATCATGTCTTTGTATTTCTTTAAATAAAAGCCATTTCTTTGTACCTCTTATTTCGACTTAAACCGAGTTTCGTTTTAGATCACATTGGAAACGACGATGAGAGTTAGAGTGTATTTTGAAATGCCACTCTATTAAGGAGCAGGAATCAAATTCAGTTAGCATGAAAACAACGAATGGAAAATTTTGAGTTGAGACTTCCGTGAAGGAATGAATTATCACGAAAGTGGATGAAAACTCATTTTCCGAAATCTGAAGTGCTGAGAATGTATGCTCTTCTTATATTCGGGAAAAATGCATTCATTTGGGACTTTGTAAAGAGATTTGTTGTTTAACCTTCCTCATTGACATATTCTTTAGTAATGCTCGCTTTGAGTTTTATCTTCAGACCAATTAGCTCCACTTATACTATAGATTCAGTAGCTCCACTTCTTTCCTTGTTACATTCACTTGCAATTAGTGAATTTCGGGTCGCAAATAACCACTGTTTTGAAATGAGTGTTCATTGACAGTTTAAAACTTCAACGAATCATTCCATAGCTTCTTCATTTATAGAACATCTCCTCTCTTCGGATTTTATCGAACGCTACGCAGAAAAACTGTATTTAGAAAAATTAGAACTGTTACTGAAATGTATCGGATAAAATGATGGACTGAAATGTTTCATCAGCAGCGTCTCCTGTTGTACCCAATTTATTGACTCTATTGTAATCCCAAGGTATTCTACCATCGGATCTCCAATTGGGTCCCGGAAAGTGGAGCATCCAGGTTCTATTGTCGGTTTTTATCTATGGATACTCGAATTTTGATTCGAATTAACACTTAGGGAGCTTTTCCAGTGAAAAACAATCTGCATGAACTTTTAGCATATTTTTTTCTGCGTTCAGCCATACGGTGCAATTTTTTTTACTGTTTTCTATTATATTCCAAGCATAAGGATAGAATTTCCCGTTTTCTCGCTCTCCTTAACGGAGTGCTCACTTCGAAATTTATTTCTGAATAAGCACGCATAAGAATGTTGTTCTGATATCTAAATATATTAAATAAAAGTAGACAAGAAATTATGAAAACGTGGGATAAATCTCTTCGCAACTTCAGGTTGATGAAGAGAAAAGTCACGAGAAAACGTCGACGGAAGAGAAAACAGCGAAACATATTAAACTGAATTATTAACTCCAAAGGAGGAAATACAACAAAAAAATTCAAAATTCAAAATGTTTAGATCGGATAAACAGTGCAACGTATATTCTGAAATATACGAGTAAGATGCACCTTTTTTGCCGTTTCCGAAAATCGCCACTTACGTTTGCGATTTGAAATGCATTGCCGAAAATCAAGTATCACAGAGAAATGTTACTTTAACCATAAAATTTTAAAGTATTAAGCGGTTATCCCGTCCCTTCCCTCAGTTACCCAAACATCGCAAGACTGCCCGGACGTGTTGGAACCACGGCGAATTGCACGCCTCTTTTGGTAGAGTTATTTTGTTCCCATACGTGACTGCTAAACTGTGGTGCGTCAGCCAATCGAGAATATACGATAAGTCAGGGAAAAGAGGAGTTGCGACCAGCATTATATTACGTATCTGAAGATGACAATAATTACAATTCTATATTTTTAATCCCTTTAACTTGTAAGATAACGTATTTAATGTCATTTACGAGTAAATTTGACGAATTTTATGTAATAATACGTATTTCGTAGATTAAAGATAGTTTAAGGTATTTAATCATAACCATTTTAGCCACACGCATTCGTTAATTTGCCAATATTCGTCGCAGAACTCGTTTTTTCTTCATTGACAAAATTCTTTCCTTGTCTATGAAAAAAGCCAGAAAATTATAATAGAAAATTAAAGTTTAAAGACATTAAACATGGCTTATTCAGAATCTTCTACCATTCAGCAATTAAAATTCTGTATTTAGCATTACCTGGGGTTTTGATTTATCTGATGCAGAAGTTTCTCGTTATTCTAAACCCATTTTCAATTGTATTTCTTTGCAGCTGTTGGCNATATAAGAAGGAAAATGAGTTTAAGAGCGCGCGAAGAAACGGCTCTCACCTGAAATGAATTAACAACCAGATGCGAAAAAAAAACTCTTATGCTACATAGTTGAACACAGAATGAAAGATGCCAAAAGATTGCGCAACTTCTTTTTCTTTGGAATCCATGGTTTAGTTTTCATTCACCTCCGACCTCGAGTTTCCCTAATGTATAATCTATGTCTCGTTCAATTTCATTTACCTTTTGATTTCCACATGAACGCAACTAAAAGTTAAAACTCCTTTCATTTCGTGAAATTTTCGAGTCTTCATTGGGCTTCAAAGAAGCAGTTCGTGGATTATAGAAGATTGTGAAGTTTTTACCTAAACGTATCGCATACTCTCCATTTTTGGTTTGTGAAAGTGTACCCTTTTTTGCATTACTTTTCATAGTGTCTTCTTTGCCTTAAACCGTTTCAGAATATCTAACAGTTGGATTCATAACTGTCAATCCCTTTAGGTCGATGGAAGAAGTAAAGCAAATTTTTGTTTCATTCCATTGGATTGTGGTTTTGACAAAATGATTGAGTTTGTACGGTTTATTTCGAAATTTCGGGGTCAAATATTATTGAAAATGTTGTCCCATCAGCCGAATTTAGTCACACTAAGTGAGAATTCCTTGTCAGCGGCCAGAAAAAACGACCAAAGTTTAGAGAAAAGCGTCAGTTTAGACGGAGAAAATCGATTTCTTCATTATGCTTCTAAATGTAGCAGAACTCGTAGGATGGAGAAATTAGATTGTAACGAAAAGCACCGTTTGGAAGCCCTATTTTTGCTTTCTATATAACGGTCTCTCTTCTGACCGCTTTGCTAAAACGATTCCGATGCTAATGCGAGTGAAATGAAAGCGAAGTGATTCTCGGCCCAATTCAGCTCTTCCCCATTCAGATCCCTTCCGCTTCATTAAACACATCCTCCCCTGATCTGATTAACGCACGGGAATATTGAGGGGACCCAAACATGAAACGCGGAAGAAAATCGAAATAATTTCCAATAGAAGGCACTCCGGTAAAATACCCTTCGTTGCCTAATCAAGGATCTCCAAATGTGGGTATGTAAGGAATATAAATAGCCTATGCAGGGTTTATTAGAACTGTACTGCGAAGGAAAGGCTGCTTTCATTCTGAGGATCCAAGATTTAGTTAAATGCTCTAAATTCATTTAGTTTAGAAAAGATAGCTAATAGAGAGCAAAATAAATTGATTGAGAGATATTTTTACAGTTTTAATCGCATGATAATGAACGAAATAACTGTATTAATTTAATTATATTGTTTATTATAACATAACATGACGAAAGCCACACCGCGAAAGATGGCATTCTACAAAAATTCAGCAAATATGAGATCACCTATGCGGTGTGAAACATATTGGACAAACTGGACGAAGGGTTATCACAATGTTCAAAGAATATCTTCCCTGTTTTGTAGCTGGCACATTTCAAAAATCTAGTCTTTCCACGCATATGGAAGAACTCTCACATAATTTTTCGATTGGGCTCCCGTATAGCCAATTGGGCAACGCATTCGTCTTCGGTGAAAGTGGTCCCGGGTTCGATTTCCGGAGGGAGCACATATGTGCGAAATTACCTCAGTTGTCAAGGCTCTTTTAACAATACAACTACGAAATTTTGATTGATAATCTTAAGTTGATTTTAGATGCTAATATTGGCCTAAAATGCTATTGAAAATGTTCACATTTATAAAAAAAAGGAAATGTCTTATGAATTCAGTCCTTGATTTTAACAAAACTTCGTATAGATTACTGGATTTTGTTACTCGATTGTTTTTCCCCTGCTTTTCTGACACTTGCCGGTTGTATGTCATTCTTCTTTTGCCACCGAATGACGTCATCTAGGATGGCAAAATGCGCTTATAAAAGGAGCATTTGTGGATGGTTGTTGTAGTATTTGTTGTTCTTAACTCCCAGCATTGAAACATGAACTCAAAAAAATAACAATCACAATGAATGCACTTACAAGCTGGAAAAAGTACGAACGCGTTACTGTGAATTACTTGATACATTAAGATCTATTGCTAATTACTTTTTACTACCAATACTTTCAAATGATAAAGCTCTTTTTCGCCCTACTGATTCATTGTCCACAAACCTTTTTAATACAAATTCTACTAAGGAGCGTACTATTGTAAAATTTTGCAATTGTATTCACATTATAAAAATTTATCTTGCCTCTTTCTTTAGCACAACTTGATTCAATTTTCAATATAATTAATGACTTTTAACGTTGTTGAAGAAGTCATAACATATAAAACAGAATATACCTCAAAACTTTATATTTATTGTTTAAATCAGTTTTATCAGTAGCCTCGGATATATCCTTTTTCTCTTAGGCTACAAATAGACATAATGTCATTGCTTAGGGAATATTGGTATTCACTGAACTCAGATTGAAGACTTCCGAATCTACCAAAGACTATATCTCGAATAATTCACAAAGCGCATGCAAACATTAAATCAAAATTAGCTTCATAAATCGCAGAATTATGTAATAAGGTGTATTCACGGAACCAGTTCAGGATCAGTTCGACACTGTGCGCAGTTCGCGTTTCGATCGTTTGAGGAAAATCATCCTGCGCGCAGTTCGAAACTGATCCTGAACTGTCACCCCGATCACCCATATTATATAGCACAAAATTCTGCGATGTATCTTACCTTATAATACCATTTAAAAAGACGCATTACGAATAATTGTAATGTGAATGGCGAAAAGGTTAAAAACGTCCAGGAAAGGCGTTCGCTTTCGTTATTCTGAAAAGGCGACTACTCTCTATTTTACGCAAAATGTATTCACGATCATTTTTCCAGCCTTTCCTTATCTATTTTTCAGCTCTTTCATCTCGAATTTTCCTGTAATAGCATTGAATATATTTGTTGGCTCTTTTGTATGAACGTATCGAATCTAATTCTTCCCATCCTAACTCTTTTATCGTTTCACCTACGCTGGTATTTTTGAATTGCCTTCTTTTTCCCCTTTACTTTTACTCCGAAGAACAGAAGCGAGGCAAAGTGATGAAGAATAAACAACGGAAAAATTTGTTGAGTTATTAAAATGGAAGGGTTTTGTATTAATAAGTAAAGGGAAGGACGAATTTTCGGGAGCATTAGCCAGAGGAAGAGGTTTTTGGCATTCTCAACGTCGCAAACAGAGTTCAATGTAGTAAATGTTTAATAATAAAATTCTTCGGAAATAAACCATTGCGTCGGGACATCCCGTGGTACGAGTGGAATGACTTGGACTCGGATATCTTGGGTTCACAGAGTACGCATACCCGAAGAAGAGTCAGTGGTTAATTAATTAAACCGGTTCAAGACGGCGAGAGTAGTAGTGAATGTAGTGATAGTGAGAGTATAGCTTCGTTTATACTCATCCGTAATTTGCGGTGTGAATATGGGATCCTGCGGAATGAACGGCGGAAGGCGGTAGGTTTTGCTTAATATTGCTGCGCTAAAACAGCAAGCGTGTCCATAATTGCTCTCTTATAGAGGGTGAGGAGTGTAAGAAGAAAGTAGATTACAAGGTTGGCTGCGGCTAATAACTAAATTCTAAGGAAGTAGGTTTGTAGAAGACGCAATGGAAGTATTTTGGGAAGGTTCCTCGGCGCCTGCGGCGGGATGTAAATTAATATTTAAATATAAATTAATCGAATTTATTAATTATTATGTAGAACAACTTTCAGTGTAACTAATGGAATCACTGCCATCTGATGGCAATCGGAATCTTTTTCTTTTTGTACGGCGTTAACAAGGAACCTATCCAGTGTCACTTGTTTTGCCTTCTTTTAAGGATTTGCAGAAATGTGACATTACGTTGTCGTTTAACAGATTCATCGCTCGCAATGTTACAGTCTTGCCTGAAGATTCTTCGTCAATTTCAATTCACTTTCTTGAAGGTTCATGGATTTCCAGAAGCATGGGCCTGTCTTTTAATTCATCGCACAAAACACGAGAGTGAGACTGTCTTCCATGGCCGAGCATTTTGCTCTAGTGTATGTCCTCTTAGGTATCTTTTTCCAAAATAAGTCCGCAATTAAGATCATGTTGCGGCAGTAACAATCGTAAACCAAACTGAGGAACGCCAACTGAGGTAGGCAAAAGAATGTATATGTATTTTATGTATTGGTCGGATTGCAAGACTTGCTCGTATAACAAGTCAAATTTTGTCAAAATCTTTTGCTCGTCCAGCAAAACACTCGCAAACCAAGTCACTCGCAGAGAATATTGCTGCTGAAATGATGTTTTCTTCAGAATTAGAGATTATTTGGGTTATTCCTAGAAGGCAGATTAATCCGTTTAATTTCCTGTGTTGATCTCAGAGGGTAAGGAGCGAACCACCGGCGAAATGGGTTTTAGAGTGTTTTAAACCTCTAAGAAGATTAACACAATTATTATTAACAAGATTAAGATGATTGTGAATGCGGCGTTGTTTTAAACGAAAGGAAAGATTTTTGAATTGGGTTGAGTTAAAGAAAGGTAATTATTCTAAAAATGCTTAGTAGGCCAAAATAGATAAGGTGATGTAGGTAAGGTTAGAACACCCGATAAATTCTATTTCGAATTTTATTCGTCATTACATGATAATGCATAACACACGCGGCGAAACGATGTCAGCAAAAATCGATGTCGGCGAAATGGGTTCGGCGAAACAGTAGCGGTGAATTGTCCTGAACCTGACGTCACTCTTCACCTACCTGCTGCGATTAGGAGCGTGAAATAAAATAGAGAATATTATATCTCAGTCTTTCTGCGCAATCCTCCATGGTAATAATAACACGCCGATCGGTGCCTGGAGAATACATGACTCTGCCAATTTCATTGAGACAACTTTAGGAACTCTGTAGCATCGACTAACTGCAGTTTTTCGCGAAATGTCAAAGATAGAGCCCACAAATGCGACACGTGTCTATCAACTTTTATGGCGACTTTTAAGGCGTCTCCGTCCGTGCAAATCGCATCGAAAACTTGCCATCTCATACTGGAGTAGTCTTCCCTCTGTTCGATCGATAATCTATCCAAGCGGAGTAAAATGGTTTGAGCAATGCTCCACTATTTTAGCCTCTCGCGATAGAGGTGAATTGGTGGAGCAGAAGGCTTTTTATTCTCTGGACGGCCTTATTTCCACATGGGTGCCCTCCCTCATTACGCCACCTGCGGTCACTCCAGACAACCCGTTTCCGCTAATACCTGTCTGCCCATTCGCGCCCTCCCTCATTACGTTTCATTGCGTTCTATCGTTACGCCCTTCCGTCAACCAACGCCAATTCCCGGGACTTCTCCAGAAATCTAGAAATTCTAAAATCGTAGAGGAATTCCTTTTTCCACGCTTGGGGTATATCAATCAATTCCGTCCCCTAAAATCTGTAAGAGAATTGATGTAACTTCAAGAGTTCATCTTCAAATTCAACAATCCGAAGATGGTCTACTGCAGCTCGCCTTTCTATCTAGCAATCCTATCAGCAACGCCTGTATGCCATCTGTTGCGAGTCAGCGGTGCTTCTGTTACTTTAAATGTACTTCAATAATATTAATAATAATTTAATAGCAGATCAAATTCATTTTAATTTAATACAAATACAGAAATACATACTATGAATGTAGAAATCCTGCCTGTGATCGGCCAACCAATTAAATGACGTCTTCGTCAACTTCTCAATGTAAACGCCCTACGTTGGACTCTTTTGCAAGTGTCTACTTTTTATCATTAAAAGGTTCGAACATTTTATTTAAATAATGATAATAGTAACACATCTATACTGGAAACAGGTAGACCCCAATTACGATAATAATTTTTGTAATTTATAAAACAAGCAACCATTCCCTAACCAGAAAATCCGTCTTGCCAGGTCTCGAACTCGGGATTTAGAGATTGAAGAAGTAGCACGTCGACCACTAAATGTAGTTTAATGTAAAATCATAGTAGACATATTATATTAGGTATAAAACAGTACCAACGTATTAACATCGCAAACATTTCCGCGAAGGAACTACTTTCTGGAATAATGCGAGGTGCTACCCAAAAGTTTCCGAGATGTAGCGTTAAATAAAATAGTGGACTAGCTGGATCTTATTCACCGCCGTCATCTTCAAAATATTCCTCTTGGGAGTTCAAACACCGATCCCAGCGCTTTTGCCGAAAACGGAATGCGTTTGGAAGCCTAGCTTTGTTGAGTGTTCGCGTCAGAAATTCTCAAACGTAAGTAAAACCAACAACGAAAAACTGTTAATCAACGCATCGACGTTCGACGACATATTCACTTACAATTTCGCCAAAAAATGTACACAAAACAATCCCTAGGAAAAATGGACATGATAGCGCCAGGACTCGAACCTGGTATCTTCCTCTTTCCAGGTGGATGCTTTATCCAGTTAAGATATTGAGCCAGGACATCCTTTCTTACCGTTTTCGCATTTTTTCCGAAGCATCCGTCTTTGCTTGCAAAGTCAAAGTTTAACCTCTTCCTTGTTGTATCCTTAAGCTTAATCTCCACCACTTTCCATGGTTAATTCCTCAACGATGCCGCACAGTCGGACGAAACCTTTTTGCCCTTGCATACATAAATCTCCCAAAACGGCATATCTGCATGATCTGGCTCGATTGCTTAATTGGTTAAAGCATCCGCCCGGAAAGAGGAAGATTCCATGTTCGAGACCTAATCCTTTAAGACCTATTCCTAAAAAATTCTACAAAACTCCTCCGACGGATTTGGACTCCGTTTATGCGTGTGATTCTATTTTAGAACTTTCTCGGATTTACCTAGTATATATTCACAACTTTTCTGCTTCTCTACATAATACTCATCAATAATCATAATATATATATAATTTCCCAAGTGTCCGTCCGTCCCCCTCCGTATCTCAGCGGTTAGATTTAGAGACACGGTAAACTGCGTTAGATTTCTAATTACTAGAAACCCCGGGCATACTTGATTTCATCCCTGGAAAGACCCGGAATCTAACACCGGAGCTAAAAATGTGTTTCCGTAAGATTGCACGCGATTTTTCAGTTTCGAGAGTGCAAGGCTTTCTTTCTTCATTAATTAATATACCTAAATTTCAACGGATTTCTATCAAACTTGATTAATTCGAAGGTAAAATATGCAAATAATCTTATTCTTTCCGTGTTCACAGGTTTAAATGTCCATATTTAAAATAATTTTGCTTTTATTTCGAAATTTAATGGACATTTTCTTCTTTCTCTGCACTTACTACGGCAACCTTCATTGTTGCCCCAGATGAATAAACAAACGTTAGAAGGAAGGGGTGAGGGAATGACGTTCTATTCTATTTAAATTCTTGAAGCGTTTGTAGCTACCAAACGTTATTTATAGCAACCTAAATATTTACAAACCATTCCCTGTTATTTCAATGCGTTGAGAATACTATAAAATATGGGTGTGAAACGTGGACCTTACGAAAAGAGGACATCAAAAGATTGGAGGCATTTGAGATGTGGGTGTGGCGTAGAATGGAGAAGGTGAGCTGGGTGGATAGAAAAACAAACATAGAGGTGCTAGAAATGGTTGGGGAGGAAAGGGTTTTAATTGAAGTAATTAAGCGCCGACAAAAGAAATGGGTGGGTCAGATATTGAGAGGAGAGGGATTGCTGAAGAATGTAATAGAGGGTAGAATGCAAGGGAAAAGACAGAGGGGAAGGCAAAGGCAAAAAAAGTTAGATGACATAAAGAATGGGGTAAGTTACCAGGTAGCGAAAGAAAGGGCTATGAATAGGGAATATTAGGGCACATGGACCTACCGAAAGGTAGAACACTTATGTATGTATGTATGTACTATAAAATAATACGTTTATGCGATAATAATGAGTTTCCGTTATTCTCATTGGGGGTAAACGTTCTTCCGAATAAAGTTTTGAAAGCAATTGAAAGGTTTTTGAAAATCATCCTTAAAGAAGATTGTGTCGAATTTATGAAAGAATAATATGAAATCCCTAAAATCGATATTTCAACGTCGAAGAAATATTAGGAAAAGCAAAGAGCGTAAGTAAATGTCACACCTTGAAATCAAGATTACTTCAGAAAATAATTCAAATAATTAAATACTTTATCAGTCTATTTACTTATTATCAATAATGTATCCTTATTAAGATATCATGGTGATTTGTATGTTAATTTATTGTGGTTTTGAGATAAATGTTCAAATGCTATAATTAAGAACTGTGTAAATCGAAATTTCGCTTTGGCTCTGGGCAGTATTTGAAATGTTAATGACTAAGCGGGATGTAAATAAATGTA
This sequence comes from Ladona fulva, assembly GCA_000376725.2. Lineage (NCBI taxonomy): Eukaryota > Metazoa > Arthropoda > Insecta > Odonata > Libellulidae > Ladona > Ladona fulva. The sequence continues at coordinate 376,947 of KZ308660.1, forward strand.
AGTAACGTTGAGTACTTTAAATTGAAACTACTTCTAAATGTTTTCACTGGATAGTAATACTTAATTTACCAGACATTAAAATTTTTGTAATTCAACATAATTTAAAATGGTATGCATTATCTATGATATTGTTGTTAGAAAGTGTAAATTAAGAACTTCGTATATCAGGGAAGTCCCACCAAAATTAGGCGTATTAACATATTTATTAACCAGCCATTACCCACTTGGTTATTAATCAGTTATTTAGTTAAAATAAACCGAATGGCATAAATATTTTGACAATTACATCTACATCTACATAAATACCCTGCAAGCAATTAGCCAGTTATTTGTTTAAAATATACCGAATGAGATAAAAATTGTGAAAATTTCACGTAAATAAATGCAAGAAAAGTGATTGCTAAGAGTAAATATTCGATGAATTGAATCATATATAAATTACATTGCTAAGAATAACCACGATGAGATAATCAGTTGGGAAGAGATATTTTTTTTGATAAAAATATTCACATGGACCTAAATTGATGTGGCCTTTCAAATATAAAGTACGCAAATATCACCCGGGATCATCTTTTAGCTCAAGATTTTTATTACAGTATTTACATTTACGTATTGCTTAAGAAAATTAACAGTTTGTTTACCTCAACTAACTCATTAACAATATTGAAACTCATCGTTCTTTAAATTAAAAAATACCGGGATTAGATAGAAAGGTATTGATATAGCGATGACCTTGAAGATTTTTAATTGTTATAGAAATAGATGTGTTTAAATTAATAATTTATTATGTATGATAATTCAAAATATACATATTCATTACTTATTGTGTAAAGATACGTTTCTTAAAATATAAAGTTGTCACAAGCCTTTAAATTTTTGGAAATATTAAACACATCATATGCGCAAATATTTGCGCGGGATCAGCTAGTTATTGTTATTCTTCCATTAAGAGCGAGATTGAGACTACATTAATTGTCATCATTCCGAAGTTTAGTTAATCACAGCTCCTTCCTTCCATGACTCCATTCCATCTTTCCTATCGATAATTCTTACAGTCGCCTGTTTCTCGTGATTCAACCGAAAACCTTCTCTATTATTTCTTTCTTCCAATACTGTATTCAGCAGACTGTTGTGCCTCAGAGAGCGCCCAATTATTTCTTTGAATCAATGTTTCCCATCGATGTCATTCATTCTGCCAACGACTCCGTCAAAAGGAGATAGCCGAGTTAGTAGCGCGTTCGCCGCTGGTGAAAGCGATCCCGGATTCGATTCCCGTGGTGTCCCATCTGTACCAAATGAGCTTAGCTGTCGGAGTAATTTTAAAAGCTCACCTAACACTTCTACGACTCCGACAATTAATCGAGATACTCTAGCTTTCTTTTATGCTTATAATATTGTCGTCTGCTTTTGTAGTTTTAAACCATTCCGAAGAGCACACAATTATTAGGTGTTACAAACCATGTTCTAATATCGAAGCTACAAATCCTAATCTTGGGTAAAATGTTGTTTCAAGATAAAAGAGATGCATCTATGCATTGTCACAACAACTCGTAACATTTGCTAACAAGATTGTAAGATTTGTTAATTTGATATCAAAGTGCTACAAATAATATCATATTACAATCACACTTTGCCAAAATCGCCTGATAAACATTGCGTAGTTGAATAATAAGGATTAAAGATTAGTGGTAAACGAATGTTTAAAGACGACTGTTTTATTTCATTTCTTGTCAACAGACAGTCGTTCTGATCCGTTAATATTTTCCATCTTTAAAAACAAGTTTCCTCTAAACTTACTTCGTTGTAGCGAGTAAATGCGTGAAGAAAAATAAGGAGGTATTGCAAAATATTTTTATCTATTAACAAACGTAAGATGACATTATAAATAAATCAACCCGTCCCGTAATTTAATGACCTTCCCTAGAGTGTTGCTGACGTTGAAATAATTGTCCTGTTATAGTTAACATAAACGGATGGTTGACGTGGAAGTGTGACGTAGGAAGGGTCGAAGGAGAACAACAACTTGGGTCCTTCATCTTGGTGTATTTTTTGAGTGTCCGAAGGAGGATTTATAGCCCCTTAACCGCGTGTCCCAGAGATCACGTGTCATCCCGTGGATCCATTCATCACTTGCGAACGCACGACATGCACTTGACATTTATCCCTTTATCTTCTTCTCTCATCTGACGTATTCACCTCATTTACAGTTTACGTTTTTACCTTATTGTTAATTTTATTACTTTTCGTAATAAACTTTAAATAATTCGCGTGAACCTGAATTATTTCGATAAACCCTCCGCGTTATTCATCTCGTATGATATGAAGAAGTACTTCTTTCTTACAGTTAAATCTCTCTTCATCAGGAGGATTTGGGCATTGTTATTTTCCCCTTTTCGAAAATACCTTCTGCTGTTCTTTTGAATCTTTTTCCTGACTTTCGTTTCCGTCTTCTCTTCAATAAAACCGCCAAATTTTGGTTTATTTCCGGTAGTGAATGATTCCATCTATCATTAGATGAACGATTGCTACATTTTAAATATAACAAATTAAAACAATTTTTTAAACAGTGTATGAACTGTTGTGACCATTACTGACACGAGGATAAACGGAGAAGAAAAACTCCGACGTGACCGAGGGTTGAACTCGGGTATTCGTAATGCACTTCTCGTATCAGTGATTTGATTATAAATTTAGAATTCGCGGGAGTTGTAACACTATCAACAACTTAACAGTTGCACTTAGAGAAAGGTTTACTTTGATTTTCAGCTATTTCTTACTGGAATCGAAAAAAAATGTCGGTTTTGAAATGTTTCCGTTTAACCAAAAGATTCTTAGAGTAGCGCTAATTCAACGTCTCTCGCGTAGTTAATGCTCATTTGGATTTTATATAAGAGTATATCTTGCGTGCATAAAGTGGTGCAACATTAATTATTCAGGCTGGAATTATAGTGTACTATTATTATTATAAAATAGGTGTTAAATGAAATGAGTTGTTTTAAGGTATCGCATAATATTTTTTTAATATATATTTATAGTGTGATGAATATTATCGTGAAATGTATAAGAGAGAAGAATGTGACGCAATATTACATCATCAGACATATAAGACATCAGCTCACCTTCGGTGTCTTTTCAGAAAATATATCTGAATGTTCTTTGTCAATAATATACTCTTCTGCGACTACCCCCAATTCTGCTGCGCGTTTCTGGAGGCATACCGATAAAATCGTATTTAAACAAATAACTTGGTATCTGAGTGAAAGCATTTTTCATCACAACGCATCACAAGGTCTCTTATAAAATGTTAGGGACTAAGTGAAACGCGACCGTGTATCGCCTGCATTAAAATAGATAAACATCGAAGGAAAACTTAATCTCTTGGTAAACTCACGTAGAATATTTTCTTTCTTTATTTCCACTACTTTTAATTAACGGTACTGGGAAAGAAATAATTTTAAGCGAAAAATGTTTCATAAAATGTCTTTAAATGGGATTTTGCCCAAAAAGAGAATGCGCTAAGTTTGGTGCGGAAGTATAAAACGGCGAAATACAGATAATGTTTAGACGGTTTTCGAGTATCCTTAGAGGTTATTCTATTCAATTGCACTGCGCCCGAATCTTATGCAACCACCCCTACAAATTCTACAGAAGTGATCCCTCATATCCTTCAACAGGAGCGTATATCATATCGTGTGTAACCGTAATGGTGAGCCACGATAACTCTCGGGGAGATGTATTGCATCAGATATTCATGTATCGAAATGGCTCTCAGGGAAACATATGCATTATTTAAGCGATCTAACTGACAAAGAAAAAGAAACGTCTTGTTATTGGGCGAAATTGGGACCAGAGAGTCCCATCTTCCATTTAACTCTTGTCAGAATTTTGTACAAATATAGACATATAACATTATGAGATACATAACTACGATACGTACATATCTTAAGCTAAGTGGAAATTGAAATAAAAGAAGGAAAGACAGAATGAAGAATAGCGCTACTAATGGGAAAATACCAAATTTTTTACCGATTCCTATAAAATTCCCGTTATTTTTTAAACTTCCAATTCCGATACGATTCCCGATTATGATAATTAATGATTGTAATGAGTAAAGTTTATTGTTTTTATTCACCGTAGTTTAGGAAAACAAGTATACACTTTTAGCAAGCAATCAAAAAGTAAAATGAAATTAATACTTATCATAAAATCAACATTTACACGCATATAATAAACATTAGCACCTTTTTCATAGATACACTTTTCATTAGTAATAGTTCTCTTTTTATTATTATAAGCAATTCTGAAACATTATAAACAAAATACTCATTAAACAGAAATTTAGTAGTGTAAAATGAAGTACTTGTAAAAATTTAAATAAAAGAAAAATGTAATTAAAAGAAAACAAAGATGGCGGGGTTGTAGTAATCGCCAATGTTTTGTGTGAATAGAACAGTCATTCAGTGACTCAACTCAAGTCATTCAGTGACTCAACTCAAGTCATCCATGGCCTCCGAAGCCTTAGGGCTTGTCTGGACGTGATACAAAGTAAACGATAGCTTTTCAAGAATAATTTGTTTATTACATTTTATATAAAAAGGTTATTTAGTTTCTTTAGTCAATTTTAGTAATAATCTTTAGGCTGGAAGTGGTCGTTATTGTATCTTTACGTAAGGATGTGAGGAGCTTTCGAAAAATGAAACTCACTTTCCTTCTTACGTATTTAATGGACAAGTGAATACATTTATGAAGAATTAAGTAGGATCGTTAATACAGAGGTCTTAAATGGAAAGGGATATTATCTGCAAAGGAGGATTGGTTAAAGTTTATACAGCAAAGGTGGTGGTGGTGGTCGGTCTGACCCTTTTGTTTTGTTGCTCATCGGCTTCAAGGAAGTCATTATGAGCGGTGGAAACCCTCTAAGGCAGTTATAACCCGCGAATAAGGCTAATAGAATTGTTTATTATTTTAGAAATTAGTGGAGATACGCTCTTATATTTGAAGTAATATAACCTAACCTAAACTAAACTAGATGATGAAGGTATAACTAAAACTAATTATTTACAGGTTCTTTTTCTTTTTCCCCCCTCCCCCATGTCCTCTTGGTGTGTGACTCCAGCAGAGTAAGTATTCGTTTGGGTTCCTTGATCCTCTTCATTCTTCGACGCACAGTTGGTGTATACTCCCATATATGTTGTATTAAGGAATTGTTGATGGTTTGCGATTTCCTAGAGAATTTTTTACATATGGCCAGTAAATGTTCTGAGAATTTTGGAGTCCGGTGATGGCGAAACCGCGAGATATTTGCCTATACGGTTGTTTTTATTGTTTTTATTTTTGAAATTGTTATGTTAACGAATATCATTTCACTACTTGTTTTCAATTATTAACTTTTCATTATTTACATATTTGGATTTAGGTCTACAATGAAAAAGGAATAGTCTTCTGCAAAATATCAGCTAACATAATAGTCTGTTGCGGTACAAAAAATGTATCTCCTTATAATACCGCTTTGTGAGTTGGCTGCCTCAGTGAGGACCTCGGGCGGCAGTTCGTGCCACTAAGTTGGAGGCTGCCCGCCTTGCTCACAAAGCATTCCCTAAACAGTGGTAGTTCAGTGGTTAGAATACCTGCCCGGAAAATGGGAGACCCGGGTTCGAGTCCCAGTCATGTCGCTATCTTTCACACTTGTTATTCCTGTGTAATCAAAGAAAGATCAAAATCCTTAGTAGCTGTGAATTATACAAAGGTGAATTCAACGATCTTCGGCACTGTACATGCGAGTTGAACGAAAATCGACGCCTGTCGGAATTACGCATCCCATACACCGACAATTGGTTAAACTGACACGTCAAGACCCACGCCTGACGCACTGAAACACATGCGCTCTAATACAGCCAGTGCCACACCTAGGACTATGAAACTTCTTGTCCGTCCTCCATTACTTCTCCAGTTCTGTATTTACGAACAACTATCCGCCAATTTCATAATGAAATCATGTTGGAATCATAGCTCCCCTTTGTATCTGCTGTTGATCCTGAAGTTCAGAAGTCTGGTTGACTTTCCTAGAGAAAAATGTTCTGTTCCAACAAAGAGCACATTCCGTACGTTAGCTCTTGGCGTGTTAAAAAATTCTTCAAAATGTGATTTTGTCAACATTTTATGTCATAATTGCAGTGGAAATCATAAGATATTTGCCTATACGGTTGTTTTGCAATTGTTATGTTAACGAATATCATTTTACTACTTGTTTTCATTATTTACATATTTGGAGTATAGTAGTATTATTGTTAAACGTGCTTCGACAGCTTAAGTCATTTCGCACGTAGGCCCCAACCGCGAATCGAACCCGGGACCGCTTGACTATTTTCCAAGTACTTGGTACCGTTATGTTGATGACATTTTTGCGGTGTTTGATACCAGCTGTTGTGATATCGAAACTTTTCTTAATAGCTTGAATAGTTTGTTTCCCACCGTAATGTTTACAGTTGAAGTTGACAACGCTTTACCGTTCTTAGATGTTTTGGTAGTCCGAAACGGCAACAAAATAAAGTTCGATATCTATAGGAAATCCACTTCCTCCAATAACTTTATCCCCAACTCGTCCTTTCATCCACAATCGCATAAATTCGCGGCCTTTCACCATCTGGTTCATAGATTGGTCTTCCTGCCACTTGACAACATGGGTTACAGAAAAGAGCTCGGTTTTATCAAGGACACAGCTTCTATGCAAAAAAAAAAGTTTTTTGGTGGTTTTCGGATTGTGTGACCCCTGTTACATTTTGCCACCAGCGGCACTCCACTTATTTGCTCTGAAGTCGAATGCGTTGCCCACTTGGCTATCGGGAACCCACATATTTGGATTTAGGCCTACAATGACAAAAGAATGGTCTTCTGCAAAATATCAGCTAACATAATAGTCTGTTGCGGTATAAAAAATATATCTAAGGAATCCTGGGATAATGTATGGAATCCTTCAGAAGACGATAGATTGCCCCAGATGACATCATTTCCGAGCGAAACTCTCGAGAAACAAAACTCACATCCTCGAAGATGGTTTATTGCTTTTTCAACTCAAAGCTTTATCTCTTTTTTCGGTAGTTAAAAGATCTCTTATGCACTCATAGTGGGAATTGATGCTCTGACTGTTCTTCTTAAGTGTAAGGTTGCGAAATTGAATCATTTTATCGCTAGATTTGAGTGTTGTATACAAGTAAAAAAATAGATGACCGTGTAGTGTCGTTGCTGATAGGAACCGTATACGGACATTCGTTTTGCGATTTCGCGTTCCCCTCGCGGAAGGAAGCGGAAACATTAGAAAATGAGCACTATCCCATATATGGGAAAATGCAAGTGACTTAGCGAATTGATGTGGAGCTAGATTTGATAATACGTATATGTTACTAGCCGAAATTCACATTGATTCACAACATGGAAATAAAAATTGATAAATACAATACCATTTGCAACTTAATAGACTACAAAGATAAAGTTTAGGTAATTAATATAACCGATGAGACGGAGGAATAACTTGAATAATAACTCAACGAAAAGCGCATTTTGTCGCTTCATCATTTGCGAGATCACGTTGACGGACAAACTCTCACTTTTAAATATATATATGGAATATGAAAACAAAGGATTCAAGCTGAAAACGAGAGTAGAAAACAAATATACAGGAATTTACCAAATGATGTCCTCAAGAAAGAATGCAGATGTAGATCCACACGGTAGCCATAACGATGAAAACATGATAAAATTTTCTTTGTACATCTCATATTTTCTAAAAAATTTCCGCCAAAAGCTTTCCTTTTCTATCCATGCACTGATTAAATCTCTCGCATCCTTGATCGTGACAAAGTAACTGTCCCCAATTGTAATGCGCAACATCAAGCTTATGAAGAAACATTCCTATTTTATCGGAAATATCCGGCAATTTGTTATCTTACATTCAAAATGTTTAAATTGCCTCCTCTTCATATACTTTATCACTCATTCTTATCATTACTTTTAAATGAGAGTATATTCCCTGTGTATTCCTATGGGAAATGGCATGAGCTCGGATTTAACAATTGGTTCGGTCATCAGAGAGATGGTTTGATTACAACCTCAAAATTTCACAAAAAGTTCGTGTATTTTATCAAAATTCTCGCAATTATCTCGATTTCGTACAAGCATTTATTCTTATTTATTCTTGCAAAAGAAGCAGAGCCTACAAACTGTAAAATTGAAGTTTACATGTATATCTTACAGGAACGCTTTACAACTTGAAGGATCAAACCGGGGTCCTTTAAGGCCATTGGATACAAGGCCTGAATATCCGTTTGCAGGCTCTTGGCAATAACATCGCCATGATTGCATGCATATAGATAAAATATTTCTGTTTTCGCTATTCGATGCTTAAAAGATGTTGCTACACTTGCATACNTACATTTATTGTAGAAGATGGTGAGTTTGTTTAAGTTTTTGTTAGTGGTGTTGCAACATATTACCGCCGCGTATGTCAGAATTGGTAGGATATATGACTTTATTAACCTGAGTTTGGTGTTTGCTGTTAATTTGCTTTTTCGGTTGAGGAGAGGGAGCAGTCTAGATCTGGCAGCGGCTGCTTTCTGGATGCTACTATTTATATGTTTAGTCCAGGTAAGATTTTCCGTGATGATGACACCCAGGAACTTTTGCTCTTTTACTGGTGGAATTGCCTGTTGGCAGATTGTTGGTGTAATGGTCGCCTTTTTCCTGGGATATAGAAGGAATTCCATATGTGCGCTTTTGGTGGGGTTGATCTTCAGGTGCCAGGTTGGTAGCCATTCCTCGAGTTTTGCCGAACAATTTCTTTATTTAAATCATTTATTTTAATCACCTATCTTATGTAAGCCCTAAAATTTAAAACAACAATTTCAATTAATATATCAGAGTTAGATAAAAGCTCCAAATAGCCGTTGTTTGCGAAGAAACTAACCGTTGAAGAATTCCCACCAGCGGGGGTTGGGGTTCTCCGTGGTCACGCTTAGCAAGTATTGTTCTCGAGAACTAAGTTGCCATCTTCGGGAGAGAAGAATAACTGAGTGTGGAGGGGGAGGGGTATTTATGTCTTTTGTGGTGTGACGTCAATTAGGAAGAACAAAACAGAAGAAGGTATTGGTTCGGTATCGCTGTTCATAACACGGTCGCGGTTCGAATGAATGAAGAGGCTTTCATATGCGTCGAGTTTAGAGGGTTTCTATACTGATCTTATGAGTTTTAAGTTGTCTCCGTTAATTTTGTGATTGTTTTCTTGAATGTGGTGTGCGACGCTTGATCTGTTAATGTGGTTGTGTTTGAAGTGGGCCATGTGCTCTTTGAATCTAGTTTCTATTTTCCTTTTTGTTTGTCCATAGTAGACTTGGTCGCAATCTTGGCAAGATATTTCGTAGATTGGTGATTCCAGGTGCGAAAGGAAGTTTTATGAATGTGTTCTTTGTCGTCTGAAGGTTTTAAGCTCGTGCGTTGATTCAAGTTGAGTTTATGTTTGTGTTTTGTCTCAGTATATTGTTGACTACAGATGTGTCATAGTCATTTAGTTTTGCGACGTTCCTGATGTGTGACAGTTCTGTGTTGAAGTCTTTCTGTGAAAGCGGTACTTTAAGAAGCCTATTTATCATGGAGTGGAAGGGAGCTAACTTTTGAGATATGTGGTGATTGGAAGTTAGTCTGATGTCTTACAACAGCCGTGTTCCTTTTCCTTATAGATTCAATTTCAATTAATTTTATTTTTATATCATATAATTTTATATTTTGACTGCTTTCGGGCACACAGCGTTGTTTGTCGAAGGATGATGACATTTCGCCAGCGCTGCCCGTAAGCAGTAAACATGGATAATTACAGCGAAAGCCTTCGTTCCATATAATTTTATAATTGTTATTAAATTAATATTTCATAAGTGAAGTAATGATGTTTAAAAAGATTACTTCAGGTTAGTACAACTCGACTTGATTGTAAAGAAGTACGCGTAGCTATGTCTTTTGCGCGTTCTACCAATGTTACCATCGCACCGAATTGTATTTCAGAGTTTCCTTTGGAGACATCATAAATACATAGGAGTTACGCTCAGTGGTAATTTTTCCTTCAAAGAGCATATTCGAAGCGTAGTAGGAAAGGCGAATTGGATACATAGGTTAGCCAGTAGGATTCTGAGGGGACGTTCATCAATAGAAACAAAATAGCGTTCTTTTCCCTATTCCGACCTCTCCTCGAGTATTGCCGTAAATTTGGAATCCTCACGAAGTAGGATTAGTCTCCGATCTTGAGATGGATACGTAGAGCGGTTTTGTCAATGGGAGATTTCAGTGTCGACAGTAGTGTTTCGGCTTTGTTAGAATCCCTCGGATAGAAGACCTGAATACCGACGCACAGTGGACTAGAATGGAAAAAAGCTGGCCAAGAGGCCAAAAATGGTTTTTCAGAGTGAGGAACGTGAAACTACGTCTGCGCGTCAAAAAGATACAGGGTGTCAAACTTGAGAAATTTTCACAGAAAAGAATGTTCTCGGATTTTTCTGAAAAACATTCAAGTTTGCTGCGATGCAGACGTGATTATACATACTATACACATATATATATATATATATATATATATATATAAGA